>LNAC01000344.1:451252-695280 GCA_002007465.1 Ailurus styani
GCAGCAATGTCCACAATAGCCAAACTATGGAAAGAACCTAGATGTCCATCAACAGATGAATGGATAAAGAAGAAGTGGTATATATATACAATGGAATACTATGCAGCCATCAAAAAACTGAAATCTTGCCATTTGCAATGATGTGGATGGAACTAGAGGGTATTATGCTAAGCAAAATAAGTCAATCAGAGAAAGACAATTACATATGATCTCTCTGATATGAGGAATTTGAGAGGTAGGGCGGGGGGCTTGTTGGGGGAAGGGAGAGAAAAATGAAACAAGGTGGGACCAGGGAGGGAGACAAACCATAAGAGACTTTTAATCTCAGGAAACAAACTGAGGGCTGCTTGGCAGGGGGGTGGAGGGATAGGGGGTCTGGGTTATGGACATTGGGGAGGGTATGTGCTATGGTGAATGTTGTGAACTGTGTAAGACTGATGATTCACAGACCTGTAGCCCTTAGACAAATATTACATTATATGTCTAAATAAATAAATAAATAAATAAATGGATGGATGGATGGATGTTATCTGAAAATCCCAAACTTCAACCTGGGGCCCCGCCTGTGCCAGATTCCTGAGGAGCATTTGCAGCCTTAGGGCCATCTCCGGGCAATACACACTGCCAGTTCCTGCAGGGCTTTGGCTCCCCTGCTGTCTCCCACCCTAGGAAGCTGATGGAACCATCTGTAAACCATGAAGCTGCCCTTCACCTCTCCAGAGGCAGTTTTAGTAGACTCTGCCTGTCCTTGCCTCCAGTCCCAGGGTTCTGGTCCCTCTGGTTGCCCTCGATCAACCGGGGAAGGGGCACAGTGGGCCCATTCTCAGAAGAAATCATTAAAGAAGAAATTTTGGGGAGACCAAACCTACATGGCAACTTTTCGACACTGGAGAACTTTAAATCTCTTCCCACTTCTCATCAAAAGCTCCCCGCCTGCAGCTCACAGCCCAGCTGTGTGACTCAGGGCCCCTTTGTTATGGGAAGAAGCCTGGAGTCACCTGTGTGCCTTCGCCCAACTGTGCTTGTCCACCAGGGAGGGGACAGAATCACCTGGGGAAATTTCTACACATCATCAGGATTGCCACATAGGCACATAATTCACGCTTGTGTTTAGAGGACACGGCCACGCCCATGCTCAGGAGCAAGATGTCCCCTGCTCAGTGCCAGGGGACCAGCTGCGCACAACATAGCCTCTCACAGCTTTCACCAGCCCCTGTCTTGCTCTACGTTCCCCTCCCAGGCACCAGCCATCTCTGTCCCCCTCCCTGGTCCTGAGCCCCATCCAGGGCAGAGACCCTGACGCAGTGAATCTAAAGACAAAAATTGCTGTGCCTGGGCCCCAGGTATGTATGCTGCACCGTCTGAGCCCTTGGCTGGCCGGATGCGTGACACCCCCAGCCTTCTCCACCCTCCCCTCCCCCCCGGTCAGGAGAGCAGACTGAGGCTCTCCATGATCCGTCCTTCCTTCCCGAGACCTACCCTGAATTCCTCACTGTGACCCTAAGCCTCACGCTCTGCCACAGGGAGAGAGGACACTCTCCCCATAACCTCATTCCACCAGGAAGAAGCTCTGATTAGCCATTCACAGCCTTTACACAGTGTCTGCTGAATACAGACGGAGGTACAAGGTATAAGAGGTGGTGGGTCCACGTGTAAAGAACGCACAAAGAGCCTTCCCCTTGGGAACTGATGGTCCAATGGCTTTTCTGGCCGGAGCTGATCTGAAACTGCTGCATTTTACAGAAGGACCCCCGGAATGATGAAGAGTGGGCAGGGGGGGCCGGGGCCCATCCCAGTGTGTGCCTCTCTCACGCTCTCCCAGTGCTGAGCAGCCAGGCTCTCTGCCGTGCTGAGGCTGGCACGGGGCCACCACTCTTCCATCAGGACAGGCCAAGTCCTGGTCCCAGAGCTGCGCACCAGCCCCGCCACTGATGGCTCAGGCCTTCGGTTCCTCTCGCCTGGCCTTCCCACTGGGAGGAGCCCGCGGCCCAGTTGCTCTGCACCCTGTGCTTGGAGGAAGAGTTTTTGCAGCCCGGGGAGCACGGCTCCCAGGTCGCAGATGTGAGGGTGACTCAGAATGGTCACTGGCCATGCATGTGGGTTCTCAGTATTCAGCTGCTGACATTCCTGTCCCCCGGGGCCTGGACCTTTCCTAAGCCCTGCCCTCCTTACCGGCCGAGGCGCTCACACTATTCAGTACTTGTTTTCTGTACCTGAGATGATTACTGTGTTTACCTGTCTCCATGGGTCTCCGCACTCCCACCGTCCCCACTCCCCCAGCTACAAGACCCGTGTCCTTGCCCAGACAGGCTCTGCCCACTGCTGGGCCCCATAGCTAGACCAATGCCTGGCACACAGTAGACATCCCATGAGCATTTGGTGATTGACTATCTGACTTGGGCAAATCCATGAACTTCCCTGGTCTCTCTATAACTTGGGAATAATAGCCTTTGCTAGAGTCTCTAGAGGAATGCCATGAGGCTAAAAGGAGACGGTGCACCCCAGGGGGTATGAGTGTGTGTCCCTGTGTGTGCAGAGTTATTTACGTGCTGCCGATCGATCCACCTCCGTGCTCTGCTTGGAGACACGGAGCTGAGAGCTGGCCGCCCACGGCTCCCAGACTGGCCGGGCAGCCGGCTCCTAGTTAGGTTCTGCCCGTGGCAGGCCCTGGCAGGACTAAATGGCAGGGGGAGGACAGAAGAGCCTTCCTCCCTGCTTTTAGCTCCTGTAGTCATGGCGCCGGCAGCAGCTGCAGCTTCGGGCCCCCCCTCCGGCAGCTCCTTCCTTTCGGGGCTCCCCAAGCGAGCTCTGCCATGCTCCCCTGGGGCACCAGCAGCAGCCCCGCCGTGCATGTGGCTCCTCGCCCCCTGGGCACCCCCAAACCAGGCCCTGTCCCCAGAGCTGGGGAGAAGCCCCAGGGTGTCTCCTCGGGTGTCCTGGCACCAGACACGCCGCACCCCTCTCGGAGGTCTGAACACTAGCAGCACCCCGGGGCACCCTTCCCAGAGAGTGGGGCCCTCCCCTGGCCCCTTGGATGTGATCATGCCCCTCTCTTGTGCGCTCCATGGGAACGTCACTGCTGCTCCTAGTTCCTAACCTCTGGGCATCCCCAACATCTGCTTTTCCCTCTTTCAGGCTTCCGACACCAATTCTCTGATTTAAAGCTCTTAAAAATTAGTGCGGTTTCAATTTCTGTTTTCCTGACTGGACCCCCACTGCAGCCGGGCCAGGAACTGAGGGGAGCAAGTTTAAGTGGAAACGTGGCAGTGCATGAGGAGGAGAGGATTGAACCCCCACCTGGTGCCCACTGCCCCCGTTTTATTCACCACTGGCCGCCCGCCGAGGCTGGGCGAGGGCCCTGGCTAATGTTACCTTTGCCCGTGTCCCTAGCACCTTGGCTTCTCTCTCTGGAGCCTGTGAGCGCTCCCGTCAAGGCCTTGACCTTCTCCTGGCTCTCTTGGCTACAAGGACTGGGGGTCCCCTTCCTTCCTCCTCTCTGCTCAGTCTATTCCCATCACTCAGCAGATCCGTTGTTCCCAAAGCATCCAGAAAACAGTAGGCACAAGGCCTGTGCAGGGGAGGAGGAGGCTGGTTCTCACCCACATCTGCCTTAGAAATACCCCGTCTCTGGATGAGTCACCCGCTGCCCGGCTGTGGCCTGTGTGACTCACGGCCCTCTACTGAGTCAGGGCCAACGCTCAGTGCTTACATGCCTTCCCTTAACTCTCAACCGCAAGCCCATGGAGTTGGAACTGATTACCCCTCTTCCAGAGTGAAGGATTCAGGCTCGGAGTTGAATGTTACTCAGTCTATAGAACTATGACCAGAGCCCAAGTTGGCTGATCTCAGGCTCTGCCTCAGGGACTGGGATCCCCACAGATCCCAGAGCAAAGGGGCCTTGAGAAGGGGAGAGGGTCAAGCTCCTCTACTCAGGGAAGCTGCCCTGGGAAGGTCTCCAGGGCTCTGGAGAGAGCTGAGCACCCGAGGGCCAAGAGGACTTTCCTGGTAGATGGAACAGTAGAAACATGGCTGGGACATCTACTTGTTGCAGGCTCGGTGCTTATCCTGGGATCAGCACTGAACGCCCCCAAGAATGAATGAGATGATGGGCAGGTATGCTCAATGTCAGCCGCCCAGACCCAGGACTGCCTCCTGGACCAGGACCAGGCTCCAGGCTGGGGGCTGAGAGGTCAATTCAACCCTCAGGAGTGTTCACCCACCTCTGTTGCAAGCCCTTTGATCAAGTGCAGACATGGCATGCGTTTCTTCAATCCCAGACGGCTCCTCACTCCTAGGGAGCAGGGGCAAGAACCTGCCTCCCCAGCCACACAGTCATGCCAAATCCCAGACGGATCAAGCACATGGCCCTTGCCCGCCACTGCCACTCTCCCCCACGGACTCAGGGACCATGCCCTCCTTCTGGCCCAAGATCTCTGTCGGGCTAGGGGACCTGGCAGTGCGATCTTCCAAAGGCCGAGGACCCTCTTCTTGTCCCCACCCCCCACCCCCACCCCGGGCCAGGCAGAGTCAACCACATCAGCACATCTGGGAAAGTGACCTCTTCCTTGCCAGGAAGCAGCTGAGGCCCCCTCCAGGGGTTTGTGGCGCACATCAGGTGGCTGGACCAGCTCCCCCTCCCTTACTCTGTAATTCTTTCCTATGCTACCATTGGAGCGCATGGCACCTGGAGAGACGGTTTCTGGATTGTGTTTCTCTCCTTCCTTGGGTACACAGATGGCAGGAGTTGGTCCGGAGTCCAGCACAACAAAGAAAGGTTGATGGGCTGGGCTGCAGAATCTGGCCTTGGGTTTCCCAGCATTTGGGGTCTGAGCTGACCCAGAAGCTGACTGTCTGGACCCCATGTCCTTCCATCCCACACTGACACTCAGGCTACAGACTTGAAGCAGGAACGTGGCAGCGCCCCTTGGCTTTCTCGGGGGAGAGGAGGCAGGGGGAGCAGAAGTGTGGCAAACTGGTCCCACCTGTCTGTGATCTGACCCCCAAAGGCTGTGGGAGATCGCTGGGGGGGGCAAGAAAAGGGCCATGGGGTCTTTGGGGAGCCAGGAAAGTAGACCTGAGGATGCCTGCTCTGTTCTGGGTCCCAGGCATCTTAGGGGAACAGGCCCTAAAAGGGGGACAGACAGAACAGAACAAGACGAACAGAAGGCAGGAGAGGAAGAGAAGCAGCCCTTGCAGGGGAGGCTCACAGAGACAGTGCAATAATAAAGAGCAAGAGAATGGGCAGAGAAGAGACAGCAGCGAGCACTCATGTACCCGAACCACAGAAGGGAAGAAGCAGGGGCAGCACGCACAGAGGGAGCCCAGGGTCATCTGGAGACGGCAGCCCTGCCAGGCGCTGCACTCTCCCCGGCCATCAGATGCGGCTCTAAACACTTCGCGTACATTATTTCAGTGAATCCCAACAACCCTATGGGGTAGCTCCGCTTGTAGTCCCATCACACCGAGGAGGAAGCTGAGGATGCCAAGGGAGAGGACACAGTGAGCAAGGGGCCCAGCTCAGGCTTGCATGGGGGGCACCTGCCTACCATCCGGCCTGCAGCCCCTCGAGGCCACTCCTCCCCCCGGATTCTCCCCCGGTGGAGAAAACAGGGACTCCCCACTTTTACATGAAGACGGAATTCCTTATCCTCTCCCCGAGGCCACCTTGCAGCCTATGTAACAGACCCACGGAAGGGAAGCTTTGGTCTCCAGGCCAGATCCCTGCCTGCATGCTCTGCCTCCATGTACTGGACCTTCTTTTCCCCAAAGGGGGTTTCTTTTTGTGCCATTCTTGTACCTGGTATAAACAGAACCACGTGCTCTGCAGGGTGGGCATGTGAATGCAAGGAGCTCTAACATGTGCACAGCACACAGCCCCACCCCCCTCCCCGGGGATCGGTAAATGCAGTTTTGCCCCACTCCACCCTGCACAGACGGTCTCGCCTCCCCTCTGCCCCCCATACTGCGAATGTGGCCCTTCTGGGTTCCCCACTCAGTGGCAGGGGCAGTCTTGCCACCCAGGCCAAAGGAGCCGTGTCTGGTCAGACCTGGGCATGGTGTGGACACAGCGGCTCAGACCAAGACTGGCAAGAGGAATATCTCTGTCCGTGAGCACAGGAATGGCCAAGAGAGCCCCGCTCTGCAAGGGAGAAGCTTCAATAAACCATCTTTGGGGGCAGGGATGGAACCCCTGAGGCCTGCGGAGACTGGTCCCCAGGCATCCGGGGACGCCACTCTACATCATCGAAGGAGGGCGGCGGGAACCAGGGGGGTCTGCTGGGAGGTGGCGGAAGTTTCGCGGCTGGCACGCAGGGCCCACGAGTTCCCGTGTGCTGCCCTCTACTCCTCTAACCTGAACCCCAGCTCACAGTGGTAGCTCAAAAGTATTTCACCAACGGACATTGTATACATGCTTTTTATTCCTGGATAAAAGAAAAAAGTCAACCTGACCAGATGAGGATACTTGGTGGTTGGGCTACAGCTATTACCATTTACTTTGCAATGTGGACACTGGTGCTCAGAGTTTCTCTGGCTGATCAACAGAGCAGAGATGAACCAAGGTGTGAGCCCACACATCCAGGCCTATTCTGTTTCCCTCCCGCCCAGCTGCCAAGCACTCAGCCACTCCTCAGTGGTTGGCTCCCAGGATTAAGCTTAATTGGCTGAAAGAACCTGAGCAGGGAGCCGATGGTCCCAGGTCCCCCTCCTACTTAGGAAGAGACCCCCTCGTGCTGTCCTTTGAAAAGCAGCCAGCCAACACGTGAGCCAGTTAAGGCAAACTGGAAACTAACAAGCCACCAAAGGTATTGTTTTTGGCACATATCTTTTTATACACAGTGATTGCCACAATTAGATTCTCTCCTAAGGGCACTGGGAGTGACAAGAGAGAGGCTTCCGGAAGCTCAGAGCTGGGAACCAAGCCCCACTGTCCTTGGCATGAGCAGCAGACACTTCACTGCCTGCTGGCAGGGCTCACAAATTCCCGCCACATTCCCTGAAGCAGGTCGGGAGTGTCCACAGTCAGAATCACATGGGAGGTCCCAGGCTGGGGTCCGGAGCCTATCTGTTGCCCAGGAGCCCCTATTCCCTCCAAAGGCATTCTACCTGCATTTCAACATCACCATCTCCTGCCTTTCTTCCCACCTTAACCCTGTGTTCTCTTTCTTCTTTATATTAATTCGTCAAGTTACTTTATATATCTTAGATCTTAATTTGTCACTGTTTACTTACATTGTAAAAATCTTCTCCTAGTTCAGGGGTTGGCAAACTTTTTCTATAAAGGGACACATCATAAATATTTTCTACATTATAGGCCACAATACCATCTCACTCAAAACTATTCAATTCTACCTCTGTAGCACAGAAACAGCCAAAGCATAAATGAATAGGAGTGGATGTGTACCAATAAAACTTTATTTACAAAAGCAAGTTGTGGGCCTAATTTGGTTCAGGCTACTTTGCTAACTTCTGTCCTAGTCCATAGTTTTGTTTTTTATGTTCTCTTGTCATACCAACATTTTTCACTTTGACATGATCAAATGTGTCTGTATTTTCATGTATGGTTTGTGCTTTTTGTATAACCCATTTATTCTATAGGTGAAGAAACTGAGGTCCAGGATGGAGAATGGCTTACTAAGGTCACACAGGTACTCTGCAGCAGGAGCTTTGTTCTCCTACAAGATCATAAGGCACCAACTTTGTGACCAGACAGCCGCCACTTTGAATTTTGGTCACTTATGCTTGGACGAGATACACACATACACACTCACTCACACACACAACCCCTTTTCTTTTTCCTGAAGTTAATTATTATCTAATTTTTAAAAATCAGCCTGGTTGTCCATGAACCCTTCACTATTTCATATGCTTTGATATCTCTATAATATGCTCATTAATAATATATTCTATATTTCTAAGTAATTCCATTTTTTCTCCCCTAGAGATACCATTTCTAGAACCATCCATCCCCTTGCTCCAGTCTGTTCTGGCTTCTTTGCTAAGCTCAGAATCTCCCTTCACTGGTACTTTCTCTTTCTTAGTTTCCTCCTCATTTCATAGGAACAAATCCTATAGTGGTTCCCCAAGAAAAAAATTCCCTGAAAGCCATTTGAATCCCTGCATTCCTAAAAATGTCTTTACCTTTATCCTTCACTAACCCTTTGGATACAGAACTCTGGAATGAAATACTTTGTCACCAAAATTTTGCAAGTACCACTCCACTAGACTATATATGTCAGCTTTACTATTGAGATAGGCACTCCAACTACTAATCTTTTGCATGTTAACTATTACATCTCTATGGAAGTCTGTAGGATTTTTTTAACCCCCTGAAGTTCCAGGATTTCCCCACAATATACTTTGATGTGGTCTTCTTTACTCAAAGAGCCAGACACTTGATGACCCTGCAACCTAGGATTTTTCCTCTTTGGCTCTAAAAAATGTTTTTACAACACCAGCTCTGGGTGGCTGAGTGGAACAGGAAACCCATCCTGCACATGCTAGGGCAGTACCTGGACCCGGCCCAGTGCAGCATCTGTGGGCACGGGGTGGCCTCCGCCTCTGGCCAGCCCACCACCTTCCCTGACAGTGGGGGGCAGCCATCCAATGAGACAGCATCTCAGTCACCAGTCAGGCTCAGGGGCTGTCCAGTGTGAAGGCCCCGCTGTACCTGGACGTGACCTGGGATTGGGAGCAAGTGGGGTAGGAAGCGGGGTAGGATCCTGGAAAGTCCCCGAACCTGCTACTCAGTATTTACACAATCTGCATCAGCCCCCTGAAATGCACCAAGATGCTCTTCGGAGCAGGAGGGAACCTGCCTGCTCACCCCCAAGGTGCTGCTGCTGATCACCTCTGGGCCTAATAAAATCAACAGAAGGGCACACACAGAGTAATGTAGATTTTGACCTAACCCTTAGATACAGTCGTTGGAGCGGGGGCTGCGGGGCACAGCCCTCATGAAGGATGTGACCAAGCCAGTGTCCTCCTCCTGGAGAGAATGGTAGACACGCCAGCCAACAAATGCCTGATATTCTGGAAAGAGTAACCCCCTCTTTCTCCTGCATGCTTGTGTCTCCACCCAAACCCCTTTTGGAACAAACCCAGACTGCCAGTCCCCACCTCCCAGGACTGGGCCATGAGGACTGGCCTTGCCCAGTCCGGGGGCTCTTGGCTGATGGCCCAGGGCTACTGAGCACCTGGGAATAAAATGTTCCTTGCTGCCCAAAAAGAAAAAAACATTCCTCTGGTGTCATTTCATTGGTTTTTGGATTTTCAGGAGAAATGAGAAAGAGATAATGATGCCCAATCCCCCATATTTAACGTGATTTTATTATCTTAATGTTTAAAGAGACCACAGGAAGCCCTTGCTAACTAATCTGGAATCCAGAAGCTGTAACATTAAAATAATAAATTTGGTAACATAAAAAAAGCCCGCTCTGCATGACAAAAGACAACATATGCAAAATTAAAAGACAAATGACAAAAATGGGAAGATACTTATTTTTACTTCTATTATTACAAAAAGTATCTTCTAGAAATTGATAAGAAAAAAACCCCAGTACTTCAATTTTTAGAATGGACCAGGATCACAGAAAAGGAAATTTAAATGACTACTAAGCATATGAAAAAACAGGGGCGCCTGGGTAGCTCAGTAGGTTAAGCCTCTGCCTTCAGCCCAGGTCATGATCTCAGGGTCCGGGATCAAGCCCCACATTGGACTCTCTGCTCGGTGGGGAGCCTGCTTCCTCCTCTCTCTATGCCTGCCTCTCTGCCTACTTGTAATCTCTCTCTCCCTGTCAAATAAAATAAAATAAAGCAAATGAAAAACAGCCAAATCTCACTCATAATAAGAGAAATGCACATTTAAACTACTGAGATATCATTTTTTTCAACTATCAGGTAAAAACCCAAAAGTCTGACAATTCGCCTTGTTGATAAGGGTGTAGGGAAATAAGCCTTCTCCTGCCTTCTCTGGCAAGTTTTTGTAATCTTTGCTATCAGTTTCCTTATCAGTAAAATAGAGCTAATAATAGTGCCTACGTGCTTTAAAGGATTATGAGAAGGATGAAAAGAAGTAATGCATGTAGAGTGTCTAACATATATTTAGTGCACCCTTAAATATTACTCATTGGGACGCCTGGGGGGCTCAGCTGGTTAGGCGTCTGCCTTTGCCTCGGGTCATGATCCCAGGGTCCTGGGATAGAGTCCTGGGCTCCTTGCTCGGCAGAAAGCCTGCTTCTCCCTCTGCCTGCCGCTCCCCTGCTTGTGCTCTCTCACGCACTCACTCTCTCTGAGAAATCAACAAATCTTTAAAAAATATAGCACTTACTAACATTATTAACATCTATTTGACCACATCATTATAGTTTTCGTCACTGAAATTTCTACAAAAGACAAGAATAAATGCTGCCTTCCTACTCTCCTGGAGCTCCTCCGAGGACAGAGACCAGGCCTCACACTTCTGTGTCGCTCTCGGTCCCAGGCGCAGGGTAGGATGCAGAGCCGGGGCTCACTAAACACCCGGGTTTGAAATATAATGAAATGTAATGGTCCATTCTTAGGCTGCACCTGCAATCTCGGGCTCGTGCCCAGAGTTTCTTACACTGCCTCCAAGCAGGAGGGCAGAGGCCAGCCGCTGAGACGAATAGGGATCTGGGCCCGTGTGCAGAGCCAGCGCCCCAGGGTTGAAGGGCAGAGGGCGCCCCGGCAGCAGACAGCCCTGTCTCGGGTGAGACACAGCACTCCGTGATCACCGACACTGCCAGGCCCGGGTGCCCGGCTGCCAGCTTCAGGAAGCTCCGCCTCGTCACGGGGAGATGCCTGGGCCAGGGCAGACCCCACAATACAATCTCCTCGGGGACAAGGGTGGGGGAAGCTTCTAGTGCCACCTGAGAACATATCTCAGGGGCAGGGACCCTTCCTGCCTCCTGTTGGGGGACCCGGGGGAAGGGTCGGAGGGAAGGGTTGGAGAGGCACAATGCCTTATGTCTTCACAGGAGGCCTCTTGATGCCCCAGCCATTTCATGTTTAGATTACGATCCCATTTCCAGTAACCATCTCTAAGCTTCAAAGATTAGAGACCTCAGGCCCCTTCCGCCAGCCTGACTCCCGTTTCTCCTCCTTTGTTTCCCAGTAGCCCTGGCTCCTCTGAGAACAGAGGCAGAGGGAGGCGGAGAGTGATGCTAGAATCAGGGGGACCTCGGGAGGTCACCTGGTCCAGTCCTGTCTTCAGGCCAGTGACCTTGTAAACCACTTCCAATGCAAGCTGCCATTATGCCTGGCATTATTAACGTGACAGTTGACATTTGTTCTGTTTTCGGCTGACAGAGAGCTGGCACGTGTGATGTGTCCTCTGGGATCCCAGCGGCCCAGCAGCATATGTGGGGCAAGTGTTCTCATTTTGTATAGATGAGGAGATAGGCTGGGAGAGGCCAGGTCCCTGGCTCTTGCAACACCAAATGCTATTTTCTTTCTAGAAGGTCCAGAGAGTCAATTCTGCACTTAATTGTCTGATGGTCAATGTTACACACACACACACACACACACACACACACACACACACACACACACACACAGTTGCGTGGGCTTTTATGTCAACCCAGTTCTACTTGCTCATTCCTTCATACGCATGGAGAGCAGCTGGTCACTGCCTGTTCTTCCTGTACATACTTTGCAAAGTCAAGGACAGCAAATGACTCATCCAGAAGCCCTCTCCCTGCCAGCCTGCAGACTCCAGCTCTCTCCTTCCCGCTCCGGTCAGCAGGAGGGTGTGGGGTTGTAAGTAGGTTGGCAGGGGTTCGTCTGAATATTCCGAGGCAGGCGGGAGGGAGGTGGGAAGGCAGGGAGGTAGGGGGCATGTGCTCTGGAGATGGGAGCTCATGCCACGGGCATTGAGAATGTTGGAGAAAGAAGCCGTAGGCTTCATCACCTCTCCCCACTATCACCTCCCAGCCAGGGAGGAGACGAGGAGAGCGAGTCTGCTGAGAAGTCCTGAACACGCGAGGCCTGCTAGCCTCTCCAGTCTCTCTTCCCTACGGGTTTGACCTTCGCCTCATGAAATGCATGGAGGTCTTGGGCCAGAATGAGAAAATAACTTCCCGACGTGTGTGATTTTCGGCTAGCTGAGCATCATTGTCAGAGCATCAGGGACACTGTTGTGGGGCCGGACAGCCGAATTCGAGGCCCACTTAGGCCAGTGGTTCCCGGGGAACCCTGGCTGGCCCAGCCACATACCCCACTTGGCTGCAGTTTCCATGACAACGACAACAAAAGGCTAAAACCACCTGCTATGACTGCTCAGACGAAGTAATAGAAGGAAAGAGCTCAGAAGACACATCTTGGAGGCCTCATGGTCTCCCCTTCTTGCTCATCCTCCCCGGCAATCTGCTCGCCCACGGTTCTCAGCCAGGGTCCTCCTCTTGGCCCACACTCACGCATTACAGTCAGCCATCCTCCCTCCTTCCTCACTCCCTCTCACGTCATACGGCGTCTCTGCCCAGCGTCCGGGCCTCCCAATCCAATCCCAGTCTGCGTCTGCGCCACGCCGCCCCCCTACACCACGTCCCCCCACCGTAATCCCCATCAGCAGCGGCATTACGGGACACTTACTAAGAGCCAGGTGATGGGCCACCCACTGGTCCCTTATTGTGTGATATTTAATCCTTACAACAGCTCTGAGGTGGGTACCATCACCGGCCCCATTTCACAGCGGAGGAAACGGGTGTGGAATGGTGCATGCTGTAACTGAGATTCGGACCCAGAAAGTCGGACTGCGGATCTTGTCTTTTGACAATTAATTCCCCTCCTCACTGTCGCTATTTTCACTCATGCTGAAATCTCCCCTCTTCCACAGAGGGAACAGGAGGGGGCAGGGCCTCTTCCAGACTCGCTCAGCCAGAAGGACTGACCGTGTGGGGTGAGGAGCAGTCCCCCGAGGGCAGGCTGACACCCCTTCCTTACCCACATCTGTTGCTGTGTGTAAGAGATGCAAACAACTTCTAGTATTTGCAGGAGCCAAATGCAGCATGGAGAGTACAATCCACCACAAAATAAGCAAAGCATTTGAAAATCAAATAAAAATGACCTTTGCTTTAGCCAGTCTTTGGAATCAGGTGCACCCTGGCTGGTGACTCAGAATGTGGGTGACGGGTGCTTAATGGCTTAATTAGAACCACAGTCAGGGCTGGAAAGGGCCTCACACATCACTTTGTTCAACTTCTCGAGGTTACAGATGAGGAAACGGAGGCCCACAGAGGGGGAGGGGCATCCTCTGGGCCTTACCTCCAGGAAATGGCAGCCTGAGTGGGGAATCGGCGGCTCTTCTGAGCTCAGCCCGTGCCTCTTAGTGAGCGAGTGGAAGGCAATAAAGGCACTAGCAATTCTTACTAAGCATAGAGGCCCCTTCTCACCACGCCACCCCAGGTCGGTACCGTGATTTCCATTCTGTGGCTGAGGAAACAGGCCCAGTGGAAGAGTCTGGGCTCCGAGAAGGTCCCAGGCTTGCATTTCCTAGTTTCTCCCTCTACCTTCTATTAGACAGGCACGTACAGACACCAAGTTACGCCGAGCACCACACAGAAGGATGGGGCTAAAGGGAAGCCCAGTCCCATCTCCCTGGGAATTCACAGTCTGGGAAAACAACAGGTGTCAGGGTGGGGGGCAGGGCCGCTGTGCTGGGACAGGCATAAGGCGGCACTGAGGTCACTCCTCTGTGGACACTGTTTCTTGACCAAGGTCCGAGAGGAGTCTGGCAGGTGTGGGTAAGGATGGCCATGCCCGAAAAGGGTGGGAGGGGGTTCCAGGTAATCAGGGGCTGGGCTGGGCCCCTACCCCAGCTCTGAAGGGAGGGGTCCGTCCCCGTGCCCCCAGCACCGAGGAGGACCAGGCCTTCACCCCTGCCCAGGCACACGGAGAGCCAACCCGGAATGAGGCAGGTGGGTATCTTCCCTGGCTCGACCCAGCCTCTGCTCCCAGAGAGAGCTATTTCCATCCAGAACTGTTCAAGGACAGGGACAGCACAAGCAATTACTGACAGTCAAACCCAAGCCCCGCTCTGCTCCGCTCCCCAGCTCTGTTTTTTACATGGTCAATAAAGTGGCTGCCTGATCCGTGTTCTTGGCAGTGAACTTGAGGTGTGAGTGTCCGGCCGGGAAACCAGCTGGCCGCGGGGGGGAGGGGTGACAGTCTTCATCAGGTTGCAGGCTTCCTGCCCCTCCCAGGCCGGGCCGCTCGCTCCAGATGGGCCCTGTCTGCAGGGACACTTTCTAGAAGGCCCCTCCAAGCTCACAAAGATGACACCCCTACAGCCCGGCCATTCCCTTCCCCTGCGGAACCTCAAAAGGAAGGGGCCTTCCCTGTGCTGCCTGACAAGGGCATATGAATCTTCTTGGGAAGAGACCATCTTCACAAACTACAAGCAAGGCCTCCCTTCCCGGCCTGCCGTCCGCCGTGAGGGGTGCACCAGCTGTGATACAGGTGTGTTGTGCAGCGATGTGAGGGGCGCACACAGAACGTAAGCGCACACCCAAGAGCAGGTGACCCGGACGCACAAACACGGCGCAGCGCCAGCAGCAGCACGCACATCGGCGAGAGTCCTTTGCTGCCCTACTCTCCGGACAGAGAAGGACTCCGGATGCCTCCTGCCCCCCCTCCACCCCCCCTCCGTTCGTGCTGCCTTCACACCGGGACTGCTCTCCCTTCCCCCTTGCCAGTTTCCATTGATTCAAATCCCAACTCTTTGCCAAAGGCCTGGGCAATGCCACTTCTTCCAGGAAGCCTTCCTTGAGCCTCCCAGCCAGAGGCACTTGGCCCTTTTCCGAACACAATGGGATCTCCATCCTGCTCTAATAATAACAATGCTTTCTGCCCCAACATTACTTTTATGTAAATATCTGAATTTCCCCCCACATTCATGACCCCTCCAGGGCAGGATTCGAGTCCGAGTCATTCCAGCGTCCCCCACAGGGCCAAGTGCAGTGCTAGGCCCCCAGCTGGAGCCCAGAAAATGTCTCCTGAATGAACGAACACAACATTCTTGCCCACACACGTGAAAGACAGGCAAAGCTGGCAGGCAGGTGTCTTGGGGTGCCCTCACTTGTTCCCCACCTTTTCCTGCTCCCCGGGGTGGAAGTTTTTGTTTTCTCCTCAGTGAATCACATCAGATGTGTGCAGTGGGTGGTAGCTGGCATTAGCAAACAGAAAGATTGTGCCTAAGAGTCAGAGGTTATGGAGCCTGGCAAAATCAGGCAACTGCTCCTGTGGAAGGACCCAGAGGTTCACTGCGGCCCTCTGGGGAAAGAGCCAGGATTCATTGAGAGGACGGTGGGGCTGGAAGAAGCGGGGGGGGGGGGCGGGTGGCTGGATGGATTCCAAGAGAAGGGACTCGGCAGCCAGCACGGCAGCCCGGAGGCGAGCTCTGCATGCGCCCTGACGTGAGAAGGCGTCCAGCCCGTTGCGTGCTGCAAGGGCTGACACCGAGACCACATGTAGCCTGGGGCAGACAGGAACCTCAGAGCCACGGCCCTGCCGCCAGGCTCTGTCCCAAGGCCTCTCCTCCCAGCATCCAGTGCAGAGCACACAACCCGGATGAGGACCACTCAGAAACTCTCCCTGCCTGGGAATCCTGAGCCTCCAAAGCAGAACAGACCCTTTCTGTGCCTGGAGGCTGAATGACACGGCGACCGTCACCAGATCCCCCATGACACGGTTACAGCTCCTTAACGGCTTCGCTAATAGTTCCAGCCTCTGCGAACTGACCGTTGAAGCCTGCTGATGACTCTCGGGCTACGGTCAGCTCTTTCACGCTGGCAGAGTGATGGGGCTGACCCAGCGAGGAGCAAGGACTCCACCCACCCATTCTCCCAGGCGCTCACCCAGTCAGACACAGGCTGAAATCGGGGGATCTGAATGGGGTCAGCTTGGTTTCTGTGGAAGTTTCCTGCAAGATTAGAACCTCTGGTCTAATTGCAATGCTCAGATCCCCAGTTCCAAAATGGAAAGTCTCGGTCTGGTTATGTTCGTCTCCAAACGCCTCCCACCAGCACGATTCTCGGTTCCCCAGGAGGGAGGACGAGGGTGGAGGAAGAATTTGTGTTTGAGGCCCACGGCCAGGGGCTGGAGTAGTGCCTGGCAGGGGTGTGCAGACTAAAGATACTTTGGTACTTTTCATGCTTTTATACATGGGGAAGAAAGCCCTAAATAATTCACAATGATAAGGCCCATCCACTTGGTAAGTTCTGGCCAGTCAAGGGTGTGGATTCAAGCTCTAGGAGCTCACTTGCCTCAAATCTCCCAAACCCCACCTCGTTGTGACCCTGATCCCACACAGCCATCTCTGAAGTGCATAGGCAGCTGGAGAAGAGAGTGGGAGACCATTAGGGGTTGAATGGTGTCCTCAAAAATTCATCTGCTGAAGTCCTGACCTTTCCTACCTCAGAAGGTGGCCTTCTTTGGAAGCAGGATAGCCCTTAATCCAACATGACAGGTGTCCTTATAGAAAGGGGACATTTGGACATAGAGACGGAGCCACACACAGGGAGAATGCCACATGAGGGTGAAGGCAGAGATCAGCAGCAGCCAAGGAACACCGAAGAATTCCACCAACCACCAGAACCAAGAGAGTGGTCTGCAACAGATGCTCCCTCACAATCCTCAGAAGCAACCAGCTCTTCTGACATTTTAGTCTCAGACTTCTAGCTTCTGAGACTGTGAGACAAGACCTTCCTGTGACTTAGGTCCCCCCGGCTGTGGTACTTGGTAGTGGCAGCCTTAGCAAATTAATATAGAGACCTGAGGCGGACTACACGTGCTGACAGTGAGATCATGAAGCTAAGTTTACAAGGGTTAGACCCGTAACCCTACTGGTTTAAGAAAACTTTACAGAAAACTAGAGGTGGGTGGAGGGCTGGGTAGGTAGATAGGTAATGATAGATGGATAGATGGACAGATGGACAGATAGATAGATGATGAGCTGATGGATGGATGGACAGATAGATGGATGGGTGAAAAACACCCAGATAGATGGATGGATGGATGATAGATAAGTAGACAGATATACAGACAGATGGATAGATGATGGATAAACAGATGGCTCTAACTACTGTACAGACATGGCGCCTGGGCCCTCCCCAGCCCCCCAGCCCCCAGACCCAGGGCTGGAGAGAGACCAGCCTGTGTGGTGGCTGAGCGCTGGAGAAGCATCACACAAGGAGACAATGCGATGTACACGCACAGTCACTACGGCAATGAGTCGTCCTGAACGGTCCGTGGTAAACACACCCCGGCCCCATTTAATCAAATAGGAAGATGAAGCTCAGAGAGGTTAAGTTGTTTGTCTAACACCACAGGGCTAGTAAGTAGCAGGGCTGGGACTCATACTCAGGCACACCTCGCCTCAAACACAGGGTCCTTTGGTCACACCTGCTGCTTTGCACAAACCCTGCCCTCAGGGATCCCATGTTCAAATAGAGGAGCTCCACAGACCGACCTGTGAGCCAGATCTGCTGAGAGGGGAAGTGTTGTGCCTTCGATCGCTGCAATCCAGGCCAGCCCATCCTCACCAATCAGGGGGCATCACGAGGCCCTGCCCTCGGCTCCATGCTTCCAACCTGCTTCCCCTCAAAGCACTGGCTCCAAACACCGGCCTCGGGCTGCACATCTGGCTGCTCCCGCATTCTGCTGTCCTATGGAGGTTCGGGCTCAGTTTGCCTCTCTGGTCCCAGAATCTCCCTTTGTTTTGGCTGCTCTAGTTCCTGGCCCATGGAACTCAGCACTCTCAGCCAAGCTAGCCTTGAGCATTGGTTTGGGGTCTGGCCAGCCCCACCTCCTCTGTGGGGGAGGGAGGGGTGGCCGGACACTATGCCCGATACAATTACGGTCATACTTGCTGGGCAATCACACTGGGGCCTTGCTAAAATGTGTAAATGTCTTCGAGTCTTCGGGAGCCTTGGGGAGCTGGTGGAGGAACCCTCTTCAGGGGCCCAGGCATGGTTCCCTTTCATGCCCCCAGATTACACTCCCATTCCCAGGACGTGGCCTGACAGGGGCCCATGAGCTGTAGCTCTGAACTTGGAGAACCTGCTTCTATCTCACATGTCACCTTCTATGCTGCTCTTCTTAGAGCTTCCCTGGCACACCAGAGCTCCAGCCTCTGAGATGCCTTCATGCTGTTCCTCTGGCCGAGTGGCCTTTCCTCCTCCTCTTTGCCTAGCCAGCCCCTACTCCTCTTTCTGGGCCCAGCATGGAGAGCACGTCCTCTGGACTCATCCCACACCAGGGCTGGGTGTCCCTCGGGTATGTCTCTTTGCCATCCAGCAGTACTCATCGGGGGACTCCCTTAAGCTCCACGGTCATGTGCTTGTCTGAGGCCCTCACCAGCTTGGGATCTGGACTAGCAGGACCTTCACCTGCCTTGCTCACACCACACCTCTGCACATGGTAGGGGAAGGATAAGCAACTGTGAAGGATCCCATGACAAAGGCCACAAGGAGGCAACTGAGGCCAGTTGAGTCTCTCCAGAGGAAGTCCCCTGGGCCCCAGGCCTGGAAGGTGTCCCCACACACACTGTTGTCCATCAGGGCAGAGGGGCAGCTTCTTGGGACTGCCTTGGGTCCCAACAGGACTCACAGCCCATAGTACTCACTCCAGACAGTGAGCCAGGAGTTTCCTCTCTGAGCTCAAAGGCTCGGCCCTGGAATACCATGAAGTCTGGCCAGAGCACAGACCAGCACAAAGCAGGCACAAGAAAGCTCTACCATTCAAACCAGTGACATTAAGTCGCCAGGACCCACGAAAGGAACACAGTCATGCTATGTCCATCATGAGTGACATTTGCTTGTCCTTAAAAGTACAACTCACAAGGGATGCCCAGGTGGTGCAGTTGGCAAAGCGTCTGACTCTCGGTTTGGGCTCAGGTCATGATCTCAAGGGTCGTGACATCGAGCCCTGGGTCGGGCTCCATGCTCAGTGTGGAGTCTGCTTGAGATTCTCTCTGCCCTTCCTGCTCATGCTCTCTCTTTAAAATAAATAAATAAAATCTTTTTAAAAAAAGTACAACTCACAGATAAAAACAGAACTTCTATGAGCTAAATGTAAAACTGAGGCCAGGGTCATTCAGCCCGTGTGAAATTTCCACATTAAATCAACATCTTCTAGGGGACTGCTTCCTGACACTTGAAAGGATAAGTTTGACTGGCTAAGGGCTGAAAGAGAAAGTGGGGACAAAGAGTCCAGGCCTGCCTGGAACCTCAGAGCAGCAGGAGGAAGAGGTGGAGGGGGAAGGGGAAGGGAAAGAAGAAGAGAAACAGGAAAAGAAAGAAAGAAAAAGAGGGAAAGGGGGAAAGGGGGGAAAAAGAAAGAAAAAGAAAGAAAGAGAGAGAGGGAGGAGGAGGAGGAAGGAGGAGGAGGAGGGAGAAGGGGAGGAAGAGGAAGGAGAAGAACAAAAAGAAGAGGGGGGTGAGGGAAAGAACAGGGGAAGGAGGAGGAGGAGGACAGAGAGAGATTATACATGTCTTACTGCTGTTTCCAGATCTGTTTGGCCCAGAGTCTCTCCTCTGCAGTGTGCAAGGACCTATGCAAGGTGCTGGACCTATTTTGTTCTGATTCTTGCCTTAGCCAACTTGGCTGTCCATTCCTCCAAAACCGGTGCTTAAGGAAGCAGGAGGTGAAGCCCCAATGGCTGCAGTTCTCACAGTTTCATCTTTGCAGCAGACTATCTTGGCTTTTCTGGAGCACTGGCTTCTACTTAATGCCCGTGACCCTCGCAGAGCCCTGAGATTCAAGCCTGTGAGCCCTCGACTCAGGGCCAGTGGCTCAAAGCAGCTGTGAACAGTTGTCTCCTCCCTCCCATCCTGCAGCAAAGCCAGTGGACTTCCCTCTGCCTGGCTCCTCTGACACTGTTTTTCATTACACTTCTCCATCAGGAAGGGTGCTATCCTGTGGGCAATATTCCTTTAGTTTGGGTTTGCTCCTGTGTTTGCCGATTTATTTTATTTACCTTTCACAACTATTTCTCCACCTTGGTTCAAAAACCAACTGATTCAAATGTACTTTTTTTTAGATGCACAGCACCAACAAAATAAATAATATTAGCAAGTAAATGAGAACAGGAAAATAAAGGTAATAAATTAGATATAGTTACAAGCCAGCAACAAGGTTTTAACATGCCACCAAATCAGGCCCTGAGTCTCCCAGAGGCCAAAGCAAAGATGGCAATATGATCAGACACAATTGGGAGTATCAGTAGTTCACAAAGAGATCCTCAAGTGTCCAAATAATGCATTCAGCACGGAAAATGCATTTTTGCTCTGGCTTTTGAGGAATGTGGTCTGCTCTCTCCTTTCTTCCATAAATATTAAATGAGCATCTTCTAACTGCCAGGTCTCTAGGCTCTGGGGGTAAAATATGTATCAAACTGTGATCCCTTCCTCTGCTCTCCATAAAGAAATAGATTTGCCCCCCTAATTGTGCTCAGTTTTGGGGGGTGAGATTTTGCCCAGAGGTGTGGGAGGTTAGGGAAGTGGTTGTGGGGAAGAAGAGAACTAGAGTCTTAGCTTTTCTCTTTTCTCGGCCTGCAAAGCCCCACCCTTCACTCACTGCCCAGGGGAGTCCTCATCCTTCACAGTCCAACTCAAATGCCACCTCCTGCAGGAAGCCTTCCCATCTATTCCCAGGCTGAATTAATTATTCCCATGGCACATGACAAGTATTTCAACTTAGCACTTTTTTCATTTTTCCTTCAGGCATGGACTGTTCTGCTTTGCCCCCTGGCCTACCTTATTCTTGTCTATATTTTCAGGGCACAGCCCAGGTCAGGGTACGTAGGCAGGAATCAATATACATCTGCTTGGTTGTATTAAAGATCGTCTACAAATGGGAAAGTCAGAGGTCTGACACCCAGGAGTTAATTTCCTCTGTGACCAAGGCAGCTGTCAGTGAAGCTAGCAGGAATTCAGCCCCACAAATCAGACCATGTCCTGGGAGACTCCACAGCCTAGAAAGGCTCACATATTCTCCTGCCACTTAGGAGGGCAGCTTCTCATGACTGTCTTAACCAGAAGGGTGTGAATATTGTTATTTTTCTCTAACCTACCGACCACCATGAAAAGCAAGAGACAGAGAAGTCTAGTCTTGTCTAAGGTGTGGGAGGGGGCACGGAGGGCAGAGAAAGAGCTGCAAGGGGACTATAATTCCAAGTCAGGTAATGACTACTGGCTATGTGTGGCTGTGTGTGGTCACGCATGTGGTTGTATGTACCTGTGTGTGTGGCCATGTGTGGCTGTGTGGTTGTCTGTGGGTATATGTGAGACTGTGTGTGGCTGTATATGAGGTTGTATGTGGCCTTGTGTGTGACTGTGTGGCTGTGTGTGTGGTTGTATTTGTGGCTGTGTGTGAGATTGTGTGTGGCTGTGTGTGTAACTATATGTGGCTGTATGTGTGGCTGTGTGTATGGCGTGTATGAGGGTGTGTGGTTGTGTGTGTGGCCATGTGTGAGGTTGTGTGGGGCTGTCCGTGGTTGTATGTGACCATGTGTGTGGCTGTGTATGTGGCTGACGGCCGAGGGCACGTCACTTAACCTCTTTGCCCCTCAGTTTCTACAACTATTCATAAGGAAAGTAAAATCGCCCAACTTTATAAAGTATCAATGTTATGAAAGGGTTTATAATAAAACCTGGCCTGGGATTGTGCTTATTAAATATTTTCTTCCTTCCTCAGTTTTGTTTTTTCCTTTACTCAGGCTCCGGGACCTCTGCTGCGTACTCGCCACGTGACTTGATGCAAATTGCTCAACTCAGAACTCAGGGTCCTCGTCAGTGAAATGGGCCATTGAGGACTAAACGCCATTACACATGTAATGAGTTTGCACGAGGGGGTCAGAGCAGATATGTTTATTCCAGGGGGTCCACGTGTGCGCATCATTCATGAATTGTGGTCTCTGTTCACCCACTTCCTCATCCAGTCCCTCACGGATGGCCCACCGCTCCTGCGTTCGAGGCACTGTGCTCCCACCTGGGAGATGGGGAGGGTCACAGCACCATCCCTGCCCTCAAAGGGGTGAGGTCTAGATCCTTGTCTTTATCTTTTGTGCATCCCACCCTCCTCTGTATGCCCTTTGTCTCTCTAGGGGTGTCTGCTCTGGAGGGAACAACCCAGAAGCTAAGCAACAAGTGTGGGTACCTGATTTATGCAGTGCCTGTGTAAGGCTGATGCAGAACCTCCCTGTGCCTAGCTGTTGCTCTGAGAGGAGTCCCCTGGAACGTTCTGGAACAGAGGGTTGGTTCCCAAAGGAATGATCCATGGCAATGTCTGACCAGCACAGATTCTCTGTTGGAGGCCTGTGTGGGTCCTCGAGGGAGGACATGGGGGCAGCCAGACCTCAGAGAAGGCTTCAGGTCAAGTCTCCGTGAAGGATCTGATTCCGTGGGGGGCGGTGGCGGGGGGGGCAGAAGCAGCAAAGATAAGTGATGATTCAGGGAAGGTTCTGGAAATAGAAACCCCCAGCTCTTCTCCACTGGGGGCAAGGACAGGCCTCCACCCACTCTGACAGGCCTGGGGACCATTTCTGGAAGAACCGCTGTGCTGGCTGCACCAGATGACTCATGCCCAGGCACGGCGTGTGCCTCTGGCCAGTCCTGGCTCGAGGATGAGGACAAGGATAGGACGGGCAAGGAGCGCGGGTGTCTCCGGCTGAGCCTCGGCTGTCAACAGTCAGATTTACACAACACGCGATGTAAATCTTAAGGGGATTAGTTTGGTTTGGTTCAACCATGCATTACTAATCTTGCTCCTGCACACCCCCCACCTCCAGGATTTTGCACCATTATCACTAGGGCATAATTTTCCTATCAAGAGCTAATTGTTACAGACAGCCATGAGAAGCTGTGATTTTTCAGGGTTGAGAAAGTGGGGGTTGGGGTTCTAACCCGATATCAGCAACGATAATCATAAAAACAAGTTCTTGTGCGACCCTCTGTAGGACGGGAAGGAGAGAGGGTCCCTGAGGTATGCAGCTGAACCAACACAGCCTTTTGGGGGGCGGGCTGGGACAGAAGGAATCCTTGGTGGGACCTTTCTGGCCCCAGCACGGGCTCTGAGACCAGAGCAGCTGGACAGAACAGAAGCTGGAGGAGAAGCTCCAGGGGCCCTGCTGCCTGGCCTCAGGGCTCCAAAGGGAAGCAGCGTCTGGGGCAACAGCAGTGGTCTCCCGGAGAAGGCCATCAGCACGTTTATACCTTGCATTTCCAGTCATCTCATTTTCTAAGCACGCCTCATCCCTGCTCAAAGATGTTCCCTTTGCAACACTCAGGTGGGTCAGGTGGGTCTTGCATTAAAGGGATGGAGGACACAAAAATCCCGACTTTTCCGAAAACCCTCAACAAGCATATGCTGTTATTAAAGGATTAACCTTGCAGATGATGTCTGCAGGATTCTTCAAATAACGGGATCTCCTTTACAGGCATTTGGAATGGAATGTGATTTATGAACTTTAACTTGCATGAAACTCTACCTTCCCCCAACATGTCAGAGGCCTGCTTTGCTCATCTTTGGTTGTCGACATGGTCCCTTGAGCATAGTGACCAGGTTAACTCTGGCTGTGTATGCTGCCTCTCCACACAGGCTCCCCGAGAACTCCTGTTCCCTCTACTTTAGCTGTGGAGAACATGAGGGCTCCGCCAAGAGTAAGTGCTGGGCGCACAGCAGACTGATCGACAGAAGCAAGGAGTTTGTATCTTCTGCTTGAGTTTTACCTTCTACTTGACTACACACTGAATCATTTCTCAAATCACCTTGCTTTACAAGTAGCCTCTCTTTGCCTCCCCCGGAGCCTCTGGGATCAGGTGAGAAATTGTGGGAAGGAAGAACAGCCCTCATTTGCCTAACTTTAATTAAACAATCACTTCCCAAAGAATTCTGAAGGGCCAGGCCCTAACTAGAGTCTGGGTTGATGGGAAGAATCCAATTCCTGATGGAGGGATGGAATGGACCAAATGGTATACCCAGTGCGACATGCAGAGGCTGTGACTGGATCCCTCAGTCAAGCCACCACAGATCAGGAAACAGATGTACTTTAGTCTCCAGACTGCACCTCAGTACGGTCCCTACTACTCCTTAGCCTTTGTGGATTCAGCTTTTGACCCATGAAACAGGTCCGACCCTAAGGCGGAGCCTGACTAGTGCTTCTTCTCTCCTTCCCTGGGCCTCACTTCACTGGGCAGACCATCAGCCTGTAAGGAGGACCAATCCCTGCTTCCTAGACCCAAACGCTGGGAACTCTTTCCTCCTCATTGGAGAACCCAGTTGCTGGGGTGGTAAAGTGGTAACATTTTGAAATACCCCACCCTGCGTATTCCCTGTTACCCCTTAACACTTGCCCCATCCTGTAAGCCAGACTCTCAGGAAATGGATTTTTATCTCCCTATGGGGGCCTCAGGCAAGCACAGTGACCCCCTCGAGCAGTGCTGTCCAACAGAAATACAATGCAAGCCACAGATGTGAGTCACATATGTGACCTTTCTGGTGGTACATTTAAACAAATAAAAGGAATAGATAAAATTTAATAATGCTTTGTTTAACCCAATATGTCCAAACTTCATTTACATTTCACCATGTAATCAACATAAGAAACTCTAAGGAGATATGTTATATTTGTTTTTATATGAAAGTCTTCAAGATCCATTGTATGTTTTATACTTACAGCACACCTCAGTCCTCACAAGTTACATTTCAAGTGCTCACAGGTGTATGTGCCTAGTGGCTTCCATTTTAAACACTGCGGCCCTAGAGCCAGTGCAGTGTGAAGAGGTGACTAAAAGGAAGCCCCAAGAGACATGGGGTCAGGGATAGAGGTGACCCAGGAGTCTGCAGGGACCAATGACTTGGACATCCTGCTGGGAACAAAATCATTCTCAGGGTTCTCAATGTGGTAAATGATGATTCCCAGGATATGCCCCCAACCAAGATCAACTAAATGCCTTCTTACCATGTAAGTTTGTCCACAACTGCACTGTCCAGTACTATAGACATTAGCCATATACGGCCCTTTAAATTAATTTAAGTTAAACAAAATTTAAAAATCATTAGCTCAATTGCATTAGCTTCGTTTCAAATGCTCACGAGTCATATAGGGCTAAGAGCAGTGCAAGTATATTTCCATCATCACAGAAGTTCTATCAGACAGAACTTGGATCGAGCCTTAAGTATTGGGGGTGGGGAGAGCAGTCCCCAGTTTTCCAAGATGAAGGTTCTGTTACTTGTAAGCATGGGGTCCTGTAACAAAACGTAAACTGATTTATAGAAAAATAAGGCCATTTTTTCGTGTATAATTGAATTTGTGGAATGGGATTAATAATTTAACTTTTAACAGACATTCTTTTTAACCTTTGGAGCATGTTGCTCTTTTGTAAACTTGGAAAACAATCTATACCACTCACAAGGTGGTATGAGGATTAAAAGAGACAAATGAAGGTCAGACACCTACCTACCCCAAGGTGTGGCACATTAGCTCCCTCCCCTTCCTCTTCTAGGGCTGCGTGTATATGTGTCTGTGTGTACCTCTGTTCCTCTTACATGGCGGAGCAGGCAGATTTTCACCTCTCTGAAAACGAGGGCTACATTACTGTACTGTACTGGGGACCCATCCCCCACCCCCACAGCAGGAAGGGCGATGCCATGGCCAAAGAGGACTTGTGAAAAACAAACTGCAAACTACCCAGTGGACAGAATTAACAGGAACAAACCACTTCACAGAAGCTAAAAGGAGCATCAGGATTTGTAGGAGCAATGTAATTATTAGTATGGTCAGCCATACCTTAGGGAGAGAAAAAGAAAACAAAGGTGGATGGGAAGTAAGGGGTAGAGGGGGAGAGAACTGAGCAATTCTTCGCATTCTTTTAACAATAACAACAACAAAATGAAGTGAGACAAGAAGACAGGAGGGTTCAATCAAGCAGAAGTTCACGAAGATTGACACTGCACTGGCTGGTCCAGGCCACGAAACCTCTATCTCACGGCAACGACATGGATGTGAGAATAACCACATGCAATTAAAGTAAAGAGTAAATAAGGCAGAGTCACTCGAGGTCAGGTTAGCTTAGGGAAGGTATGGGGAAGAATGTGGGATGATCTGTGCCAAAGACAAAGGGTAAGTCCTATGGGGTAGAATTTTAATTACGTCTAAAGGGGCTCACTTGGACTTGCTTGCTCCAAGGAATTGGAAACAAGACAGACCTATGGTTTCTCTCACAGACGCTGGCCAAAAATGGTGTATAATACATCATACAGGGTTATCTCCACATCATCTCACCTGTTAATCTTGGCCGAACTCCTGTCTGGAGGGACCCTGGCCCAGGACAAGGTGGCAGATCTCTCTCCTGACCAGGGAAAGGAGCAATTACCGCAGCTTAGTTTGTTCTCTCTGCTCCTCACTGTTGTCCCAGAAAGTTGGGCCTCCTCGGGGTGTGGGGGTGGAGGGGGCAGGATCGGAGAACAGAGTCAACAAAACTACTGTCATAACAGGAGGTAAGCTGATGTCATTTCACCCTCTGCATCTCCTTTCTTTAGAGTTTTTCCAACCTGTACCACTTCTCCTGGAGCTTTGGTGCCAGGAGGACTCTAAAGGACCCAAGTTCAGTCTCCTTATTTTTTTATAGCTAGAACTCAGCAGCCCAGAGGGCAGGAGGGAAGTGCTCTGCACAGGAGCCCTGAGCAACTGGGAGCTGAGGGGAGCAGCCCAGGCCAGACCTCTGGCTTCGGTTCAGAGCTCTCTCCTCTGTGTCTTGTGACCTCTCCACTTGGGGCTGGATTTGCTCATCTAACAGGTGCTTGATGCCCTGGTGACGAAAAGCACCTAAATTTAACCTGCGTGACCCAGGCCCTGCTGCCCTGGCTTTTAGCCAACCCCATCTAATAACCAGAGTGGTTTTTAATTCTAATGAAAATTCTTCAATGCAAGTGTTCTGGCTCACAAAGCCTGCCACCAGCTATATAAGTACTTGGTAGTTTGGGTTAATAAAATCTTTAGATCTCATAAAATGCATTTTCTCTTGAGGTATTCTGTGTTGTATTTAGAATAATGAGATCCCTGATATGACTCCAAGACTTAATGGCAGACCACGTAGAAGCGGATGGCTAAAATAAAATTTAGACTCTCCCTCAATGGAGGGATATAACTGCTCCCAGGCAACCAGGCACAGAGTAGACTCTGTCTCGGCTCCTCATCACTTTTCGGAAACATGTCAGAAGCTGCAGAAGGAAGCTGTCAGAAGCCAATTTCTACATCTGAGCTGTCCTTTTCCCTGTGGCTCCAGGAAGGGACCACAGGCCTGGCCCAGCTTTCTGTCCTTCTGTTTCTAAACTGACTCATGGTCTACTGAGAACGAGCCTCTCTCCCACAGACCTTCACACCTCCCTCCATGCCCATCAACCATGACTAAGCACTGAGCAAGTTCCAATGGGTTCCAGTCGCAGACTCTGTAAGGAGGCCAAGGCCCTGAGCTGCCACCTCACAAGAGACCATGAACTTCACACCAAGACATAAAGAGGAAAATTTGCTCTAAGGCCAAGAGACTGGCACTTTGAACCCAAGCAGCCCCCTCCTTGTCCTAGATGAACAGGAACAATGGTCTAGGCCGTGTGGTATCAGGGGCTAAAGTGAAGCTCAAAGGCGAGGATGGGATGCATGAGATGAAGCTCTACAGGTAGGAAGGACTATTGATTCATCCCCAAAAGTTTGCCTGCGTCTCTAAGGGCTGCTTTGGCTCTAGCTAGGTGTGCTTTGACAGGGTCATACAGTTTCCTATTTTATCCTCCCATTTTGCAGGGAGGGACCAACTATTCTGGCCATCACAGATAAACTGTGGCTATCTTGTTAATTGCTCTATTGCTAGCACTGAGAACAATGCCTGGCACATAGCAGGAGCACGCTGAACAACCAGGGAATGAAGGAAACCAGAGTTCCTTGAGACCGCACAGACGGATTCTGTACTCTGCCACCATGCCTGTGTGTGCCTCCGCCCCACGCTCCTCCCTCTCACCCCTTGGAGTTGTAAGAGACAATGCACATGTCTGTCTCTTCTCTAAGCCACCCGAGCTCCTTAGGTTTGGATTCATCTTCCATCTCTTGGCTTGGAACAGTCTAGGGACTCGATATAAGTTCATGGAATAAACGATTGTCCTTCTTGGGCGCCTGGGTGGCTCAGTGGGTTAAAGCCTCTGCTTTCGGCTCAGGTCATGATCTCAGGGTCCTGGGATCGAGGCCCGCATCGGGCTCCCTGCTCAGCGGGGAGCCTGCTTCCCCCCCCCTCTATCTCTGCCTGCCTCTCTGCCTCCTTGTGATCTCTCTCCCTCTGTGAAATAAATAAATAAATAAATCTTTAAAAAAAAAAAACAAAAACGATTGTCCTTCTCTATGGGTTTCTGAGATACCCTAGAATTGAGTCCAGGAAAATACAGTCATCTAAATCCGAAGGGATGGAAGAACAGAGATTCGAGTTACATAATGAGCAAAAGATAGCCTCCTAGAAATTGCACTGTTTGTTTTAACCCTGTATATGTAAGGAGAACTGAGGCATTTCTGGAAAAATCCCACACTTGTCTTGTTGGGGTTAATGTGCTTCCTGTTACTGACAGGCCTCTGAGGAGATAACTTAATCTGATAAAATCATAAACGATTTATGGAAATGCAAACAGACTTCTGAAGGGCATGCAACTTTAAGGGGAAAATTAATCAGTAGAGATGTTTCACCAAAGTAAGCGGGGCAGATCAGGCAGGAAACCCATCTGGCCCCACCCGTACTGGGTGTCTGAAAACCTGTCAAATCCTTTTCTTGCCTGAAAAAAAAATCTTTTATTTTTAAACTTAAAATTTTAAGGCTATGTTATATAAAGTAAAACTGGGCCTCTCTCCTCCTTCAGCAATCAGAGAAATGTTCTTTTATGGTCACAGTCAATCATGGAGGTCAACAATGAGCATCCCTGCCTTAGGAGTGACTGTGGCCCCCAGGGAAAGGAGCCCTCCCTCATGGGTCTAACCACTCCTCAGAGGTGGAGGAGAAGAAGGCAGGAAGGGTCCATGCTGCCTCCAGGAAGCCCTCCCAGGGAAAAACTGAGAAGAAACTCTTTCCTAATCTTTCCCTTAAAATAAAGCTAATTGCGGGCGCCTGGATGGCTTAGTTGGTTAAGCATCTGCCTTCAGCTCAGGTCATGATCCCAGGGTCCTGAGATCAAGTCCCAGGTCAGGCTCCCTGCTTAGTGGGGAACCTGCTTTTCCCTCTCCCTCTGCTGCTCCCCCGCTTGCGTTTCTGTGTCAAATAAATAAATAAAATCTTTTTTAAAAAAAGCTAATTGGTAAAGATGACCTCATCAAAACAAAGAGGCCTTCTGATGACAGTCTGGGGACTGTCAGCCAGTGTGCTGAGCAACAGAGTCAAAAATAAAAGCAAGGTGTTTTTGTTCCCTCCAGTCCTCTGCCTTCAGGTCCTGATTTCTTTAAGATTAAAAAGAAAAAAACAAACAAGAAATCAATAATTCTAGAACAAAGAAGACAAATAAGCCAACCATGGGAGTGGAAAAGTCCAGCCCTCAGAAGGTTAACAAAGAGGACACCTGTGAGCCAAAGTCTGGTCACTGGGCAGCACAGGACATCCTCATGTGGAAAAAAGGCCTGTGGTCTATCCCTGCGGTGCGCTGAGCACTCCTCCTCACTATGCTCCAGACATGGACCTCACTAAGCAATCTACTGTCTCTCACATAGTCCCCACCAAGCCTGGGAAAGTGTGTGGCCCATGTCATTTATGCGGGAGACTCAAGGTCACTAGCTTAACATGGCCCGTCCCCGATCCCATCTTCAGCAATGTGGTAAGAACAGTAGTCATCACTTACTGAACAAACCTTATCTCATTTCCTCCTCACAGTTCTGTGAGGTTCACATTAATATCCCTAATTTATAAGCAAGAAAAAATAAGATTCGGGGTGGGGGGGACTGGGTGACGTTTCCAAGGTGATCCTTTGAATATAGCAGTTCTCAATCAGGGCTGTACCTTAGAACCCCAAATCACAGTCCTCAGGCTCCACTGTAGGCCAATTAAATTAGAATCTCTGGGGCGGAGTATTTTTAAAGCTCCTTGAATGATTCCAATGTGCAGTGATGGCTGAATAGCCACTGAGCCAATAAACAGTAGACTTAGGATCTGAATCCAATCCCAAGCCTCTGCTCAGTGTTCTCTGTGATACTGCCAATCACAAAGGAACAATCCAGAGATTTAAAGAAATATTCATCAAATGGCTTTCCTGTCAGACATACGGAGAGACTTGGGGTTCAGAAAAAAGGAAGTCCATTTGGCATAATATCTACTTTCCTTATAAGATAAGAAACAGGGTGAAGGCTGTCTTTCCCACATGCAGAGTGCATGGCTTTGTGAACAGGATTCTCAGACATTCAAAATCTTTGTATTTTACCATCTAGTTCCAGCCATGTGCTGGAGGGTGGAATTGGGGTTTGACCTTAGGGTCTCATGCTGCCTTCTGGGGCCCAAAGTTAGTGTATCGACTCACTAAGGACACTCATGGCCAACATCACACTCAGATCTCATCTGTTCAGAGACATGGGTCCTGCCTGCCAATGCCAATGAATGCTTCAGTGACTAGTCCTCATTTTCTAGGCAAAATCATCAGGACTCAAGCATCTTCTACTGACTGCCATGTGGAACAGAACACCTCATCTCCCTGATTTTTCCTGTCATGAGGAACTGATGGAAAATAATTTTCCATATTAAACTGTCTGCTTTCCCGAGGAAGAGAGCCGCTGTTAGCCGAGACATCTAGGGTGGGCTGTATGATAAAGGCTAGGCTAATTGGAGCCATTAGCTTGTCAGGATCACCCATTAACCCTTTCCTGCAGGCCAGATTATAACTTAGAACTGCCTGAAGGCCTCCCTGGCTCACGGTCCCTTTCATGAAATGTCTGTTCCCAATGGCTTCCCAGGATTCCCAGCCCATAGCCATACCACACAGATATATTTTAGTGTCTGACTTACTTATGAAAGTATTTTTGAATCCCTAAATGTAAATCTTAGGCTCTACCTTACAGGAAATTTTAGGGCATTCATTCAAGTTTTTCACACATTCATCCAAGATGCACTTCCTGAGCATCCCCTCTATGCTATGCACCACCCTAGAGGCTGGACAAAGGAACACCACATCAGGTCCAGCCCCTGACCTAAAAAAAACTTCCAGTCTGGGGAGGGAAGCTTGGTACATGAAAGGTAAGTGTAACCCAATGCAATGGCTAAATGATGGACTTGCCCATGGATCACTTGACCCAGCCTGAGAGGAGAAAGTGGAGGGTGAACAGGGAGGACCTCCTACACAAGAGGAACTAGGAGTGGGGGAAATCTGCAGAGAGGCATCAAGGATCATTAGTTACTTAATGACCCGCCACAGAAGCTCACTTCTGCATGGCGGTCAAGACTGCATTTGCCTCATTCAAAAGTTTTCGGTCTCCTTTAAGGCCCTTCCAAAATGGCCTTCTGGCTCCTTCTCTCCCCCAGGCCTCCTGTGCCGAGTTCCATACCACTACTCACTGTTTCCCAGTCCGGCATTGCACATCCATATATATTCATTCTTGCTGGGCCTGTATTCTTTGTCAGGAATGCCCATCACCCTCCTTTCTGTCCACTGAGCTCCTACTCACCCTTCAAGGTCCAGTACAAATGCCACTTCTTATGTGACTATTTCCCTACCTTTGGACAATCACAGAAACTTGTGGCATTGTATTGTAGTTATGTATTTGCCTGTCTAGGCTGCAAGATCCTGGAGGACAGAAACTGCCTCTTAATCATTCTCACACTCCCAATGTTGACAAAATGAAGGAACAAAGCAACATATCAAAAATTCACGGGGATTGTTTTCATCCATTGCAATGCACAAACCAGAGTCTCCCCAGTGCAGGCTATAAATAGGAGCAAAAAAAAAAAGTAGGATCCTGGTACCGGCTCCTGAGATGCCTGGCAGCAGCACTTGCCCACCTTCCGAAAGGAAGGCTCATTTGGTGATTTTCACATGCAAAATTGCACCAGAAGCAAACAGAAGAGAATGGAGAGACTGGGGAGCAAACTGATTACTCATGAACCCAATTACAACTAACAGATCAAGAAAGGCCCCTTTCAGATGCCTGTAATAATTCATACAGAGGACAGAGGGAATCCAGCCAGGTTGGCATCTGGACCTTGAAGTGTCAGGAAACTTGGGCCGGTGTGTGATGAATCATTCCAGGCAGGCCGGCTCGACTCCTCAGATCTGACAGGGCCAAGGTCAGGTTCAAGTCCTCTTGGGCCAGTTTGTAGCACAATAAGACATATTTTTATGTGACCAGAGCCTGTGCCCCAATCCAAGCCAGTCACCCAGAATTTGTCTCATTTTAAGGACAGTGCTTTTAGATGCATGATGAGGTGATTAACCAGATGGATCTGACTGCTCATGTCAGAAGTTCTGTTGCTCATGTACTGCCGTAAACCTCCACCAAGGTGAGTCAGTGACAGACAGGCCTGATGTTTCAGCACCACGGACAGCGTCCAGGAGAGGCTGAGACTGCTCACCACCATTTATTCAAAAGAGCAGGTTCCAACCCAGAAATCCCTACTCAACCCTCAGTAAAGAGGAGTGGGTATGGAAACTCTTTAAATGTTTTTCATCACAAACGCTGTGAGGAACCAACATGAGCTCAAGGAGGCTGAGGCCATTTATCACCGCATTCAGTCTGGCCTTAGTCACTACTTAGCATGTGTTAAAGGGTCAAGAGTTGTTAATGATGATGAATGATTATTCATGTCTTGATGCTGTTTATGATTAGAAAGAACACAAAGTCTTTCATGTTCTATTGCAAGTCTTTATACTTCAGAAGAAGCTATTCTATCCATCAGGGCAGAGAGAGAGGATGGGAGGGAGAGAGGGATATGTATGTCAAAGTGTGTTGGAGGGGGTTAAGTATGCACATCAATACCAAAGTCCTATTTTTGATCAGCAAGATCAAGGCAAATCCCCACAGGGTCTCCTTCATGCTAAGTATGTGATGGTTCCAATCTGGATACAGAAGCTTCCATTACTCAAGAGGCCCAGAGGACACCGAAACAAGGCCTCGAGTTAGCTTGTCATTGTCCAGGAGGAAATGGTGCAAAGGATATATATAACTCTAGGCAAAGAGGCAAGGTGGAATAAAGATAATCTCAAAAACATGTGTCTAGATGTTTAACCATTAGATACACAAGGAATTATATCCTCAAACAAAACAAATTCCTCTTAATCAAGGCATGAGACAGTCTGATTCTTTGGAAATGACTTGGCAAACCTTCTCTGGAGTCCAGCTTCTGCTAACATGCCAAGTGCATTTTCAGCCTCTCTTCAATATTCAAAAATAGTCCAAAAGACTGTTATGGGATAGAAAGCAGCAAGGAAAATTAAAAACAAAATCCCTGTGAAGCCTGTCTCTTGTCTCTAGAGATTTACACAACTAATTCCATAAGAATCTCGACAGTCTTCCAAATAAGAAATTGATCTGAACCACAAAACAAAGTGAAGCAGCTGTGTATGGAATGCTAAATTAGGATGATGGACTCGGGTTCCAAATCTGTGTTCTCTGTGGTTGGCAGAGCACCTGCAGCAGAATCACCTGCTGTTTAAATGCACACTCTTAAGGACCACCCAGTATCTACTGACTCTTAATCTCAGGGTGTTGGCACCAGAGCCTAAATTTTTAAATAAGCTCTTTGGGAACTAGAGTTGGCAGGCAACTGCTCCAAGCCATACTGAACTGAGGACTCGGAGCCTGAAGACTCTTTGCTCCTTTGCCCTAGTTCTGATGAGTTCTATGTTTCTAGATAGTCTTTAAGCCCTCTTTAGTGATAACCTCAGGGCCCAAATCCATGTGAAAGAGGATGTGAGTATCTCTCTTTTCCAATGCCTGGCACACAATGAATGCTTAATGAACGGTGGATGGTGGAATGGGAGAATAGACTATGTGGAGAGATCAAATAGAAAGACAGGTGACTGGACAGAGGGAATAATGAAGGTTAATGGAGGAATAATAGATTTCAATATAGGAATTATAAAACATGAACTTGGAGTGAATTTTCTGCCTTGCTAACATGAAAACTTCAAGATAAATTTCTCTCTGGTCATCCCATATCATGCATTTGAAATAGGAAAATAAATAGTGGAGACCACAGGTTCTAGGTATGTGTGCAGGCATCTATCACACGCATGTACACACACAGCCACCTAGTGATCCAGCTGCCACACTCAATACTGATCAGCTCAGCAGGAGTCAGCTTCAAATGTATTCACCAAGGAGAAGCTCAGTCTTGGATAGCCCCTTCAGTAGAAAATGCAGGTCTACATTTTGATGGTGTTGCCAATTAGCAAGAGGCATAAACAGAGCCAGCAAATGTCTTATAGGCAATTGGCTGGGCTGGGCTGTTGCTCTTCTCTGATCCCTAGTCAGCTGCATCTCAAACTACCAAAGGGCCTTCACTAGGTACTTTCTTATAAAAGACATTGTCCAGAGCAATTCAGATGCAGCCCCTGACTCCTGGAGACTCAAGATCCAAAGCAAATAGTGGCAGGTAGGAACACAAAGTCTACCAAATTTAAAAAGAAAACCCCAAGTAGACTATAATGTGGCTGAGATTGGATTATAGATGAGACTGTGAAGAACAGAGAAGTATTAGAAGAAGTAACCATTCCCATTCAAGCCATTCTGTATTTTTAAATTCCCCTGCATGTAGGTGGAGAGGGGAAGAGTATTTAGAGCATGGGGTACATTTATGAATTAAGGGATCAAGTCAATGATAATAAGTTGATTCTGTTTTAGGTTTTCTTTCATTTTGTATTTCCTTATTCCTCCTGATGCTGGCCTGAACTTAACTTTACCTGTTAACATCAAGAAAAAAATTTCAGCTGTCTTTGATGTGCCTGGGTGGCTCAGTTGGTTAAGCATCTGCCTTTGGCTCAGGTCATGATCCCAGGGTCCTGGGATCAAGTCCCATGTTGGGCTCCCCGCTCAGCGGGGAGCTTGCTTCTCCTTCTGCCACTCCCCCTGCTTATGCTCTCTTGCTCAGGTGCTCGCTCTCTCTCATAAATAAAATCTTAAAAAAAGAAAAGAAAAGAAAAAAATCAGCTGTCCTTCCCCCATGTTTCAAAAATCAAGCAGAAGATTCTGGTGGAAATACTCCAAGTCTAACATGAAATACTTAGGGCAATAGAGTCCCCCTGACACATGGCAGGGGATGTTCAAACACACTGTGCATTGATCATGGTCCTTCCAACTGGCAAGCTGTAACTCCAAATTTTTCTCCACTCAAGAAAGCATATTGAAACACCATGAATGAGAATGGCATGACTGGAGGTATAACTTTGAATGTCCTCATTTTTTAAAGCAAATCATCCGAAAACATTGTAGTTTACTATCATTAGTAATAAATTACTTGCAAAACACCTCACAAATAATTGTGAAAAAGAAGTTCCTCTATCTTACTCAACAACAGAGTACTTGTTTGGGCTATCAGTTAGAAAAACATGAGAAGCCCTAGCACACTGATAAGACGCTTCCCCTTGGAGGAAGATGGCGACTCCTTTCAAAAACATATTATCAGTACTCCACAAATAGCTCTCAGAGTGTGCAAATGCAAAGTTTAGTCAACACCAGGGCCAGTCAGCTGTAGCTTCGCCAAATCACCTTGCTTCCAGACTTACGGTATCTAAAGAATATCCATTGTCTTTTTTGCTCGCCCCACCCTCTCTCACAGATATAAACCACCCAGGCCTGGTGAGGTCGGGGAAGGAAGACAGACTGGAGAGAAGGGGCCCTCTCTATTCATTCCAGTAGGATGCTGTCCGTAAAGACCAAAGGCTTACTCTGACATAGGGGTTAGTGGTCTTGTTTTCCACAGCAATTGTGACTCAGGGGTGAGATTAAAATAGTTACATCTACAACGTGCTAGGGACAGAACCTGGCCCATAGTAAATGCTGCATGTGTTTGCTATGACAAGGATGGTGGCCTCTCAAAGCTGCTGCTGAGAACTATCACTGCCTGAGGCTAGGCAGGAAAATTAGACTCACTGTCCAAATTTCTTCTTTCTAAAAGGCAGCTGGTATCCGTTTCCAAAGGAACAAGTTCAGGGCTAAACCCCTGGGTGACAAAGCACGGCACATCAAAGTCAGAAAGAGCTCTTGACAGGGATGCGAGAAAAAAGGAGTGGAATGGCCCGTGCCACTCACTGGGTGACCTCGGGTACCACTGTGGCTTCTTCTGGAGTCCGCTCATTTAAGAGCAGCAAATGGCTTTGAGCCGAGAAGCAGCTGAGTGATAACCCAACCTCGTTTTTACCCCTGACCCCCTCCAGTTGCGAGTGTATCTGGTAAGCAAGGACGAAACTTGCCATTTTCCCATGCCTTCCATCCCAGCGCAGTTCTTCTGGTCCCGTATCACTCTCAGGGAGAGTCAGGGGCGGCTGGGGGTGGGACGACTTTCTGGGAGAGCAGGAGACCAGAGGAGGCAGTAAGGAGAGTGAACTCAGTCTGGATTTCTGACCTGGCCTCCAGGGCTGCCTTGCCCCCCAGAGCCAGAGCCCAGCAAGCCCTCATCTTTAGCTCTGTCCTTTCAGATGATACTTAGAACAATTTGGAATACTCATATTGCCTACTCAGGCTCAGTCGTAATCAAACCAAGTGGCTCTTGTGTTTTCAACTGTGATCTGCAATATTCTCGATGGCCATCACAGCCCTCTCCTGTGGACGGCATCCCGGAGGCACGTGGGCATTCACCAGACTTGTCCTGTCTTTTGAACTCTCCTCTTCCTTATTAAAGATGAGGACTCTGTTGTTTACAAGACCACTGAATCGATGACATAGAGGAAGCCAACTGATTAAATAAGGAGAAAAGATTTGAGGGTTGTTTCCACCCTGTTATTTTCTTGTGTTTTATCTTCCAAGCTGGGTGGGAAGCTTAAGAGTAGAGATGATTCTGAAGTATTTCTGGCTCTCCCATCACCTTCCCTAACTTCCTAAGAAATGTTATTTATAGTTACAGTAATAATGTAGACATAGCTCTTGATGTTTCATAAAATGCTCTTACACTGGGAGTAAAAATCCTTTCGGTCCCTTACCCCAGAGACGTTAAGACACTTGCCCACATTCACAGCTAGGAGTTCACAGCCGGGCGAGGATCTGGATCTGGGCCACGTGGCCTCAGAGCCTGCACCCTTTCACCCCCACCACACAGTCCCCCCCCACGGCAGGCCCACCTCTCTCTTTACGCTGTCACAAGACTTTCTCTCTTGTAGACAATTTATATACAGAGGCTCAAGTAAGTGAATTTAATAAAGCAGACATGAGCCTGTTACAGGAAGGGGAGGAACTCGAGGTCTTGTTTCCAGTCACTGGGGAAATTTTATGTAAGGCTTGGGATTTCTAGAAACACTGCAGGTCCTTTAAAAAATAGCGCAGAGTATAAATTCTGGTGAAACCACCTCTTCAAAAACACACGTGTTGCTATTCAAATACAGAGCTGTCTTAGGGAGGCTCTGATGGAGTTCTCAGGGAAAGTAAGGGCGCTCTAGGTACATTTATTAAGCTCACAAATCATGACTTAAGCAAACACTGAGCAAGAGTGAGGATCAATATATGAAAAGTACGCTTGGCCGGATTCCTTTTCCCGCTTCGGCAGGATGCTGCACCGCCCACGCAGAGAAGGAGAGATCATGCCTTTTATCTCAACTACCTTTGATTTTCTGTGCAGAGCACACTGGCGTCAGGTTGGAGCAAAAGAAACAAATAAACACCCCCTGTAGCCTGAGGCCCCATGCACGGCCATTCAGGCCCTTGAGCATCTCCAAGGTCATTCAGGAGCTCATCAGATCAGCGGGAACCCAGGCCAGCTGGGACCTTGAGGACACCCCAAATAGCGGTGGCTGCAGCCCCCACCATCAGGCCACAGCTCTGAGAGCAGTTAGCTGACCGAGGATGAATTCCTCTTGCAGGAAAGGCCTCCCAACCCCCACCCCTGCCAGGCAGAACCAGGTAACCCTGTGTGGGCTCCTCCTGGGTGCACCGCCCACCCGGGTATACAATCAGCAGCCTCACATCCAGGAACCGAGTGGCCCACAGAGAGAACATGATAGGCTGGGAGAGGTGCCTGGGAGACAGTGGGTCAGACACAAAGGGCATAATTTGTGCACAAGCCTCAGAGCTCTTCCGGAAGCCCAGAGTCCACACTGACCACGGTCCTTGCAGAAACCCTACCACAGAGCAGCCTTGTTCTGCGCTCTGCAACAGGGCCGGCCAACTCATCTATTTTGTGTTCATGGCTCGAGGTTCTTCCCTTATCCACCTTATGAGTGAAGAGCCTCACTCAGTCTTAAGCACACAGGAGACCCCAACATGTTCTGGATTAGGTGACAGCCCATTCAGACCCCAGGATGCAACAGCTCTCTGAGGTGAAGCCTTCAGATATCCAGGGCCCCTCAATCTGTCAGCTGAAAAGATAAGTTCCTTTCTCCTTGCTTTTGGTGACAGAAGATGAGGGGATTAAATAATCAATTAAATGAAGCAAGCTAACTGAAAAACAAAGTGTTCTGGCAGAGCCTAATTTTTTCTTTCTTTCTTGCCTCAAGTTTGTAGAATGCCTTTCTTTCCCTTCTTCGAAAGCTGTGCAAACTGAGCAAACATTTTCTAAGTGGAGCTCAAGTCAAATGAGCTTAAGTTTGGAAAATGTTCTGACTTGAGAAAGAGGAAGCAAAGCTCATGGGAATTTGACTAAGGGTTGGCATTTACCTGAGGATCGATCTAGACTACGATGGAGCAGCACAATGCTTCTCTGTTTATGCACAGATGAAGCAGGGGATCTGAGAACCCCAAGGAAGCCCCCTCTCCTCAATAACTTTCCACACCAGCCTCTCACAAAGCTTAAAATTATACCATTAGCAATTAATTGATAAAGTTCTGCTTTAACATTCATATTTTCTTTTGAGCAAATTCGAGACATTACTATAGTTATTAAAATTGCATTGCACTTTGAGAAGGGTGAGTCATACTGGCTGTCAGCATGTACCAGGCACTCCTGAAATTTTAAACTTTGTTGGCTAAGAGGAAGACCTTATATCATTGACAGTCAGGAGTAGAGGCACAGATCATTCTGAAGACAGCAGATTGGGCAGCGGTGTGGAGAGGCCAGGATGGAGGAGACAATTCATTTCCAGTGTACAACAAAGAGGGGGAGATCATGGGAGCAGGAAGTAGAAGGACAAGTCTTAGCTGCTTCATTATTCTGCCCTGTGCAAGGTCTAGTCATAAGCCGTCTTTTATCTCCAACAAGTTAATGCCTGGAGCATTTTCAACTAGTCTTTCCATTTCTCACATTTCAGAAGTCACACTCAGTCTCTGTAATCAGTCCCAGCTCAGATGGCTCTGTCCGTGGTGCTACAAGGCAAGGTTCTGAAATCTTGTGCAGAAGAATCAGACTTCAAACTCCATATTTATGTGTCTGTCATTACTTATCCTGCACCCAAATCCAAAAGATGATGAACTTACAAAGCAGAGGAATTAAGGAAATTATGCAAATGACTTTACATGATTACATGTAAAGATACCCTGCTGAGCCCCTTTAAATAGGACCCCCCCCACTCCTCAGCCAGTTCTAACTACTCTCAGGCAGCGCCCCCCTGTAGAGACCTCACTAAGAAGCTGTTTCTTCTTTGGAAGTCAGAACACTACTGTGCTTAAGCCTTCCCACCAAAATGTTCCAGAAGGGACATGGAGCAAGAGGGAAAATAGAAGCCCAGCTCAAGGCCCATCAAAAAGGCAACATTATGTTCTTTAAGTTTTACATTTATCTTACAGTTAAGAGTTTGCATTCCATTCTACAAAACATCTGCTTTTATTCCTACATAATCTCCCCCCTAAATTTCTGGGTACAATGGATGTTCCAGGAAGCAGCTTTTAGAGCAGAGGCAAGGAACTCCCCAGGGGGCTCAGCCTTCTCTCCTGCCATCTGAACCATGTGTGGGCAGGTGCCAAGCCCCGTGGCCACAGGGGGACAGTGAAAGCCATTGGTCTTGACTCTGTGATGGACAACCTACTCGTGGGGCTTCTTAGGAACTGGAGAGGGTGCCTACTTAAAGCCTGAATGGTACCCACCCTGCAAGATTGTCTGAAGGATTAAAGGAATACATGTGAAATGCTCCATGCCAGGCACTCAAGAAATGTCACTATTAATATTTCTCCTCCTCCTCCTACTTAGTTAAAATAATGACCACATCCTTCCCCTGCTCGCAGCCCTCTACAGATTCCTCAAGGCTACAGGGCCCTCTCCAATTGGCCACTGCCTGACTCTCTAGCCTCATTTTCTGCTTCTTCCTTGCAGTCACTCATGGCTCAGAGTCCACCATTTAGTCTGGGATGATCTAGAGTCCCCATGCTCTTCCACAACTCGGGACTGTTGTGTGTGCTGATCACTACCTGGAATGCCCACCACACAGCCTCCCAGTCCACCAGTGAACTCTGTCTCACCTGATGGAACCCAGGAGGAGGCAGCACCTCATCTGTGAGACTTCTCAGCCTTCCCTCTCTCCATGGACCTAGCGTGCACCCCCGAGGCAGCACTCATACACTGTCTCCATCATTGGTCATTTGTTTATTTCATCTTTCAGAAGTCCAGCTCCTTGGGGAGGGAGACTTCATCTCTGTATGTCTCATCCACACATGGGACACTCAACAAATATGTGGTGAATGAATGTGTGTGTGGGCATGTTGGGAGGTGTTTATAATGCTGGGAGGGGGTGATGGGGGTTAAGGAAGATGGAAGATACACCTGTTTAGCACTAGAGCCTGTGAAAATGGACTGTCATGCCCCAGAGGGCAGGGATCCCATCTGCCAACGTCTGCTGGTTAGTCCTCAACCCAGTGCTGTAAGATGAGAGGGCCGCAAAAAGGTTTCTAGATACTGACCATGATGGGAATAAGGTTTTTACTTGCCTACAGGTCAAACTATTTCATCCTCTCCCCACCAGCTGAGCACACAGGTCCAGGATACTGCACCCTAACCACACACACACACACACACACACACACACACACACACACACACCACTCTAGTTATTTTTAGATTTTATTTATTTATTTATTTGACAGAGAGAGAGAGAGAGATTACAAGTAGGCAGAGAGGCAGGCAGAGAGAGGAGGAGGAATGTCCTCAGCAGGGAGCCCAATACAGGCCTCAATCCCAGGACCCTGAGATCATGACCTGAGCTGAAGGCAGAAGATTTAACCCACTGAGCCACCCAGGTGCCCTCTAGTTATTTCTTGCCACTTCAATTTTGCCAAAACTATTTCTTTATTCTTGAATGGGTGTTTTGTTCAAAACTTTGTATTTTTTCATTATAGTCACTTTCATTATCTTTTCCACTTTGTTTTCTGCAGGCTGCATTTTTCTTGTATTGTCTTTTATATTATTTTATCTATTTTTCTAACCTTAGATCTTTAAAAATGAGATTCTCCTGGGGAAAGGGAGCAGCCATGAGACTGCCCATGACCAGGATGCAGAAGTTCCTCATAGTCCCCGCCCTCAGAAATTCCCAGATTAATAATAAAAACTGGGGTAAAAAAAAACCTGAAAAAGAAGTCAAATCAGTTCTTGAAAGGCATACAAAGATGGGCCCCAAATAGTCTCGAGCACCTTAATACCCAGGTTTCAGGGGACTAAGGGAAGGAGGAGGCTGGAGGGGTTGGAGGGGGTTGGAGTGGCTTCTCAGGCAGGTAGACTAGCCTCCATATCACGAGGCTATAACCCTCAAAGGACTCAGGCCTCCTCCATGGGTTTTTGGCACAGCATGGTGGACTGGCAGTATGATTATGAGGTGGGTGCCTGGACTGCTTGCTCACACAAGAGGCTTCAACACCCTCCCTCGCTCCTCACTCAAGAAATATCACCATTTATGCTGAATGACATGATTCAGCTCTTCCTAAAGGAGGCTCTAGCTGCGTTCTGGTATAGGACCAAAGAGGGGCCAAAGCCAAGTGGTGATGAGATCTTTTATTTCCAGCCTGTCCATGCCCTAACACCTGAGTTTCCACCAGACTTTCCAGTGGGAAGTGGGGAGAGAGGAAGAGTGGTCACTGGGCAGCCTGAGGCCACAGCCACAAGCAGCTGCTCTCAAGGCGTTGGTGGAAGTGGTCCCAGGTAAGGAGTTCAGTCACAGAGAGAGCAACAATAAAGAAAGATGAACCAAAGGGTAGAGAATGAAAGAAAGAAAAAAAAAAGGCATCTGATACATAACAAGAAGGTGGGCTTATGTAGGCTGGTGTGCATTTTAGCCTTTTTCTTCAGGAGCAGAAAACTATCTGCTTGTCTGCTATGCTACCTGTTGGCATTTGGATTTACAGACCTTAGTCCTTCATTCAATTAATCTAATTAAGCCAATTTATGCTCCAGTACCAGGGTTCACAGCTCTGGTCTCATCCCTTTTCTAACAGAACTTACTCTTCGGGTCATCTCAGCCAGTCTTATGCCTTTAATATATGTATGCACTGATGGCTCCCAAATTTATATAGCCCAGAATCTGAGTCAGAATTCCTGATTCCCCCCTGCCCCTTCTCATACCCATCCCCTACGCCTGATCCTCTACAAGTCTTCACTAAGTAATAACTCCATCCTTCTCGTCAGTCAGGTCAAAGGTCTTGGCAATCATTCTTCACTCTCTCTTGTATGCCCACAGGAAACTCTGTTATGGCATCCAAACGCTTTCCCCCATGCCTCCACTGCCACTGTCTGTTGCCATTATTCCTTACGTAGATTACTATAGTGTTTTCCTAACCGACCTTCCCCTGCTGCCACCCTTGCCCCACAGCACTCAGTTCTCAATCCAGGTACCAGATTGGTCTTTCAAAATCTAAGACTACATCACTTTCCTGCTCAAAATACTCCAACTGTTCCATCTGCCTCGAAGCAGGAGTCAACATCCACATACTGTCCTACAGGGTGAGTTTCCTATCTCCACCTCTCTGATATCATCTCCCACCACTTTCCCCTCACTCATTCCACCCCAACCATATTGGCCTCTTTGCTTTCTTTTCTACAACTCAAGGCTTTGCATGTGCTGCTTCCTCTGTGTGGACACTCTTGCCCAGATATCCATGTAGCCTGTTCCTTTACACACTTTGAGTCTTTGCTCAAATGTTTCCTCAACTGTGAAGACTCCTTTGACTCTATATCAAGTGACCCATGAAGGCAGTAACTTTGTTCACCGATGTATCTATGAATACAATACAGCCTAACACATCAGAGACATGCACATATTTTTAACTGTGAGGAAATCTAGCTTAAGCTGGGCATTTGATCCAAGCTAGGACAATTGGACTTTCCTCTCCTGGGTCTGTGAAACTTGAGGGATGGGAAGAGAGAAAAATAAGATGGAATGCATCCATCCATCAGTGACGCCCTTACAGTCTTGTCTGCAGTCTGTCCTGTCCTGGATCTGTTTTTCTTAGCCAGGTTCTTCAGCAAGACCAATGACCCATTCTACCTCCTTCCAATAAACTCTCTCTCTTTTTTTCAAATTAGCCAGTATCACTTTATGTTGCCTGAAACAATAACTCTGATTGATAGCCCATCTCCTTTCCCAATTCCTATACACTCTTGTTCTTGGTTCCCCAGCCCCTCTGCAGAAGTGTTACATGCTCCATGAGAGGACGAGTCAGTCTAATCTAGTTGTCTTGTTACTAAATACTCCTCTCATTCTAAGGTTCCATTCTCCTACCATACTCCTTATAGCTCCGAAATGTGGGTTGATTTTTCATTTTACTGAAAAGAAAATGGAAGCCCAAGAAGTTGAAGTGGGAAATTGTGTGAAGAGTCCAGAATTTAGAGCTTGATTGCCAAAGAAAGAACACAGAATTCAGAGATTGGCCGATTGTATGCTCAAAAATGGTCATTTTCCTCCTGGCAGAACAGAATGGGCTAGAACAGTAGGGTCAGTCATCTTTCTTCACAGTGTGTGGGACTGAACCCTTCATCCCAAATTGCAGCTGTCAGAATAAGACAATCACTCTCCCCCCACACCCCCAAGCAACAGCTAGAGACCTCCACTAGACAGCATGGTTTGCTTTCTAAGGCCATGACTGGCCATAGAAAATCCTCAGAGATTATGCCAACCTGGCAGACCCAAACCCACCATGAGATCTGTCTGGTGAGCTGGTGCTACCCCATTTCTTGGACATCACCAGGCTTGTTTTCACTGAAAGGAGACCAAGCAGGGATAAGAGAGAAAGAAATGCGGATAAAATCTCCTTAACCATCTGGCATGAGTGCCACTGGCCACCTTTCTCAACTCTAACTAAAAAATGTTTGTAGTTTTGTTTGGACATCGGCCACAGGGCTTTAGCCAAAATGAATTTTCAGTCCAAGATATCTGGAAGTTTGGAAGTCACCTTAGCCGGCCGAGGGACAGTCAATCAGCACCCTGGACAGCGTATCCTCTGTGAGCCAGAGGAGGTGGCACCTCTGAGGGCACGCTGAGCCCAGCTCTGGGACACCAGGTCCTACACTCTGCAGGTGAAAAAGCCCAGCTGTCCTATCTTAGTCTCTGTCCTAAAGATATTCCCAGGGTACCAGGAGGAAAAGCAAACACAAGAACATAAAACAACAAAAAAATCTGCAGCAGCTCTCTAGTGTAATACAGGACTGCAGGAGGAATAAGAACTAAGTAAAGATAGTAAAGCTTCCTGGAAAAATTGAGACCTACTCAGGGATGGGAAGGAAGGGAGGGACTTGATGTGATAGACAGAAGGGTGCACAAGGCAGGAGGGCGCGGATAGATAAAGATGAATGAGACAATAAAGTCCAATCCACTTGTTTCCGTCAATACATTCAGCCTTCCCCACCATACCAGGAAATACCACCTCTGAAAAAGAATGCTCCATCCTGTCCTGTAATTATATTCAAATATAGTCTGCAAATAGAATTGCAAATCATCTTCTGATAAAGCTCTTTTCATTCCCTCCTCCTATCTTTTTAAAAAACGAACTTTTACCTTCTAAGAATGGTGACTATATTTAGAACTGGGGAAATGCTGGCCATGGTAGGAGGCTTCTCACATCTACTGCTGCTCTTCTTCCTCTGATTACCCAATTCCATTGTTTCCAGGTGTATTTTCCCTTCTTTTATTCTAGATCCTCAGTCCTACATTCTGCCAGAAGCTGTTCTCTTCTGGAAAGCTTTCAGATTTTTACTCACAGGCTGCCACTGTCCTATCTCCCTTGCCCTGTGTTATTTACCTGTTAGGGTTTAACTAGGTGGATATGACACCATCTTCTCCTTAGGGGCGGTACCTAATTTTCCCTTCCTCCCTGTTTGAGACAAAGCTTCTGATTAAACTTTATGATTAAAAATATTTTTCTTTATTAAAGAGCATTCTGAAGAAGCAGACTCACAGACGCAGGAAAGGTGAGCTTGGTCTAAAACCAAAATGGAAGGCAATCTCTTCAGTCATTGCCCATCAGAGTGACCAAGGTACGTGCTTTCCCTTCACATAAAATCATCTCTGAAAAGACAGACAACTTTCACCTGAGGGGACACATGCTCATTTCCATTGGCCCATTGCAGGCTTTTACCAGGCTTTTACTGGTCCCTGGGGAGCCTTCAAATAGCTGGGGCATGTGGCGCTGAGTGTGACTGTGAGGGCTTTCTGAATCCCGACACTACCTGATCCATGATAATGAAGACCTAAAAAAATAATAGAATACCACCCAACTTCCCCTTCCTTTTGGCTTCCGTAAACATAGAGTTTACCACCAATGGGATGAATGAAATCATATTTACTAAACTGAAATGTGCTAGTAAACAGGACACGCTCCGTATACACGGTGCAGGGACATCCCAAAAAGTAGGAAGAGAGCAGAAGGATCCAGGTCAACTTGACTCTTCCTTGGGAGTCTTGTGCCTTGGTCCTTCTGCTTGCACAGGAGGGAGAAGCAAAAGAGGAAGGCATAAGGACACTGAGAACACTAGAGCTGTGAAAGAGGCCTGGCAGAAATGAGGAAGCGAAGGCATCTCCCTTCCTGGGGTTCTCAGCCCCAGGATCTTGACGCCAAGCTGCACCCAAGCAACGGTTCTACCCAAGGCCGGCTGCAAGCAGGCAGGACGAGGAGGCTGGAGAATGGAAAACCCTCACAGACAGCCCTACACCGACAGTGCGTCTCAACGTGCAGTGTTCTCTGTGCCCAGGGCTGGCCTCTGGCACCACGCAGAGAGAGGGTCAACACCCGCCAGCCTGAAAGGACATCTCGGCAGTGACAGCCTGGCAGTGACAGCCTGCAGTAACCAACTGAATGCCAGTGTGGGAGTATTTGAAAGAACGACATGAAGGAGGGCGCCTGGGTGGCTCAGTGGGTTAAAGCCTCTGCTTTCGGCTCAGGTCATGATCTCAGCGTCCTGGGATCGAGGCCCGCATCGGGCTTTCTGCTCAGCGGAGAGCCTGCTTCCTCCTCTCTCCTCTCTCTCTGCCTACTTGTAATCTCTCTCTGTGTGTCAAATAAATAAATAAAATCTTTGAAAAAAAAAAAAAAAAACGACATGAAGGAAACGTTCTGGGGGTGGGCTGAAGAACGCAGCCAGATTAGGAGGAGTGGACGGGATTCCTGGCAGGCAAGATCCTGCTTAATTTGCCTGAAGTAAATTGATTAACAATAGCGCTCCCGAAACTCCTGGAAGGAAGACAACTGGGGGAGCCTCCAGGCAGGGCTGAGTTGGGCAGTCACCTGCTGGAGCTGAGGGTGGGAGCGGGGAGCTGCACCCATGCAGGCCTTCTCGAAAGCACCAGGTGAGGTCAGAGAAAGGCCAAGAAAACAACAACAACAAAAACAATGAAGAAAATGACAATGGATCAAATCTAGTCACAATGAAGTGAGAAGGAATTATTCTATTCCTGAGAACTTGGCTGGGATCACTCTTAGCAAAAGGGGACCCTTGGCTCAAGGTGACCTTTGGCCAAAGAGCTTTGTCATAAAAAGAATTCCCTTCATTAGACCAGAAGTCCTTATGCACTACTACCCATGGCTTTTCTAAGTCTCCAGGGGAACCATGTTGGGGCACAGCAGATGGGGAGTGAGAGCCCTGGTTTGAGAATTTTGGAACCCTCAATTTCCTCAGGCTGGAGGGGGCACCATCCCGAGCCCAGCCCCCCCCATGCCCTGCACTGTTCTGAGCACAGAGCTGGGCACACAGTCAGGCTTGTGGGACAGGGCTTGGTTTGAGGGAGAGCATTGTGGGTCAGGGCCCTGATTCTGTCCCCAATGCCCCCACCCTCCCAGCTCTCAGCTCCTGAGGAGGGCTCACAGAGAAGCTGTCTAGAAGGTAGTCATACCCAGGAGAAGGTTTAACAAGCTGGGGGAGCCCAATGCAGAGTGAGAGGAAGAATCATGTACCTGTGAGATTCAAGTTATGAAAACAGATGAAGGAGTCTCAGTTCATGGCGTGTGTGTGTCTGTGTGTTTTCAAGGGTGGAAAACACCACAGAACTACTTCAAAGCACAGTCAGTAGCATTATTTACTAGTCCAGAAAATGTAGTCCTAGGAAACAGAGAGGAAATTAAGAAAGAGGACAGAGATTAAGACACTGAGAAGAAATCAAGAGTCAAGGAAGGGGACTGTTTGTAAATGATTCACGTGATAGATTATTTTGCAAAAGGTGGGGGAGAAATAAGCTTCTAGTCAAAGCAAAAGACATGGAGAGAGCAGAAGGAAGAGATGAGAGCCTGGGTTTGGGGGCCTGCGCGTCATTTCCCGCAGGTGTCAGGACGGAGCTGTGTAATTGCTTCCCCTGAGTTGTTCAGAGACTGCGAATTGAACAATGAAAGTCAGCCAGAGGGCCCTGGAGAGAGGCTCTTGGGTGGATGGCAGGAGCAAGGCAAGATCAGCTTTCCCGGGAGGGCCGGCATACCTCAGGGAAAGCTTGGGGGCCGGGTCATTAGTGGGCTCCTGCATTCGGGGTGGAAAGAAATCCTCCCAGTCACTGCCTCTACCTGGGGGGCCCTGGGTCAGATGGACTGGGTCTCTCCACAGGCCTGAGTCAGCCTGGCAGCCTGCAGTGCTGGTTACAACTAGAGAATGGAGCTGAGGAGCCCTCAGAAATTCTCAGAAAGCCAGACTGCCTGCACGGGAGGGAGAAATCTGGAAGTCCAACACAAGCAGCTGTTCCTAGGCGCGGGGACAAAACGGGCTAATGGAGCCTCTGGCCTGCCCATCAGGAGAGATCATTTCTGTTTAAACATCTCAGAAGCCACCAGTCTGATGGTGACCAACCCAAACCTTAGAGAAGCAGGATCAGCCTCAGAGTTGAAAGTGACCCTACTTCTTCACCCCCCAATACTGACAGCCTATGAAGTGCCAGGGTTGGAAGCAGAGCTGTCCCACAGTGACCGTCTCACTCTGCATGGTCTAGGCAGTGAGCTAGCTGGGCCTGGGAGCTTTCCCTTTTCCCCGAGGGAGGGATTACATCCCAGCTCCACTTCCTGGGGCCAGGGTCTCCACTCTGTTGGGGTGGTGGGGTCTCCAGCTTCTCCTGGGCCCAGGGCTCTGTGGGTTCAGGCAACTACATTCCAAGTCTACTCCTGGAATCCGCAAGGTCCCCAGACCCAGCGTGCCTGTGCCAAGGCCTTTCTGTGGCCTTTCCCACCAACTTGCTCTCCCACTTACCCTGTAAGGGGGAAGATGGGAAGATGGACAGGGGTGAGGGTCCCTCCACTCAAATACAGCTGCAGAATGGGTGCCAGTCCCTCTGTGAGATGACAAGAGGGTCTAAGGAACCCATGGCCCTCTTCTCTTACTGACCGCCAGCCCGTGTAAGGCTGCACTTGTGTGACACTGTGGCACTGTCCCAAACCCTAATGCAGTGGTTCTCAAGATTTAGGGGGCATTAGGATCACTGGCAGGGCTTGACAAAGTACAGGATTCTGGGTCTAGCTCCAGAGATTCTAAGTCAATTGGGTGAGAGTGGGAGCAAGAATTTGCCACTCTAACCAGGAACCTTGAGAACCACTGCCTAGTGCAGAGAGGTACAGAGCAGGTGATCCATCCTCAAAGACCGAGGTAGCATTAATTACTGGGGAGACAGCAGGGGACAAAACTACTCTGAGAAGCAAATATCATACAAAGACTTTATATTTAAAATGATCAATGGCTTAAGTGTTACAGGGGGGAAGGTGCTACGAGTAAAAATAGATGGGAGAACTAGATTAGATTGGGACCACAAAGGTCAGGGAAGGTCTCTGTGAGCCAACGCTCTATGGGTGCATTGCATTGCCTGGATTTTCTACGGCTGCCAGGATTTGAATATTCTGCTCGATTTTTTTAACCTGGAAACTCTGGTATTGGGCATACCTAAAACTATCCTTCCAGATGTCCATTTGTTCCTGAAAGTAGCTGAAAAGGTCTTTTCTAGACTATAGATGCCAGCTGAGAACCGATGGTGACCAGACGTAAAAGCCACCCATCTGGTGTCCCACAGGGCAAGGCAGGTGTCGTGCGACAACACTCTTGGCTCTGCTCTGGGACAGAGCTGGTCTCCCTCTGCTGCAGGGCCATGGATGCAGGGGAGCACAGGCCACAGCCCAGGGTGACACACCATGTGTAGGACACAGGAACCCACGCGCCCTGCTCCTGACTACAGACAGACTCTACGGGGATGGCGGGGAAGGGTGGGTATTTAGGTTCTCCTACCCCATGATCAGCATTCTTGGGGCTCTCCATGGCCTCGGACACTAGGGAAGAACAGTGAACTCCTGGGGACAGGTCTGGAGAGCTAGAGAGTCTCTGTCCCTGTCAGCCTGAGTCACCCGGAGCTGTCCGGCCCTGCCGCTCAGGTGTGCTCCTCAAAATGACATTAACCAGCAACACCAGCACCACCTGCGCGTTTGTTAGAAACGCTTGATATTGACTCCTCCCCAGAGCTCCTGAACTGGAATCTGCAATTTAACAAGACTGAAGATAATTTGTGTGTGCACTAAAGATTGAGACATTAGTCTACAGAACTAAACCCAGGAACGAGGTAGCTTCCTTGGCCACCTGCCTCTGTCAATGGAATGTTCTCAGGGCCCCTGTATGGGGAAACCCAAGGCTGTTCATCATCTCACTGCAGCTGCACACGTGCCAGTGGGCTGGTGGAAGGGTTGTGGAATGCAGAGTTGGAAAATACAAGTTCAAGTTCTAGTTTTGCCACATAGCCTACGTTTCATTTTTCTGATCCTCAGGGTCCCCATCACCCTCAGATTCCTCACAAAGTTGTTGTTAGGATCAGATGAGATAAAATATGTGAAAATGCCTCGTCCAAAGGAAAGCGGGGCACAGATGTTGAAAGTACAAACACACACACTTAAAGATATGCACATGTTAGAGAGTTCGAAGCTGAAGGACCCCCAGTCCATTTTTTCAATAGACTTGAGTTCCCCTGAAAACATCTGAGGGCAACAACATGGGGGTCCTGACACGTTCATCCTGGGCACAGAGGGGACAAGTCAGACAGAAAAACGCTGTGCTGGAAACTGAGCCAGGGACAAAGCTCAAAAATGTAGCCTCTCCTCCCAAATCTTGGGTTCTGTAAGTCAAGTCAGGGCCAAGGAATCAGTCTTCTAATTGTACTTTAAGTAATCTCTTAAACTGTAGGTGGTGGCTTTGTGTCCTATTCACAGCTGGGCCAGGATGGGATTATCCTGGGGAATCAAAGGATAAGGATGGAAATTACAAGTCAAGTAGGGCTTGATGAAGGGAATATGCCAACAGGAGACGAGATTCCACAGGTCTCTTTCCATGCTGTCTTGCTTAAGACGTTTGTATCCGAGGCTCTCCAGAGCACACCGGGGCGGGGGGGGGCAGATATCCTTGGAATCCAAGTTTGGTAAAGCTGGTAAAATTACCACGGTTCACCTAACTTTCTCATTTTACAATTAATGAAACTGAAGTTAAGAACTTGACGTTACAGCAAACTTGGGGTGGAAACTTGGGTCCCGACAACTAGTCCAGGACACCAGGCACCTCCCCCAAGAGGTCATGATCCATGCCTAGGACTGATGAGTTTCTCTGGATGTACAGCATGAGATGCTGAGGCCAGGACAGTCTCAGGAAAGTTGGGATAGCCTGTCACTTCAGCGTGGAGAGTGTGGGCCACTGGGAGAGCACCCAGGTCCAAGGGTGCCTTCTGCAGAGAGAGGACAAAGACAGGCTGGCTGAGGACATGGGGCTGGAATCTCCACTTCTGGACTTGAAGTGAGAAAGCGGGTGAGTGGCAACTGAGTTGTGAGTCTAGTAGCTTAAATTATCACCTACTACTTGCCAGGCACCGCATGAAGAAATGCAAGGAATAAACATACCAATAAGGCCCCCAAATCCACAGGAAACATTAGATATGTGCCCATCCACACAGGAAACCATGAACGCTAGCTCCTCTCAAGGACCAAACAAAATACTGTGGAAAGACAAATTAACAAAGAGAGAGATTCTAGCTGGAAGTAGACTGGGGGTGGCCTTGGTGGGAGGTAGAGTCTAAGTAGGGGTTTGGATGGCTGGGTTGGGAGCTGTGGGAGGAGGTGAGGTAGGGGGAGGGGCGCTCCAAGCCAGACAACATACACGGAAGTAAGTACTTTGAACGTTCTAGAACTGTCGGTGTGGGTGGGCATCAGACACCAGTGTGAAGGTGCAATCTGCTCTGTAGCTATAAGTATAAGCTGACACTAGATCCCGGGTCTGGACTTTATTCTGAGACTCTGAGGAACCATGAGAGGTTTTTAGAATGAGAGTATGAGAAAGCAGAGCTAGAAGGTCAGGCAGAGGTTGTTCTTGACCATCTGCGGTGGGTATTACCAACATCTCACAGCCTCCACCAGCAGCACGTTCTCTCTAATGTCTAACACAATGCTCTTTCCTGAGATCCTGGTGCTTCCTGTGTTTATCAATCTGTCCTTCAAACAGAGTTCCACTGGGTTCTAAGTAGATGACTCATGAGAAAAGCAAAGGAAAATATTTCACTCTAAAATTCAAAAGAACTAGGATTAACTAAATACTTGGACCTTATTCCAAGAACCATCCAAGAGAAGGAGCAGGGCTTATACAAGAATATTCCTTATGAGAGAAAAAGAAATTTCTGTGCTGAGAGGGGACTCAAGGAGGAAAAGGAGGGAGAGGAGAAAAGGGGAGCCGAGGAGGAAGAGGAAGAAGAAAAGGAAGTGGGGAGGAAAAGAGGTGTGTTATGCATTAAAGGGCACCCTCCCAAAACACAGATGCAAGGCCTAACCCCCCAGACGTGTACATGTGACCTTATTGGGAACTAGGTTGTTTGCAGATGTAGTTAATGTAGGGACCCGGAGATGAGATCATACTGGAATAAGGGTAGGTCCCGAATGCAAGAACCAGTGTCTTTGTAAGAGAAAGGAAGGGTAGATTTGACACACAGAGGCAAGGGATGGAGGTCCTCTGCACACAGAGGCAGAGACTGGAGGTTGGTTTCCACAAGCCAGCCAATGCCAGGAGCCACCAGAAGCCAGGAGAAGTGAGGAAGGATTCTGCCCTAGAGACAGGAGGGAGCACGGCCCTACGGAATCTTGACTTTGGACCTTTGGCCTCCAGAAGTGTGAGAAAGTAAATTTCCATGGTTTTAAGACACCGCGTGCATGGTAATGTGTGACCACAGCCACACGGAAGTGAGACACTTGGGGGTGTCCCGGCTGAGTGAGTGTCAGAAGGTGGAAGGGAGATACCACGGTGCCGCTCCCAAGAAGCTTCCAGCTAGATGGTTTTCCTTCCTTGGCGAGCTCCATACCACACACACACAGACAACAGGAAAGACATGCACGTGAAGTGGAAGCCAAGTCAAAAGTGATCAGAACTTGGAGTCTCAACACCACTGCTAGCCCAAGAGAGCCAGAGGCCAGCTCCTCTGAGGGGCTGTTGCCGGCCTCACGGAGGGAAGTAGCCTCTGCCCTGGACATTGGTTCCCAAGCTCTGGGGGGGGGGGGACCTGGGACGTACAGCTTCCCACTGCTTCGTGGAGGAGCAGCTTTTGTCTCCTGAGCCAGAGCCTCAGGATCCTAAATACACTGCAGCAAACTCACTGGGGGGTTGTAGCCATGAATTATTTGTAAATGCCACCCAAGGTCCCTGGCCCACAAGGCCCCACGCTCAGAGTACATAACGGGAGCAGTTTTTCTTCTCCCTTCTCCCCCTTATGTCCGTAGTTACTAAGGATCAGGGGCTCTGGCCAGCAGCCCCAAATGGGAGCATTTACTTTCTATAAAGTGCATACATGGACAGGTAACAGACTGCCACACATGGCACTTTACAGGTTATCAAGCTTACAGGTGTCAGGCCGATCTTTACTTCTAACCTGAAGGAAAGCACCTCCTTCCCCAGCCAAGTGGAGCTGACCCCACGACCCCTGCTGGGAGAGGAACAGGGTGCTGGGGGGAACTGGACCCAGCACCTGGTTGGTGTAGTAGCCAGCCTCCTTTGGGACTAATGACTGATTGGAGGGAATGCTGTGCATGTGCGTGCGTGCATGCACGTGCACACACACACACACACACACACACACACACACAGAGCAACAGCTGCTGGCAGACAGAACCTTCTACTGGGAAGCCTGCATGCAAACTTCCAGCCAAGGGTGCGCGAGGGGCGTGCATGCACACAGGCCGACCACACCTGGCTCTGCAGAAGGAGCCGGGGGAAGGAGGAAGCACAGAGCACAGGGGTCGGGGCGGCAGCTCTCCCATCAGGGGAGCTGGGACGGCTGGAAACAGAAACACTGCTCGGAAGGGTTGGTTATAGATTCGGAGGAGCTTTGTCACTCGCGACCACAGGTAATTAGGAGCTGCCTCCAGCGCCGGTGAGCAGGACTTGAGCCCTCGAGCCCCAAGCATCCCTGTTCAGGTTCTAACTGGAGAGAAATGTCAGAGTGGAATGAGGCAGAGCTTAAGCAGAAAGCCCAGGATGAAAACGCTGGCAGCTTCCCAGCTGCCTCAACACGCAGCCTAATAGTGAAACAAAGCCACTCTGCTGCGACGTTCATCTGGCCCTGGGGCGGAAGGAGCTTGAAAACTGGATTTGGCAGACGAGCCCTTCCCTGGGTTGTTCTTGCAGCCCAGCTCGCAGTCGGGGGTTAGCAAAGGCATGTGCCTCCCAGGCCAAGTTCAGCTGTGCAGAGCGGGTGCCAGGTTCCTCTTTGAGAAATACTATTGGCAGAATCCACTCATTCCTCCTGAAACCCTCCAGTCATAGGTCTCCTTTACCTTGACTTCTCAATCCCCTTTGCTTTCCCGTAGCCTGGGTCTTGCCCCAGCTCCTTGCTGTCCTAGGGCAAAAGAAAGTAGCTTTGCCCAGATTTCCCAAGCCCTCAGGGCCAAGTGTCAACCAAACAGGAAGATATCCGAGAAAGGCAGCACCCTTCCCGCCGCCTGAGACTTACATAATCATTTCATCATCTCTTTTATGAAATCAAGTTAAATCCAAATCCGACAGCAGTACTCCCCGAGTGCTTGAGTGAGGGGCTTTAGGGAAGGAAAGGTTTCCCGCACAGCGTGCCACTAGCCACCGTCCTCAGTGAAGTGCTTTGCTTTGTCAGGCTTTCCAGTATTGTTTTAATTGAAATATAATTGACAGGGGAGACTGGGTGGCTCAGTGGGTTAAAGCCTCTGCCTTCAGCTCAGGTCATGATCTCAGGGTCCTGGGATCGAGTCCCACGTCCGGCTGCCTGCTCAGTGGGGAGCCTGCTTCCTCCTCTCTCTCTGCCTGCCTCTCTGCCTACTTGTGATCTCTGTCAAATAAATGAATAAAATATTTTAAAAAATATAATGGACATACCACATTCTATTCATTTTAGGTATATGATACAATGATTCTGTATTTGTACCTATTGCCAAATGATCGCTACAAGTCCAGTTAACACCCATCGCCTAGGATTTCTAGTACTTTATGCCATTTCTTATTTTTACAGGTGTTCCCTCTTATTCTTCACTCCCCTCCCCTGCCACCTGCCACCTGCTGTAGGATTTGTCCCAAGCCTGGGGAAGTTCTCGCCCTGCTTCTAGTCACTGGGAGCCAACTTCACTTGTCTTTTCACCCAGATGGTCGCAGAGGTCCAACAGGGTTAGGATGCACTCTCATGCCTCGCGCATAGGAAGTGGCCAATGTATGGGCTCCAGCCCAGGGAGGGCAGGATTTTAGGTGCTATCCTCTGAACAAGGATCCCCTTTTAGAAATTCATACCTTGTGAACCCGAAGCTGTTTTCATGTCTGGCTTAAGCATTTGCAAGAAGCGCGCTGGGAAATGCAGCAGAATGAATGCAGGAGCTGTCTGCAAATTGATCTCCCAGGGATAAGGCCCCATCTTCCACATGCTGCCTGTAGCAAGGGGCTTTTTAAAAATTAAATCTGTCATGGAAAATATGCTGGCTCTTGCTACTTCAGGCCACCTAGGGATAGTCAGGTGGATCTTAAAGCCTGAAAAGTGAGAGGTTTGAGGGGCAGCCGAGGTCCTATAGCAGCTGCGGGTATAGTGGGAAGAGGAGTGGAAGAGGCGTCAAGCTCCCTCAGGCTCCTGAAAGCATCACATCCTTCATACTGGTCCAGTTCCCCTTGGGGTCATCACATCCTCCACACTGGTCCACTTTTCCTTGGGGTCTCTAGGCACCTCTAGAAAAGCCAAACCCAGAAGCTGAAGCTGCTGCTACCCTGTAAGTCTGGGACAAGTTCCCTTCTGGAGTCTCCAAAACCAGGTGGGGAAGGAGCAAGAATAAAATCTGGGGGATGGGCAGACCGGCCAATGGCTTCCCTCAGGAGGCCCTCTCTTCCCAGATTCCAATCATTATTAATGATTCAGATTGACGGTTCTCCCCCCCATCCATGCGAAGACAACTTCCTGATTGTCAGCCATTTAACCAACCATCTGTGCCCTGTCCACCATGAGGTTTAGGGGTATCTGCAAAGGACTGTGCCTGCTTTCTAACAGAATTACCCAGAACACAGGCAGGGCATGCCACGGCCTCCAAGGCCATCCTCTGGCTGACAGCCTCCTCCCCGGAAACTGAAGGCTCATGAACCAGGGTTGCTAACCCCAGATCAGTGAAGTGGGGTCCCCAGTTAGAGGAGGGGCACAAAAGCAAGAAAGAGTATGGTCTTGGTGGTTGCCAGACTATGAGCCCAAGTTCCAACTCCATTTAGCTTATTGGATCAAGGGCAAATTATTTCACCTATTTGAGCCTTAGTTTCCTCAGCATCTTAATGAGATAATGACGCATATTAAGGCTTTAGCACATACTGGGCCTGGGAGATACTCAATAAATTGGGGGTGATTATTATTATCTTATGCTGGCATCAGTGGTACCTACAGAGGCTGAAAGACCTCTATACTCAGGGCCGGGGAGAGGGATGAGATGGGATATGTGGGCAAAGTTTCAGAGAGAGACAAAAGGAGAGGTGTCTCTACAGAAACCAACTTATAATTAAGGCACTAAAAATTTACAGCAATAACAAGAAGGAGGTTGGTATCCTTGTGTGTTCATTTGTTGGTTGGATGGATGGTTGGATGGCCCACTTGTTCATCCATTCATTCAATTAGCGAATGCTTACTCTGCACCAAGCTCTAAGAGAGCTGATTAGGAAAGAGAGGTGAATCAGGTAGACAAGGCCCAGCCCTTACAGAGCTTCTAGACTGCAAGAAAAAATGACCTGCAGTGAACAGTTCAGTGGAAGTATGACGAGAACTACAAAGAGAAAGTGACTGCTACTTATTGGATCCAAAGACAGGGGGACTCGCCTACACTAGAGAGATTCAAGAGATGCTACATAGAGTCAGGGCCCCATTGTGGATTCAGAGCTTCACCCTAGAAGCCTAATACAGCCAGGACAAGACCATTAAGTGACACTAGTCACAAATGAATTGCAACAAACAGAGTTTGCAATGAGAAGTACCAAAATTGGGCAGACCCGAGACACACATTACACCACACACCATCTGCGTGGATCTTTGCCTCAGATGCAGTCTGGGCTGGGATAGATTTTGTGTGCGAGTTCCTGAGGCAGGTGTTCAAAGCCCCCTTGGAGGGGCTGAACTAACATTCACTTCCATTAATCTAACATCTCAGAAGGTAGTTATTATTATGAAAGGTCGCCTGGGCTGCGATCTTAACTCTCTACTTACTAAAAGCACAAGCTAGGATAAAAACCTCCATGACTCACTGGCAAAATTCACAAGAACGTGTTCAAAGCCAAAGAGCACATTTTGAAGAGTGGACCAGCACTTAAGTGAGGAAGCACAGAAACAGGGCAGATGGGGTAGAAACATGAAATGTGACCGGGCCAATAAGGGACTGGTGGACCCAGGGAGAACGCATCGGGGAGCAGCCTTTCATTGACACGCGTGCTGCCAGAATGGGGACAAACTGCGCGCTGGTAATATAAGGCCGCTGCTCGCTAGGCACGAATGCGCCCCTGCAGGGGCAATGGGGGAAAGCTGAGTGCCGGAGGATGCTCAGAAAGCAGGGAGATTCTGCCAGGAGTCTCTGCTCGGGGTGCCACTGAGGACCGAGGGAGCAGGATTCCTACTGCTAGAGTCATCTTCGGCTTCTTAATGTTTCACAGACATGACCTGGCCATTCTACATGTCCCTGACCATTTAAGCCAGAAGAGACACTGAAGAGCACCTAGTCCCTGTTTCCTAGAGATGTTTGGGGAAACACCAGCTCTGACGGATGTCAACAGCTATACTGGAGTAGATAGTACAAAGTCCTGGTGTAATTCAAAACGTGTTTGGTGTGGGGGGCAAATAAATGTGTGAAATGGTGGGCTCAACATCTGGGACCTCGGGAAGCCAGCTTGCTCACGTGGGGACTGAACCTATGATCTGGGACTCAGAACTACCCTACTTATTATGAGTCAATCACACACTTCTAAGAAAATATTAGGCAGGTACGTTACTCTCCAAAGGGCCGCACTGGCCCCATGAGTCTCTAAACTTGGACAGATCTTTTCTAACTTGTGATAAACCCACTGTGTATAAGGGGTAAGATAATTTATAACGGTCATTGGACTCTCCCTTCCTCTCTATCCATTCTGCCCTAGGAGGAAAGGAGGATCTGTGATGAGCCCAACAGAGCCATTCTTCTAAACCTTTTTTTTTTAAATTTTATTTATTTATTTGAGAGAGAGAGAGTGAAAGAGAACATGAGAGGGGAGAAGGTCAGAGGGAGAAGCAGACTCCCCGTGGAGCTGGNACTTTTTTTTTAATTTTATTTATTTATTTGAGAGAGAGAGAGTGAGAGAGAGCATGAGAGAGGAGAAGGTCAGAGGGAGAAGCAGACTCCCCGTGGAGCTGGGAGCCCGATGCCAGACGCGATCCCGGGACTCCAGGATCACGACCCAAGCTGAAGGCAGTCGCTTAACCAACTGAGCCACCCAGGCGCCCCAACAGAGCCATTCTTCATCAAACCTCACTGATCCTTTGGTGTTACCCAAGAGCCCCAGGCACAGATCTTGGAATCATCTGTCTAGGACATTTCCAGGTGTTAAGTTTCAGCCCCTACTCCCCTTTTAAAACTTTTAGCACCTGATGGGTTCTCTTCATTTCCAGAAAAGTTGAGCTCATCAGTAACAATTATGAGAACAACACATACATTGAGAACTTGCTACAACAAAGTACCATTCCTAGTCCTATTTTATAAATGAATGAATTGGGGCCCAGGGAGTTTAGATAACAGGCCCATGGTCACTAAGGAGAGACAAGATTTGAACCCAAGAACTCTGACTCCAGAGTCCACATTTGTAACCACCACTCTCTGTTGCCTCCTTATGCTTATCTTATGAGCCACACTATTAGGGCTCCTGCTCTCCTTCTTCACTCTGTTACCCTCATTCCTATGGACAATGGAAGGAAAGTAACTCGACTATGCCCCTGCTTATGTGCAAGGCACTGTGCCGGACCCACGATCATCCTTCCCAGAGCTACCTTTTGGAGTAAATGGTATGAATCCATGGAAGAGGAACAGCCATATAGTCTCTCCTGGCACCCTCACCCTCCGTAAGCGTGTGGCTGAGCCCAGATGTAGAGATCTAGCTTCAAAGTCCACATTCATTCTAGAACTTTACTGCTTCTTGGAAATGTCCACACATACCCTATCCACCTGTAGTTCAAGCTGATTCATAACAAAGCATAGAGTGCTTTCATTGTCTTCCACCTCCCAGGGATCATGATGGGGCTCTGCCATATGTTTTTGGGGTTTTAGGGAGGATCCCTAAGGATCCATGGAGGTCTACACAGGTCCCTAACATCATCCCCTGATCCTCTTGAGGGAAAAGGGCCTTGGCTTTGATTTTTTTTATGCTGCTGTCCTGAAAGAATTATGGCCTTACCACTCAGATCATCTGTCCCCATCCCCCACTCCTAATTCCCACACCCTGATTTTATTATCTTTACAATTTGACAGTCTAATAGATGATTTTAATTCCGCAGAAGCCCTCACTATGGAAGGATGACAAAAAAAAAAATATGGGCTATGTAGAGATCATTTTTAAACCTTAGGCTGTGATGATTCAGTGGGGAAGGACATACATTGCCAAGGACCTGGCCTTGGGATCTTTCTCTCCATCTTATCACCGTCCACAAGAATCTGTGCAGAAAGAAAACCGAGAGGCTTTCCAGAACAGAGCTCTTTTTTCAAAGCCACCAATGCCTTCACCTTCTCCTCTCCAGAAGAAAATGCCCTTTGGTTACCGAGGAGGGGGATGGCTAGAAACGTACGTTCAGTATTTGAACTGTCTTGACAGTTCACTATGGCAACCTAAGTCGTAGAAAATAGGCACCAGTAGGCCTCTGCTTTGAAGCCGCCAGCTACTCTAGCCTCAGCTCCCTCCCAAACCCACCAGGTCGGGCCTTATCAAGCTAAGAAAAACCCACCCTGGAACACATCACCATAAGCACAAGCGACACAAAACATACTCAAAACCACAACAACGTTGGCTTCAAAAATAAAGCCCCACACACAGAGAACCACCCCACCAATTACCTACATTCCAAGTATCCCTTGCACGGGCTGCTGTTAATTACCTAATTACTTGTCTACGATACATCATTTAATTGTGGTGCATTTTCTCTACCGTCCTAGTGCTGAGCAGGAGAACCCGATCTCCTAGCCAGCACCTGCGGAGACGTGAACACCCAACCAGGTTGAGGGACAGTAGAGCCCAAGTGAGACACTGATTAAAGAAAGGGTCTGGTTACACACCAAGGGGAGCAAAGCATGCACTCAGAACTTCTAAGGCGGCAGGTGGACAGAGAGAATGAGCTGTGGAGAGAAGAATACAGATAGGTACTGAGTGGTTCCTACAGGGATTATGTCACTTTCTTTGTTTCAATGCATATGATCTTCTCAATAAACCTAATTGGGAGGGACTTTTATTAGACCCTTCTTACAGATAGCTTAGAAGAGTTTAGTAACTTCCCCAAGGGTGTACAGTTAGTCAATCATCAAAACCAGGATTCAAACCCAGGTCCCTCACCCCGAAGCTGGTGCTCTGCTTAGTATATTACTAATATCATGGCCTGATCAGCCTACAGCCCAAAGGGACATGCACGCTGCCTCTTCTACACACCTGGCCACAGTATAGTCATCACTCTGAGGGAGAAACTTCTCCTGTCTCCCGAACTGGGATGTTACTATGATTCACTGTACAAGTTTGTTCTTTCCTTTCTTCCTTCCACCCTCCCTCCCTCCCTCCTCCCTCCTTCCCTCCGTTCCTTCCTCTCTTTTTACTGCACAAGTTTCTGAGTGTGCTGGGAGACAGTGAATATACTTTGGAGATAATTTGTGCCACCTCTGAAAAGTCAATAAACCAGGAGAAACCAGAAGCCGAAGAATGCCAACACGAGAAAAGCTGGGACTCAGGCTTTCCCGGACGACGCAAGGCTGCTTCGCATCAGGGGCACGGGCAAGGTTTGGAACCTGCCACTTCTTGGCTGGGTGACCTTGGAGAAGTGATTCTCTTCTCCATAGGGTCCTGGTTTATTCCTTTCAGAAATAGGACTGATACTATAAAGCCATGAGGCTACTCTCAGAACTGAATTGGCTGACCTAAAACACACCCTACCTTCGTGCCGGAGGTTGCCGCTTGCCCAATATTGGCAGCTGAGGATAATGCTATTATCAGCACTGGGCAAAGCCCTGAGTACAGAGAAAACACCACCCAGGGCTGGAGGAAAATGCCCAGAGAGACTCGTACCCTAGAATGCCGAGGGTCTGGGGTGAAGAAGGCTCCACCTTCCCTTACTTTTCATGGACGACCATGTGCCACATCCCTCAGAAGCAGCAAGGATGCTGTGCTTTCCCTTTGGCAAAACCCTGACTCCCTGGTGACTGAATTAAGATGCAACGGCCTCCTTTCTCCCTCCGGGAATGAAACCAGCGAGAGAAGAGTGAATGCTGACCTCTCCACGGGCGGGAACTGAAGAGACAGTGGCCCAGCCCCAGGGCAGCATCCCCAGCCGCCTGCACCTCCTCTGCTACGAGGCGGCATCGGCCCCACAGAACACTCTGCAGAGCGACTACCCTCTATAGGCAAAGGCAGAAGAACTGCCTTCTTCTTATTTTCCGAAATGCACGCGATGATATAGAGTGGAGTAGGGCATCAAGCGGATAAAACAAAATGATAACGAGCCACAGGGGACTGGAGCCCGTACCATGTGCGAGAGCCCGTGTGTGAGAGCTTTGCCAGCGTGACCTTGTTTTGTCCTCGAGATTACGCTACAAGGTAGAACCTCTCCTCACCCTCGTTTGACAGGTGGGGAAGCACTAACAACTCTTGCAGAAGCACTAAGTGGCAGAGGCAGGACACCGACCCGGTCTCACCTGACTCGGTGCCCAAAGGCAAGGAAAATGCTGGATTGGCTTCTGGGTCCTGCCTCTTTCACACTTCCTAGGACTTCAGGTGTCTGGGAAGGTGACAGGTCCCTTCCTGGGTTGGGTCCCAAGAGCAATGCCAAGAGCAGGGTGGTGGTCACACACATGGATTTGGGGTTGGAGGGGTGAGGGTAAGAATGCAGAGGCCAGGGGAGGCCATGAATCTGGGAGAACCAGCAGAGGGTCTGCCCAATGAGTCATTGGTGGCTCTAATTCTTCTTTCTTTCTTTCTTTCTTTTTAAAGATTTTATTTATTTATTTGACAGAGAGAGAGAGAGAGATCACAAGTAGCAGAGAGGCAGGCAGAGACAGAGGAGGAATCAGGCTCCCTGCTCAGGAGGGATGTGGGCCTCGATCCCAGGACACTGAGACCATGACCTGACCATGACCTGAGCCAAAGGCAGAGGCTTTAACCCACTTTAACCCACTGAGCCACCCAGGCGCCCGGTGGCTCTAATTCTTTCGTTACTGACCCAGCTCTGTGACCATTCTCTGAAAGGTCCTATTTGTGAAATGAGGGTGGTGGGAAAATGGAGGAGACACTGGATGGCCATGGATGCACCTTCCAGCTCCAAGTTTTTGCTGTGCCATAGAGGACTTCTCCAGAACCACACAACTCCCCAAGCAGATGTCAAAGGCACTCTGTTCTCAGGAATCTTTGCAAATAACACTCGATTTTGCCAAGACAGAAACAGCCACAAGAATACACTTTACTTTGCCAGAAAAAAAAATAGCTACAAGAATAATTCATGCATGTAATGTTCCTGTCTTCTCTGCCCTATGTAACGATGAATTCATTCTCAGAAGGACGCAATGAGAGATTACAATGGCAACACTAAAAGGACAAGCCTCTTTTTTTCCAAGAAAAAGAATGCCTACTACCTCTTCCTATAAAGAATCTCCCTAAAATTGTCTTGGCTCCATACCAGACTCATAGGCACTTGCCATTGGAAGGACATTTGAAGGTCAACTGATGTGACTCTCCACTGGGTGTCTCCGTTCCCTTTGCAACATGTCTGATGGTATCTAGGGAGCGTCTCGATACCTTAAGGACCACTTGGTGCTGCCTACTTGGACACCTCTGACCTTTACCAAGTTCCTTCTCATACCTTCTATGGCTTGGATGCTTCCTCTCCACCTTGTGGCTACGCAGCCTCTGCCCAAGCCTCCTCCACACCGGCCCTTCAAAAATGCCGCCCCCAGGCGTCCTTTCCACAAGAGCTGTCAATCACTCTGCACTTAAACGAGAACAATCTGACCACCGGGGTGCTGTTGTTTTTGTTGTTGTCCTTGTTTTTTTTTTTAAAGACAGATTTATTTGATTCACAATTATTCCAAAATGATTACTACTCCAAATAACCCAAACTGCGCTTTTTTCAACCTATATTATCAGCAACACTGAAAGCTGATTATAATCAACTTGCTTTCATAAAAAGGAAAAAATCTTAAAAAATAGACTTTAGAAGAATCCACGTGGCTAAAAGGACAACCAGAAAGCATTCCAGTCTCCCAAATAAATAAGGAAGAACCGTGAATGCATGCTTCTCTGCCAGTGCCCACTCCCCACTAGGATTTGAATGACCAGCTTTCAAATCACAGACCCATAAAAATGATCCAGTCACAACCTCACATTTCACAATGTGGAAACGGAGGCCCACAGATCCCATCTCTTTCTCCTTGGCATCCCCAAATGTCCATTAATCCTCTGTACTGGGTTAGGCACTAGAGATACCAAAGTACCAAGGCCTTGACCTCCCAGGCCTCTGAGCAGAGACTCACACACAACAACACAAATAAGGAATTTAAAATAGTTGGAAGCAGGATGCCTGGGTGGCTCAGCTGGCTGAGCCTCCAACTCCTGATTTCGGCTCAGGTCATGATCTGGGGGTCAGGAGATCGAGCCCTGCATCAGGTTCCCCACACTGAGTGTGGAGCCTACTTAAGATCCTCTCTCTCCCTCTGCCCCTCCCCCTGTTTTCTCTCTCTTTTAAAATAAAATAAAATAGGTGGGAGCATATTGTTGGGGCAACCTAACGAGAGGCATTTGAAACCTTGGACAAGGAACCTGAAAGACAGAAGGCTATTTCCTTCCTCTGTGCCGTGGCTCAGACAGCCCCTCCAACACAACACCTGCCCCCTCTCTCTATTTGGCAGACTCCATCTTTTAAGACTCAGCTCAAGTCTCCCCACCCCCTGCCACAACGCTTTCTTCCCACTCCCCCTTTAGCTGTCCTCCTTCGTGCTCCCACAATATCTCCTATAAATCACACTCATTGTAGTCAGCATCACGTACTGCATCTATCCTTCCTGGGCTGATCTTCTCTGTTAGACATTAGGGGGGATTGGGACCTGAGTGTGATCTAGCTTTATACGTCGAGTCTCATTCAGCTGGTGCGTACTGGGCTCGATGGATGAACAAATAAACATTTTGGCTGTCTTAAGGGTTAACAGGCATTTGGCACACAGAGCAGGAGAAAAAAGAAGGCCAGGCTGAGGAAGCCACAGGCAGAGGCCCAGGGCTCTGAAAGGGTGTGGTGTGCTGGCAGAGCTGGCCAGAGCTGGGCAGAGCTCTCATGCTGGGAGTGGTCGGGGTGGCAGAGCGGGGGCATGGGAAGAGTGGCTGAGGTTGGGGCTTGGGATTAAGTCCGGGTCAGATGTGAAAAGCCACATAAGCCATCCTGAAGTGTACAGACATTATCCTAAAGTTAGGGTGGGGGCAAAAAGTCTTTACAAAGGAAGTGACACAATCCAATTCCTTTTTAAGGGCACACCATTGGCCAAAGGAGGAAGCACCGCATTGAGGACTGACACAGGCAGGAGCCTACCGTGTGCTGCAGGACACAGGGAAGGTCAGTAATGGGGCGCTGGGTCCTGAAAGCTCGAGCTGAGCCCCAGGGATGGAAGTAAAGCGTGGACCCAGGTTTGAGAGCTTAGGTGGAACCGAAAGGATTTGATGAGTAACGGGAGACATGGGAGAGGGGGAGAAGTCAACCATGATGCCAGAGTCTCTAACTTGGAATGCCAGCGTGATGCATGGTCCACAGAGACAAGGACCATGAGAAGAAGAACAGTGTTGGAGGAAAGATTATGAGGTCATTTTTGGAAAGATTCTTATGACAATCCTTCTAGATGGTTTCTATAGGTCAGAGTTACCTTGTTCACGAAAAGAGACAGATGATGGGGAAGAAATCAGTCATGAAAAATCTAAAGAGTACAAGATGAATGAATACTTTAACCCTCACAGAGACAGATGGAGCAATCCTGATGACCTGAGGGTGACCAAAACAATTTCAGACAAGAAATCTTCTCTGGTTCTTAAAATTACTCATCATTTCACAACCCATTAAATAGGCTGGTGTCTACAAGATATTCTCCAGGCAATCAGATTCCATACCTTTCTGATTTTCTGGAACCAACTGACTCATCTTCATGGCTTTTCAAAATTATATTAGCAGCTGACTAATGGCCTCACACCATTTAGTGAGTCCTAGTCACCAGGGAGAATTCAGTTTACTTTAATTAAGTAGCCCCCCTCAGCCATTTTACTGACTAATGACCTCATTTTTTAACTCATCTTTTCAAAATGCCAGAAGGTCTAGCTATTGCTGGGGGAAAAAACGCAGACATGCTCACAAACAAATCCCTTCTGTAGCAAAATGAATCCAACTTTTAATCTAGCAACATCCCTCTTGCCCTCATTTCATAGCAAAAGCTCTGAAGAGCAAGCCACGATCAGAACCTCTGTAGAAACAACTGGTCCCCTTCCAGAAACCACGAGAGGACTTTTCCTGGCCCATGTGGTTATGCTAAGTGCACAGAGACGGCTCTTGGTGAAGAAGAAACCGAAGCTGTCGGCTTACCCTCTTCCTCAGGTTGTAGGTGAGAATGAGGTTCCTGGAGAAGGAGTGGGAAAAGGCTGTGTAGAATTCCAGCACTTTCTGCAGGGCATCCCGTTTGATCACATGCAGGTCGCAGTAGGTCAGGGCCCTAACGTTGGCACAGGACTGGGCCAGGGTGGCTTCCTTCCAGAACACATCTCCGAATACATCTCCTTTCCCTAGGGAGAGAAAGTGCTGGTGAAGAAAGTGTCAACCATACGGCATCTGGCCACCCCGGTTGGCTTCCCTGTCTCCCATTTGACATTCTGCAACATGGGCTCAGGGAAAGGAAAGAACAAAAAACAAAAACAGGTTTTATTCTGAACCTTAAAAACATGCAATTTAAGAAACTTTAAAATACTACATATAATACATGTCAAAGTTTAGTCAATGACATGGGGGTCATGGGTGTTACCTCCTGAACATCCTATCCAAAGTGGGAACCCCCTGTTATTTTTTATCCCTCCACTTTCCAAAAAAAACCAATCATAATCTGTAATCACAGGATCTGTCTGTGTCCTTGTTTATTGTGGAATTCCCAACGTGAGAGTTCCCTCCATATCACACCGTGTCCGGCGCTGAATAGTTCTGCCAATAAGTGTAGGCAAAAGAGAAGGAAGGAAGGAGGGTGAACCATGGCTCTCCATTCGTGGGACTGACTGAGATGTGAACAGTAAGGAGAAGGTGTGGACTCTCCGTTGGGAGCTGACTGTCAAGAAAGGTCTCCGTTTAGGATGTTCACGTGGAAAAAGACATGCAGGCATTGAGTTCGTTCTCTTCCATACTCTGTCCACCGCCCTCGGGTTTGTTCGTATGGTGCCTCATTCCTCAACCTCCCCCACTACCTGCTTCCATGTTCCGCCCCCTTTGCCAAAGTCCCTCCTGCTAAAATCATGGGCCCCCTACACGTGGCATCTCCAAGCGCCATACATGGCCTTCCTCAAGAGTGCATTTAATAAGCCAACAGAGTACTAACCCCACATAACCATATTCCGGGTCCAACTTCCATCAGTCTCCTCTAAATATCTGCTTTTCACATTGAGGGATAGTCTCCCTACATTTCCCCGAGTCCAACATTTTCACATATGTCTAATGCAAAGCCTATTTCATTCCTGGCACAGCCTCAGATTATAAATAGCTTGAAATGTTGTTTATCATGCCTCTAAATTTTCAGCAGAGATAAACACAAATTTGAATCCACAGGGATCTGGAGAGAAGTATGCAGGGGGCAATAAACAATGTTACAAGGGTGGAAAGGAACCCGTGTAACCTTCAGGACAGCGGTTGGCCCATACACCCAGACCAGCCACACTCGCCTGCAGGAACCCAGGTCCCCTTGACTCAGTATGATGAACAGGGCAGGTGATGTCCTCATTCAGGCCAAGGAGGTGATCAGACTTTCAAGCGCCTGGACAGAACTTGATCTTTTCTCAAACACCAAAGACTCCACTCTACAAGGTACTCCATGGGCATGGCCTTCTCCAAGCACCTCCAAAGTGTGACTCAGTATAAGCAAGTTGCATGCATGGGGGAACATTTAGGGAACAATGCCTTTAAAACTGTGCTAAATGCCCTTCCCAGGTGTTTTTCAATCATCTGCACTATGAGTGGGTTACTTTAGGCCTGGGGCCACTGGATGAGAATGCTTCTCTCTGTGGGATGCTACCAGCTTCCGCGAAGATGGGCTCATTCAATGAGGGCTCCCTGGTACTGAGTCCTAACCAACAAGGCTGGCCATTTGTTCATACATAGCAAGCATTCCACAACTTCCCTACACTTCACTGCAATGCCTCCCACGCCTTTCATTTTTACGTAATCTTACTCTTCCAGGGAAAGCTCTTCCACCACACAGAATGGTAGATGGTCAAGAGGCATCAAGAGGCAAAGCGCAATTTCCTTCTCCTTGAATCTGGACTCTGCCTTAGTCCCTTCTCTAGAATGGGGCAAAGGTGATGTTCTGGGATTTTGAGGCCAGATCGTAAAAAACTTTGCAGCTTCTGCCTGGGTCTCTTGGAACACTTACTGTTAGGATGATCCTTCTTAGAATCCAGGCACTATGCTTTGAGAAGAACAAACCACACCAGAGGTCACATATCAGTGCTCTGGTGGGCGGCCCGGCTGAGCTTGCACTGCCAGCCAGCCTCTGCCAGTCATGTAAATGAGCCGTCCTGGTCAGTCGGCCAGCCCAGGCAAGCCTTCGGATGCCCGCAGCCCCGGCCAATGCTGGCGTGCAGCCACATGCAGAAAGCCCAAGTCAGAATCAACCAACTGAGCTAAACACCCCACGGGATGGTGAGAAACAGGCATCAATTTCTTACATCATTAAATTTAAGGGAGGTTTATTATGCAGAAATAGATAACCAGAACACACAGACTCATGGAACTCTGGGCTGAGAAGCCCGGGAGAAATTACTTAGTGAGTTACCTAATATTCCAGCAGAACACCACAGATGATCCCAGCTCTGGGCTGGTGCCCCACTTCCTGTCCTGACAGAATGGGACAGGAAAGAGCCATGAGGGGCTCTAACGGGAGCAGATTCTCCTGAGTGTTTTGAGTATCAATGAGAACGTGTAGCACTGACAAATTCTACAGCCTCCTGTTGGGATGAAATGTAGCACAATGAAGCCGGAGCTACCAAACGTGCAAGACCATGGGTAATCTTGCCTGATTCTCATTAAGATGATAGCTGACCCTTGAACCGGTTTGAGATGCATGGGTCCACTTATATGGAGATTTTTTGGATAAATACAGTATACTACTGTAAATGCATTTCTCTTCCTTATGATTTAAAAAGAAAAACACTTCGTGTTTTTTTTTATTATTATTATTTGAGAGAGAGAGAGAGAGAGAGAGAGAAAGCGAGCACAAGTGTGGGTGAGGGGCAGAGGGAGAAGCAGACTCCCTGCTGAGCAGGGAGCCCGGCGCAGGGCTCAATCCCAGGATGCCGGATCGTGACCTGAGCTGAAAGTAGATGCTGCTTTTTTTTTTTTTAAGATTTTATTTATTTATTTGACAGAGAGAGACATAGCGAGAGAGGGAACACAAACAGGGGGAGTGGGAGAGGGAGCAGCAGGCTTCCTGCAGAGCAGGGAGCCTAATGCAGGGCTCGATCCCAGGACACTGGGATCATGACCTGAGCCAAAGGCAGATGCTTAACTGACTGAGCCACCCAGGTGCCTGCCCCCTTATGATTTTCTTAATAACATTCTCTTTTCTCTAGCTTTGTTGTAAGAATACAGTCTATAATACATGTAACGTACAAAACACACGTTAATTTACTGTTGATGTTATCAGCAAGGCTTCTCATCAACAATAGGCTATTAGTAGTTACGTTTTGGGGGATCAAAAGTTACAAAAGATTTTCAACTGCACAGGGGTCAGCACCCCAGCCCCACATTCTTCAAGGGTCAATTGTCCTGCATTTAAACAAAACCTAATGAATGAGCTTTATACTTCTCAAACTTGGAGTAGGTTTTTCTAACTAGAAAAGAACCCAGAAAGTAAAATAATAATTCCTCATGTGTATTTAACATATGATTTATCTGTAGAAATTCAGCCTATTGCATAAAATAAAGGACAACCATATTATGGTTGAAACACATCATGAAATTAACAAATGCATCTTTAGAAATGACAACATGCCCACTGGAGAAAGTTCTCCAATCCAAGGTTTTGACAGAAACAATAAATAGAGATTAGTTCCTACTATACAAAGAATTTCACGGTGAGATAATCATGACTAATCTATAGGGTCCAGGAAATCTCAGTGTTGTTATAACTTGGATTTTATTTTCAACCCGAATGGAAAACCATACAATCTTTCTTCCTGTCAAGGCAGCATTTTTGGTATACATGATCTGTTAGTGAGATTTAGGAGTGTGGTGTCAGAGGGCCTGTTAGATTCAAAACAAACCCAAGCCTCTTCTGGCAAAGGAGAAATGTATTTATGACATAGAACTTGGGGAAACTGTCAAAGGGGAGGATACAGAACATCGGGCAGGCTGCTTGTAAGTTACACCCAGCTCTGGGAATAATGACTTCCCAGGTCAGGGTTACGCATCAGAGGCCAGGACAAGCCCTACACCCACATTCATCCCCTGTTTCCTAGCATGAAATGATCACTCACTGAAGAACAAAAGTTACCCCGATGCACTTGGCAAACTACTGGAGGCAATCAGCTTATTGATTTATTTATTACACTGAGGCGCTGGGTGCAGAATGTTAAAACCTAATGTTTCAAGTTTCTAAAATACATTCTAAGTGGATCTTCTGAGCTGGGGAAAAGAAAAAAGAATGAAAAGGGGAAGTAAGGAAAGGCAGTCTAATTAAAACTTCAAGCAACATCCCTGTGATAATTAATCCTCCTCCCCCTTCTACCCCCATCTCAATGCCGCTGTCTTTCCCACACCTCCACTGTTGCAGTGGACATCAACAACCCCGTGGGGTACATCCGTGGGACTGAAGAACATTCGTAAGATATAGGTGGGAGGTGGGATGCAGGGCTGAGGTGGCACAGGGAGAGGAAGGGCAGATGTCTGCAAGGAGCACAGGAGAAAACCAAGACCCTGCAGAGAATTCAATTTAAGTACGGGCAGAGGCGAGAATGCCCACATGTGGGGGCTTGATGGGGAGCGGAAGGTGGGAGTGGGGGGCTGGGTGGGGTGATCAGGATGAATTCTAGAGGTGCCCGAACTGGGTCCCCAGGAGGATCAAACAGCCTACCCAAATGTTAAAAAGTCACAGGGAAGCAATTCTGCTCTGAAACTGACAATTGGAACCCTTCAGAAAAGGCCCTGTTTATTGAAAGACAGGCTCTGAGTGAGCCAGAGGGGTCAGAACAACAAAACTGAAACCTCCAGCTGCTTCTCTTCACTATTCCCTACTGTGTGCTCGTACAAGGACCACTCGCAGTGGTAACCTATATTGGCAAAACATAATTCTGCGGTATAGGTTACTATCTGCTTCTGAAGTCACCAAACATTTCTAGACCCAAACAGAAAGAAGTCAGTCAGTCAGTCGTGCAACTTTTGGCAGGCACTGTTCTAAGGGCTGAGGTATAGCAGGGGGAATGACAGACATGATGTAGTGAGAGGCAGAGACCCAGCAGACTCTAACATTTCAGGGGTGAGTGCCTAATTCTAACATGACAGGACGCCAGGCAGGAGGGGTGTTCAGCTCAAGCTCAAGGGGGGAGGGAAGGCCTTCAGGGAGATAGGATGTCTGAGCTGAGACCTGAGGGATGAGTTCCAATTAACCAGCTTAAAAATATACAGCAGAGAGATGAGTCCAGGGAGAGGAAACAGCAGATGCAAAGGCCCTGAGGCATGGCATAGGGCTCTTCAGCAGGAGGAAAGGGAGCCCCTGGATTATCCCATGTTTCTGGATTATCATTCCTTCACTCACCTGTAGAGATGAGTGTCCCCAGTACATTTTGTAATCCTTTGAGGAAAGTCCCCGTCTCCTCATTCGGCTGCAAACTCACCTAAGTCCCTTCCATACTCTATACAGTGAGCTGGCGGCACCAACTTGGGGAGTCACTGCTTAAAGACCTGGATTCATGATGCTGTTGGGGGCCACACTCGGGCTGCTGAGGGAGATGCCAGGACACAGGATGCGGGGGGACCAGCCCCCTCAGCCTACCCTTCTGTCTAGATCCCTCCTCTCTGGGGCATCAGGAGGTCCTCTGCCCTCAAGCCATTTCAAGACCAGAGGGGCCTTGTCACTCACTTCATCGGGATGGTGAAATGGGACCTCAGAGACCCTGGCATCACTGAGAGAGGCTCGGAGGGTCGGCCCTTCTGTCTCCTGGCCCTGGGGATAATTCTGCTTTATGCGACAGAGAATAGGGGCTGGACAAATACTTCCAGTTCTGAGTAGACTGTGTGCACACCTGTATAGTTCAGGAGGATGAGGGTGAGGACAAGGGCAGCTCTAGACCTCCTGGATTCATCACATAAGCCAGGCACGTCACATCTGGGTCCCCTCCGTGGTCCTCCGAGACCGTGTGGAAGACACAGAGAATTTGCCAAGTCTCACCCTCCCTCTCTGCTACGGTGCCGGTGCCGCTCTGGGAATGTTTTCCAAGCATTTTATTGTCTTCCCTCAACTCAAGCCTCAGGGCCAGACAGGTCGGACTGCCCTGCTGGGAGTCTGAGGGGCCCCCGCCCACTCTTTTGCTCACTCTCTGCCCTCCAGCCCTCCAACCACACTGCGGCTCTTACGGTCCCTTCAAATCTGGCTCCCTGCTCCCCTCACCGCGTTCCCGGCACCTCCGTGGACCTCCACCCTGCTCCCTGGTCTAGGTAACTTCTCTCAGGCTCCCAAACAGGCTCCAACCTCCTCCCTGAGCTCTCGACCAGAGCAGCTCCCCATTACATGTGCACTGTCCTCTGGAAACACCCCTCATCCCTGGAAGCACTATGTCCTGGCGGCGGCTTGGGCGCAAGGCGGACACTCAGCAGACACTGGATACAGAGATAAGCCGATGCATTGGGCCTCTTCCTAAACCTCTCCCAGGCTCAACTGACCCAGCTAAGAAAGGCGGATGACAAGACCCACCTCAAAGGGCCGTGGTGGGACTTACATGAAATTAATGTGAACAAAGCACTTAGCCCTGGGCTTGGAACAAAGTAGATGCTCAGTAAATCGGAGACACAGTAAAAGAAGAATTCTCCTAACAGCCCTGTGAAGCAAATTCCATAGGGATCATCGGGCCCATTTTAAAGAGAGGAAAGTGAGCTCCAGAGAGGTTAATGATTGCCCAATTCACCATGGTCAGGTACTGTGCTAGGTGATGGGAAAAAGGATAAATCAGAGACAGCATTGCCTTTAAGGAGCTATGGCCCAGGAATCCATGTGTTCTCCAAAACCAGTTCTCTCCTCTTCTAGTAAAGGAGCCAATGACTTCTAGCTGGGCACAAAGATGACCAGAATAAAGACTGCATTGCGCCTAGCTGTGGCCCTTTGTCCAAGTTCTGGTTAAGGCGAGGGTTGCAGAAGGAATGTGTGCAACCTCTAGGGTCCGGCTCTGCCCTTACCCTCTCCTCCCTTTCTCCTGGCTGGAACAAGGATGTGAGCTCTCTTAGACCAGGAGGCCAGGTGACAACCTAGTTAGGATGAAGCAAGAGGCAAGAAGCAAGCAGGGCGCCCAACACCATGAAGTGGACACACCAGCCCTTATACCTGGGTGGCTGCATGAGAGAAAAACACATTTCTGTCCTGTCTAAGCGTCTATTACTTTGCTCCAACAGAAGTTGGACCAGCTAAACCCACATCCTATTCAATTCCGGAGTCCACAGTCTGGTGGGGGAGTACAGTGGGTTAGGCTCTGTGGGCAAGGTTCATCCACCCCTGCTTTCTCCCCCTGCTGTAGGGAAAGGTGCGGACTTCCGCGCTCAGAACGACCGGGCACTCACATGGTAACGGAGCTGTTGGCAGCATTCAGAGAAAAAGCTCCAAGGACTTCAGCAAAATACCTTGGTAATACCCACCCACTTCCCAGACCGGCAACTGGGGGCCTTGCTGGCGGGGGGGTGGGGGGTCAGGATCTGCCGAGGGTACACTGTGTACCAGGCCAGACACCAGCCAGGGACACTGCCGCGGACACCCACTGTGTGCCTTACCCCAAAGATGACGAAGTCCAGGCTTCCCAGCTTTATTTGGAATCCTAACCCTCCCACATGCATCTATGGCTGCTTCTCTTGGGTCATCTGAGACCATAGGGAAGAGTAGATAAGGAAGGTTTTGATACCTGGTAAATTTGCCTTCTTTTACCTGTAATGAAGCTACAAAGCCCCCCCCCCTTTTTTTTTTTGCTCTTACTGAAAAAATAAATGCTTCTGGAAGTCTGTGACCTCATCTGCTATAGCTCAGAGGAGTGAGAAGGTCCATCCAATACAGACAGAGTGGAGACCTCATCAGCGTGCTTTCCTGTCTAAGTTGTGAAAATATACTACTCGGAATAAAGCCTCAGCTTTAAGTGCCAGGTCTTATCTGAGTGTGCTGTGGTGTTAGGTGCTGAGCCAACACATTTTATTGGATTTCTTTTGCCAACAAAGAAAGCGGGGCCTGGAGACATTTAGGAGGCCTGGGCTCCAGTAGAGGCACGCACGTCACCCCACTTCCCAGAAGGGCATCTCCTTCTAGAAAGGCTTGGTCTCATTTTAGGTTTTGTAGGAGAGCTCAGAGATGTTCAAGAAATATTTGCCTTCTTTCAAAGTTAGTACAAAGAGCAATTGTTAGACTCTTTAGCAAACCGCGTCTAGGGATGGGACACTGGCAAGGGTCTGCCACAGCCCTGGTCAATGACACCCACCCAGGAACTGTCATGTCATGTACTGGCTCTGACGGGAACCACCCCCTGACTCTCCTTCCTGGATGGCTATTAGACCAGGGGTTCCCAAAGATGGGGTTACATCTCACCATCTCTTGGCACCCCGTTCAACAATTTGGCCCTACCCGTCACGGACCAGGCAGCGTTCTAGCAGTGAAGGGGGGACAGAACACGGAAAAGACATTGTCTCTATGTGCAAGGGGCTTTCATGGTGAGAGACAAACCTACATGTGTGTAACAGCAAAGTATAAAACAAATAAAAACACACTATCAAGATACGTCAGAGGTGGTCTTGGGCAGGACTATGGAGATTTCAGAGAACACGGAGAATGGAGCTGGACTTCCACGGCCAGGCAAGAGAATGGAGACACATGCAAGAGATGGGTAATTTTCCCAAACAGCATGAGGAGAAAGGCTGGGTGGCTGGAAACGAGGTTAGCTGGTCTGGGCCATTGTCCTTTCTTTTAGGGCTCAATGTCTTGATAATGCCATTTACAGCATCTCTACCCTCTTACGGTTAAGGGATGATTTACCCCCCTTTCCCAATGTTCCCTTCTGTAAAGGCAGCCCCAGTTGCACCATGCACTTGGCCTCTCGGTGGCCCTCATCTGAGTGAGGGGGTTGGAAGGAGAACCTGCACGTGCATAGTAGGCCAGCCCTTGATCCCCGGCTGCCTGCAGGGAGCGTTTTCTCTCCGTCCCTCCGTGCCCTAAGATCTGCCAGGCAGACCCTCACAGGGGTAGCTTGTGCTGGTCAGCACCACCAGGTAGGCCTAATTCTGGGGCTCCACATGGGGAAGGCTTCCTGAACTCAGATACAAGGCATATTCTTCAATATTAGCTTAATCAGAAAAAAAGAGGTGATATTTTGATTCGTATCTCTCTTATTTCTCTCTTGGTTCATAACTCTGAAAGATCTTTGCAATTTATCAAACACCCTGGAACTAACAGCCACCTCCCCCCATTTCTCAAGTTACCCACCCCCAGACCCTGCTAACACTATTCTCCCCACAGTCAATCATAGTTCTGTTCCTAATCAATCTAAAAGGTGTATTTTAGTCCTCAACTTATTCTAGATCTTTGATTCCAATATATACTGAAGTTGTCGAGCATTTTTTATCTCTGAAATCAGATTGTCTTACAATCAACCATCTATCACCATTTAACTTAGTGGGCCATAAAATATTGGTGTGTCTTACAATTGTAGCATCTCCTAGTCAGAGAGATTTGGTTCTGTATCAGTTGAAAATGTTCCTTCCCTCTCTTTCTTCTGTGATCGCCCACTCCCCTCTGCTGGCAGTCCATCGCTGGCCCCTCCACCTGTCCCCTACATAGGCATTCCTCTAGGGCTCTGCTCTAGACCTTACTGCTTCTCGCCCTTCCTTCTCTCCTTGGGTTTTTCTCAGCCTCTGGCCTGGCTTCAGCTGCCACCTGGATGCTGATGGTCCCCATGTTAATGCCTCCAGCCTATGCCTCTCTTCTGAGTCTAGAATCTCACCGTGGACACTTTCACGTAGCTCAAACCCACAAATCCCAGGATGGAACTGGTCCCACCCCAGGTCAGACTGCCCACCCTCCAGAGTTCCCTGTCACAGCGGAAGTTGTCTGAGTCATTCCAGATGCCTCCCTTTTGCTCTTCTCCATACCCAACAAAAGACCAAGCTCTGATCATTTTATCTGTCAAGGATCTCATAAATTTGTCTACTTTTCTCCATTTCCACTGATATTAAGTCAGTTCGAGCCACGCTCATCTCTCAATGTCATCCTCACCAGTCTTCCTGCCTGCTATGCATTCTCTCCACAGCATCCAAGATGACCTTTCTAAACACAAATTATCACTCTTCTGCTTTAAAGTCTTTTAAGATGCTTGGGGCACCTGGGTGTCTCAGGAGGTTAAGTGTCCAACTCTTGATTTATACTCAGGTCATGATCTCAGGGTCGTGAGATTGAGCTCTGAGTCAGGCTCTGCACTCAGTGGTGAGTCTGCCTGAGAGTTTTTTTTTTCTCTCTCTCTCTCTCCTTCTCCCTCTGTCCCTCTCCCCATATCTGGGCATACTCTCTCTCTCTCTCTCTCTCTCTCTTCCTCAAATAAATAAATCTTAAAAAAAAAGTCTTTGAAAATGCTGTCCCCTCTGCCTGGAACACCTTCTCTTTAGCCCCCTATTCCAAACCCCACCACCACTGCTGCATCCAGTGGAGTTCAGCTCATCATGCAAGTCTCAGCTCAGGTACCACCTCTTCCAGGAAGCCTTCCTTGATTTCTCTTGGCCAGGCTGGATTAGATGTCTGTCTTAAAGCTTCCTTAGCATCTTGTTCTTACTCCTATTGCCTTTGGCATACTATATGATAAAGCTGTGTATATGCTTATCTGTCTCCCTGATGAGGCTATTAACTCTATACCAGGTGTGTCTATCTGATTCACTGATGTATCTTCAATCCCCAGACTGTACCTGGCATATTTATGGAGTGAATAAATCAAAACATCAATGAAAAGATGGGTCTGAGTGGAACACTGTAAGGTGAGCCAGGATATGAAAGACTTAGAACATCTCAGGATAGAGGCTTTGAGGAGAGGATTGGAACCTAGTCCCAGGGCAAGAACCTGGCTGTCCTCAAATATCTACCTTGTCAGCTTGGCCTAAGAAAGAATTTGCTGACCTATTCAGAAACAGTTCCATAATTCACTCTGATCCAGCTTAATGGTAAGATGAAAATCTATAGACAAATCTAAAAAGAAGGTGTAAAGAGAGTGAATGTTAGAAATTACCCTATCATATAAATGCTCTCCTTAAAGGAATTAAAATTTTACCCAAATGTGGGTCACCAACCTTCCTCGTGGGGACTACACTGAGCAGGAGCAAACAACACTGGCCTCTCTCTGTTTGAATGGGGGCTCACCTGGCAATGGTTACACTAAAGCAATGGCTGGGAAACATCATGACACTCTCCTTCTATTCTTCGGAACTGCAATTAGGTAAAATTAAATTAGCCGAATGTGTCTCTGCTCAGTAAACAGATCACAAATCTCTCACTGAAGGCAGGTGATAATTTCCAAGATCACTGAAGATAAGAATTGCAAGTTGACTTGATTTTTTTCCCTACCTGTTTATAAAAGACTCGGCACGCACTGCAGAAAATGACTGGAATATACCAAGAAATGGAAAACACTGGCTCTGCAGGCCCCCACCTGGAAAACTCTGGTGAACATTTTGGTGCACTTTTCATCTTTCTTCTTCTTGCAAGTGCACTTTTATACACTTGGGGTTACAGCACATAGAGCTATATACTCTGCTTTTTTCCCCACTTAACGTTATATTTAAAACATTTCACGTGTTCATAACACTTTTTGATTGTCATCGTAACAGCTGCCTTGATTTACCATAATTTATTTAACCATTCCCCTCTGTCTGGGCACTGAAGTTATACGAATTTCCTTTGGAAAGATCTATTGACTCTGCTAACTACCGGTGTCTTCAGAGACTACAAACCATTTTTTTTTAAATTGTTTAAACAAAAACAGAATTAAGAGTAGAACCTGGTCCCCACCTCTACCCTGCCTCAATCAAGTACTGCGTGTATTACCTGACACAAATGTTTTGCATTTCTGAAGTTCTAGATTATTCATAGGCTGGCTTCTCCCTGGGAGTGTGGATTTAATATAATTGCTTCGGTTGATCGAACAGTTGTATGAATATTAATGCTTGGTTGGAGTGTTTAGAGAGACACTTAAACACAGCCTCCTCCCCTTGGGTTGAGCGTGAGCGAGCGACGTTATTACATGGTGCCCGGCGGTCATATGCTTCCAGCAGCTACGCCAGGTCCCCAGGGCAGTGGGGAGGCAGGGGCACTCCAGAGATGGGAGCAGAGGAAGCAGGGGACCTCTCCCTCAGCCCCTCCAGCTCACAAGCAACTCGGGAAGCAGCTCTGTGAAGGATTTAGCCCCTCCATCTCCAAAATAATGAGGGTTTCACGTGAAGTTGTTGCTCTTTTTAAAATCCTGGTTAGACAGCCACTCTGTCCTCACCGCCTCGCCATCTTCTTTTTCAAGAAGCGTTTCAGGGAGAGGCTGGGTAGTGCCCACTAAGTAAATGTCATCTTTTTTTCTGACTGGACTGGTAAATAACAAAAGAAATGCTGTTGAGACTTCTTTCTGAAAACAATGTTATTCTTTCAAATGGTGTCCTAAGAACCAAAAGAATATATGGAACAGTGCTTTCTCAAGATCCACTTTAAATTAAAAAAAAAAAAATTCCCTAATTTTGAAAGGAGCATATGCTCTTTTAAAGAAGACTTGAGGGCGCCTGGGTGGCTCAGTGGGTTAAAGCCTCTGCTTTCGGCTCAGGTCATGATCTCAGCGTCCTGGGATCGAGGCCCGCATCGGGCTCTCTGCTCAGCAGGGAGCCTGCTTCCTCCTCTCCCTGTCTCTCTGCCTGCCTCTCTGCCTACTTGTAATCTCTCTCTGTGTGTCAAATAAATAAATAAAATCTTTAAAAAAAAAATAAAGAAGACTTGAAAGGTGACCATAAGAGACTATTAATCTGAGGAAACAAACTGAGGGTTGGGGGGGGCGGGATGCGGTGGTTGGGTGATGGACATTGGGGAGGGTATGTGCTATGGTGAGTGCTGTGAATTGTGTAAGACTGATGATTCACAGACCTGTACCCCTGCAACAATACATTATATATTAATTTTTAAAAAGATAAATATATACATATATGAAAAAGGAAAACAAAAATTACTTACAGCCTCACAGACTAAAGACATCAACTATGACTTGTGGGTAGAGATGTTTGTGGGGTTTTTTTAAAGATTTTATTTATTTGACAGAGAGAGAGAGAGAGAGAGAGAGAGAGAGAGAGAGAGAGAGAGATAGATCACAAGTAGGCTGAGAGGCAGGCAGAGAGAGAGGAGGAAGCAAGCTCCCTGCTGATCAGAGAGCCCGATGCGGGCCTCGATCCCAGGACCCTGAGATCATGACCTGAGCCGAAGGCAGAGGCTTTTAACCCATTGAGCCACCCAGGCGTCCTACTTGCGGGTTTTTATCTACAAATGTGTCCCCCCCCACATAACTGAGATCATACTGCATTTAAAAATTGTATTTTACAAAAAAATATTATACTTTACTTATCGTAAGAGTTTCTAATTCCATTTAAAATTCCTCGTGAGCATTTTTTTTCAGTGATCCAAGATTCATTGTTTATGCACCACACCCAGTGCCTCAGGAGCATTTTGAATGGCTGACTCCCATTTCTTTTAAAATGCTCTGAAATACTTGGTCATTTCAGAAAATGAATGTGACCCCTGTATTCTCTTCTTTGTTTGCACCTATCTTGTTCGTTAGTTTGTTTTTCCTATTTCCTATCCCTTCCTCTGAATCCTAAATCTCTGTCTTGAGCCCTGGCTTCTTTCCCAAGTTCCAGACGGACCTTTCTGAGCACTCCAGTTTGGATACCCCAGTGGTCTTTAAATGCAACAAGTCAAAGCCAAACTCATCACCTTTCTCTCTCACTGTGTCTTCCTCCCGACTTAGCCTTGTCTGTCCCAGTGCCTCCATCTCCCCATTCACTGGGATGTCACAATCACCTCCCTCAACTCCCTCTGGCTGCTCCCCACATCCTATGCTGTACAACCGTTCAGACTCTCCTTCCAGAATGCCTCATCAACATGTCCCTCCCATTGAAGGTTGCCAGATTTAGCAAATAAAAATATAAGACACACTGTCAAATCTGAATTTTAGATAAATGGATACTTTTTAAAGCATAAGTATATCCCATTCCATCTTTGGGAAATATTTCACCCAAAAATTACTCGTTAATCTGAAATCCAAGTTTAACTGGCTGTGCTGTATCTGATCTGGAAACCCTACTTCTGTCTCTGTTTCTACTGCCCCTACCTTACAACACCTCTCATCTCTACTACACGCTAGAGTCACCCACTGCCCTCCCTCCCTGCTGTGTCTAGATCATTAATCTTTACAAATCACAGCTCTAATGGTATCATACTTTACCCATCACCTTCAGTGATTCCCCACTGCCCAGTTCCTCATGCTGACATTTAGAAATATCCACAGATGAGTTCTGACCTGCCTCTCTGGCCCCATGCCCCACTGCTGCCCCTTGGGGCTCTCAGCTCTAGCTCAAGCGCTGGTTCTGGGCTTTCACAACACCCTCTCCGTTGCCAGGCCTCCGCTCACACTGTCCTTTTCATCTAGAATGTCCTACCTCATGTGTCCAGATCCTACCTCCACTTTCACAGAGCCACCATCCCAGGCTAGGCCCTCCTCCCCTTGAATACAGATCACAAGATGTTTATCCTACCATTTTGGCAGGTCAAAAATAGTTGAAAATTGGGGCGCCTGGGTGGCTCAGTGGGTTAAAGCCACTGCCTTTGGCTCAGGTCATGATCCCAGGGTCCTGGGATAGAGGCCCACATCGGGCTTTCTGCTCAGCAGGGAGCCTGCTTCCTCCTCTCTCCTCTCTCTCTGCCTGCCTCTCTGCCTACTTGTAATCTCTCTCTGTGTCAAATGAATAAATAAAATCTTTAAAAAAAACCCCAAAAATAGTTGAAAATTGGCAGTTGCATATGGTTTAGGCTAATGTAATAAAAGGTGCCCTGGCATGTGCCTTATACTTTCTACAACATCATCTCAGCCCTATTCCACCGATAACATCAAGGGGTAATCGCCTAAAGCGATGTTTCTGGGAGTATAGTCCTTTAACCACATGCAATGGAACCACCCAGGGGAGGGGAGGGCTTGTTGACAATGCAAATTCCCAGATGCCATCCTAGAGCTGGGGAGGGAATCTGCATTGTGAACAAGTGTTCCAGCTGAGTCTTAGATTCACTAAAGTTGAGAACCACTGGCCACATGGAAAGTCTTCTCATTCCACTCTATGCTCATGGGACCCTAAATATACCTATACATAGTCCCAACCTCTAGTGACTATGGACATACGCTGCTCTTCCCATTTCAAGACTCAGCCCACCACTCCTACTGGTCCTTCCAAGCCCAGCCACCTCCTGCGTCCTCCAAGAGTATATCCTTGTTCCCGCCAGGAAGTCTAGCGAAAGAAGGACCTGTGTTACTTATTGTCACTAATCATGCATTTGTCTCCCCAAATGGAATAGAACATTCACCCAGGACAAGGATTTTCTCCCCATCACCACCCCCCCTTGCCGAGACTAACACCCTGTCATGCTTGGATAGTTGCTAAGGAAATAAATGCCACATTCATACCCAACCAAGGTCAGTGGACACAAAGAAAATAACTAAGCAAAGATGAGAGTGTCTTCCAAATTAGGAACCACGAGAAGGGGGTGTTCATTAAAAAAAAAAAGATTTCACCTGTGAACATTTACAACTTTATATGCATACGTAAGGAAAGTCTACACATAAGTCCCAGTTCAATAGTGACAGGACCGCAGATCATAAGTTAATTCAGAGTGTGTGATGAGCCACAGCCTGCCTGTCAATCTTCCCCAAGACTGCTTCCTTTCATTGGGCAGGCTCTGGCCCATCCACAAGTTGAGAAGAGTTTCCACTAGTTGAAAGCCATGCTTAGATCTGTTCCAAAAAGACGCAGCAAATTCAGTAGAATGAACCCTTCATCTTTCATCTTCCTCTGGCCCTCCTGCTTGTCCATGAGCTGCCAGAAACAATTCCCGCCCCTCACCGCCCCCAGCCAGGAGCTTCTCCCTCCCCTAATTCTTCTGGGCTCCAGCTCATCCCCACATCTCCCTTCTGCCACCATACGTTGGCTCTCATTTCTCATCCGAATCGCCTAGCTAGCCTTCATGCCTCTGAATTTGTGGGACCCAAATCTTCATGTCGTTCATGTTTGAAACGCTCTCTGAGCTCCTCATCCCTGCAAGATAAAGTCCAGACCCCTATTCTAGACCATGGAGCCCTTCATAGCTCAGTCTCTCCCGGCCTTTCAGCTCAATTCAATTCCGCAGTCCCCAGTGCCTTCCATACACTTGGCCAAGCTGGAGATAAGAAATCGAGAGATCTCAGCTCGCAGGAGGGACAGATGAGTAAACATGCAACTGGTGCAGTGTGATGGGCTTAGGAGAAGCACAGGAGACCCTGAGATTTCATCAGTTAGTGGGGGCACTCCTGCAGGGAGCTCATGCAGAGCCTGGGCTACGGGCAAGTCTCCAGCTCCGGGACCACGGCTCTTTCCACCCCTCAGTGCAGTGTGGCCGAAAAGACTCTGCCTTGCCCAAGGGAATGAAACACACACACACACACACACACACACACACACACACACACACCCCAAAAAAGAAAGGACACAAGATGATCCACGGTTAAAATACAAATTAAGTATTAAAATGCAAAACCCATAGAAGTTACTACAGGGACACTAAATCACAGGGCAACAAAATCATCTAAACCCACCATTTGTGAGATGGAAATGCAGAAGGGCGGACCACACTCAAGCAGAGCCCTGAGGAAATTCTGTGACTCCTCTACTTTGGTCAAGTGTCACAGAACCGAGATAACAACTTACTTGCAGGTACGCGGGCATCTCCACCACTTGGGTGGAGCAAAATGGGTACCTATGCCTTTGTATTCTCATAGCTATGACAACTGGGAGAAAATCCCTTTAAAAACATAATGAATAAAGTGAACATGCTAAAGGCTTGAATTGACTTCAAAGAACCGCCAAACTAAATTTAAGACAGGAGTGATTTCTAAGAGAATTCCAAAAGGAGATTGGGAAGGTGTGCTCTCAATCGTAAGGCAGAGAACAGCAGAGGAAAAGATCAGAAGAGATGATCTAGGCGTAGCCTCTGCCCTCAGGGGACAGCAAGGCTTTCAGTCCCAGAGAGGCACTGTTGACGTTGGTGGAACACCGTTTTTAAACGGCAGGCTTTGCGTCAGTCAAGAAAGCAATTTAGTGAGTCATGACGTCAATTTCTTTTTAAATGAAAGAGAATGGAATCTAATAGGAAGCACCAGGCTGCATCTCATGGGGCAAGAGTAAGCACAGAGCTTGACCTGTCTGTGTGCACACATGTGTTTATTCATTCACAAGACAATATACCACTTCCTGTGGTGACTTGAGTCAAGAAAGTTTGACAAACACTCTCCTAGAAAACTTTTTTAGAAAGGGTTCTATTTTTAACACTTACTAAACACACTCAGTTATGACTATAGACTCTTTTCCTCATTCTTGTGCTAAAATTAAACAGAATATTAGAACTGGGAGGAAGGAACAAATTAATAGAATGTAAATGAGCAAACTGATAACAAGACAGTAGAGACAACTGAATGCGACAGATGAGCTCTGGGCTTTATTCTAAAGCCTCTGGCTTTGTGATAACTCGGGATTCCCTGGTTAGCTATTTTTCCCTTGTTGGAGCACTAGATACAGTACTGTACCTGCTCAAGAATTACTTCTCAGATGACCCTCTAGAAGGGGTGACACTTTTTCATAACATCAGTCTCCTGCACTTGTAGAAGCTCCTGGAAGGGGGCGCTAATCTATGGTCACTGATAATCCCAATTCTATGACAGCACCTGGTAAGTAGATGTTCAATAAATTTGGTTTGGATTGAACTGAAATGCATCAAAAGGCAATAGAGATCTAGTTTTAACAACCATCTGTCACCTGAACCCCCTTTGCATGAACAACTGGTTTCAGTAAATTGAGCAAAAGATACTCTATTTAGGAAGAAGCAATAACAACAGAACTCTGAACTTAAGTTTCCAGGAGCAAATAGCTGGGAATCTTATGCATTTTGACACAGAGGTCAAGTTAGGTCAAAGGACTTCTCTCATGTCCTTTTATAGAATAAGAGCCTCTTGAAATATTACAGGTTTCTTAAGATCTCAAGCTCGGACCTACTTTTTGGACCTAATCTGGCTTCCGGGGACCCAGCAAAGATGCTTTTTCTAGTCGGGACAGCTTGAGGGCAACAACCGCTCCAAATTTGAAGCTGCTGAGTGATTCCAGAGGTCCCATCCGCATTGCTAACCAGAGCAGGCGGATGCGCAGGGGCCCAGAGACAGAGAGCTGGATTTGAAGAAGCAGTCAAGTGACCAAGTAAATCAACAGTGGATCAAGCCCTGGTTGGCTTCCCCACAAGAAGCACAGGCTGAGGAAAAATGAGACCCCACTGGGAAGCAGTCATTTGCCTTGGTCAAGCCCTACGCAGCTCTGTCTTCTCTCGGGGCTTCACTGTCCAACCCCAATTCCTAACATGAAACTGGGCGAGGTGGGTCATTAAGGATGCCCTACAGATGCGTATGTGAGAGGGACGGTGCTGGTCACCGGCATAGATGCCTTGGAAAGGCATTTGGTGAGTTATCAATAATGGGGATGGGCTGGGATGCTGGGTGGCTCAGTCCTGAGTTGGCTTTCAGCTCAGGTCATGATCCCAGGGTCCTGGGATCGAGTCTCACTGGGCTCCTTGCTCATCCCGGAGCTTTTTTCTCCCTGTGCCTGCTGTTCCCCCTGCTTGTGCTCTCTTTGACAAGTAAATAAAATCTTAAAAAATAAAAAAGGCGGGGCTGGGTGAAAGATGCCCTTAACCAAAGGATCAATTCAAACTCAATTCCAATTTCAACTCAAAGAGCTCACTAGTCACTAGTTACTTCTTTTTAGCCAGGTGAATATCCCAATGGCGATCACCAATGGAAAGACCTCTTTGTCAAGGACACCGATGAGGATTAAAGGAAGGGATGAAGGGCCCCTCCGCTGCCATGCTAAAGCAATGGCTGTCCCCTTCATGTGTGCTGGCCCTACACACAGTCCAATCTCAGTTCTCTGTGGATGAGGACAGCAAGGAACAGAATAACCCTGCCTACAGATTTAAATGGAGAGCAGGAATCCACATCCTTACTTTGGCAAAGAACAGTTTTACCCTCCACCCTGCGCCCAGTCTCTGTCCCAGGCTCTCTCTGACCATCTGGTAGCTCATGCTGAAGGAATATAAATCATCCTTGGTTTAACCCGAGCAGAATGCAATCAAGAGGGCAAGCGGCTCGGAGCCAGGGGAGCAACAGGAAGGCTGCGTATCATGTGCTCTCAAGTAGAGCAGGAACAAAGTTTGGACTTGATATATCTATACACATAAATACTGCATGCGCTTAGCTACTTACTTTGAATCTTACTTGTAACCTCCATATAACGTAACCTCTCCCTGCCTCCGTTTCTTAAGAAATCATACATAAAGGAAAATATGTCCACAATGTCTAGCAATTTAATGGGCCAGCAAACTACATCAACTATCATTAGGATTGTGCTGTTGCAAAATGGATCAGAGTAGAGGTTTTGGACTCAGAGGTTTTCTGGGATGCTGGCTCCATGGACCTCATCCATTGTGAAGCCTTGGGAAATTTCCCTAACCTTCTGAGCTTTCACTGTCTCATCTGCAAAATGGGGATAATAAAAATCACTTCATAGGGTTACTGTAAGGCTTAAATGAGAATATGTATGTGAAATGTCTGGCACTGACCAGATGGTCATAAATGGTGGCTAGTACTGGAGGGCTGGTCCCTTCGGAGAGCTAGAAATGGCCCCAGGAAAGAGCTGTTCTGTAGCTTCCTCAGACAATGAGATGAATCTCTCAAAGGCTGCTGAGGGTCAAAATGCCAAAGTACCAATATGTCCCCCCATGACCCCACTCCTTCCCCCACATCCCCTAGTTCAGTGTGTGGCACACCAGCTTCCTTGTTATCCAAGTGAGCAATCCTGCAGTCCTCACCCCTCTTCCCTTTCCCCATCCCCCCCAGCTCCAGCAAATCCACCATCTGTTGACTCAACTTCTTAAATGAGTCAATTCCATTTGGTTCGCTCCCTCTGCCCACCACAATGTCAGTTCGGGGCACCATCCACCTGCCTGCCCCCAGATAACACGTTTCCAGAACCTCCTCTCCTTGCCCCAGCCCTCCCTCTGCAGTCAGTCACTCCCAAGGCAGCAACTACAGTCATCTTTCTAAAGTTCAAATCCGACTGAGTCTCTCTCCTGCTTTAACCTCCCCCCCCCCAATGTGCACGGAAGTAAAGTCCAAGTCCCTTAATGTGGCTCCCAGAGCCTGCCATGATATGCCCGGGACATGGCTCCCACCCACGGCCCTTCTTCTTTTGTTGCTCCAGCCACGCCAAAGGGACACACTGCACTCCTATGAATACATCCTGCTCTCTCGGCACAGATTTCACATGTGCTTTCCCCCTGCTGAGGACACTCCCTTGCGCTTCACTTCTCCAGTCTGTACATTTCAGCTTAGGTATCGTTTCTTCCGGGAAGCCCTCCAGACACTTGAATATGAAGTTAAATACTTCTTCCACTGTATGCAAGTGTCTGCTTATTTGCTCCCCTCCCCCAATAGCCTGGGAGGCCCTAGTGGACAAAACCCATTTTTGTCATTGAAATGCCCCCAGTGCCCAAGACGGCGACTGGCATAACACAGGCACTCAAATATCTGTGTGTTGGATAGAGGCGAGCGATTGGCCTTGCCCCGAGGAGCACTCTCTCCCTGGCTGAAGGCCGCGGTGGCACGGAGCTGCCCAGGAGCTCGGCCAACCCTGAGCCCCAGAGGTGTACGTCCAGCAAAGGTAACACACCTACCTAGGATGGCCACCACCTCATCATCCTGGATCACCTCCAGGGAGCCGGAGACCACAAAGCAGAGGCTGTCAACACTCTCTCCTGCGTGGTAGATGAGGTCCCCCGGGGCGCAGTGCACCGTCTGAAACTCCATGGCCAGTGCCCGCAGGCAGCCGTCGCTCGCCAGCCGGAAGGCTGGGTGCTCCTTGAACACCTTGCGGTTCAGGTGCACGCAGATGTCCGCTCTCATGTCCTTGGGGCAGATCTGCAGAACCTGGCCGGGCACAGGGAGAAACAGCGTCAGGGTCCTCACTGTGCTCTCCAGCCCGTGGCTCCTCGCAACCCCAGGAGCAGAAGTCACCCCTCCCCCCCAGGCTAGACTGCACTCTGCAAGGCATGGGTAGACAGGACAGCCACAGTGCCTGCCCCCCGTGGAGCTTACACTCTCATGGGAAAGAAAAGCAGCGAGCCCAGAAATCCACGCTAAATTCTCAGGAGGAGGAACAAAGAGTCGGGGCTGGCAATACGGGGGACTCGTTAGATTGACAGCCGGGGAAGGCTTGTCCGAGGAGGTGACCTGTAAGCTGACACCTGCAAAATGTGTCAGAGGACAGTCCAGCAGCAAGGCCAAGGCTGGGAGGGGACCTGAGCAATCGCCGGCATGAAAGAGGGGCAAGCGGTAGGGGATGAAGATTCGGGAGAACGCCAGCATGCAAGCACCTGGAGACCTTATGCTATGAAAAGCCTCTGATTTTATTCTGAGTGTGATGGGGACACACTGGAGGATTATGAGCACAGAGTGACAAGACCAGGCTATATTTTAAGAGGATCACCATAGCTAGAGAGTAGAGTTCGGGGGCCCGACTTTGGGGTGGCAAGGAATTGAGTTAGGTCAGTCCTGCAGGTGGTCTGGCGAGAAGTGAGGGGGCCCGAGCTGGGATGCTGGCAGGGAAGCCAGGGAGGAGTGGTCAGATTCCCAGGATGTATTTTGAAGGTGGAGCTCACACTGCTGATGGTCTGAATATGCGTGTGGTTTAAAGAGAGTGATAAAGTAATATTTAGTGAGCACTTACTCTGTGCCAGGCATTGCTAAGTGCTTCAAAGTCATTCATTCATTTCATATTTATTTATTGAGCACTTATGATATTACTAGGAATCATTCTCAGCTCTGAAGATGTGGCCGTGAACAATACAGACAAAAACCCTTCCCTTTGGGTAACTTACCATCTTGTGGGAGGAGACAAATCATTAGCAAAATAAGTGAAATTTAGCAATGATTTCACATGATTGTTATGTGCATTTAATAGCTGATGTAATCCTCACATAACCCTCTGATGTATGGTACTATCTTACAGATAAGGAAACTGAGGCACAGGGAAGATAAATAACTTTCCCAAAGTTGCACAGCCAGAAAATGGCAGAGCTGGGCTCTCAAACCAGGTAGTCTGAGTCCAGAGCCTAGTTCAGATACTAACCATTTCCTACATTACATGGCTGCCCAAAAAAGGCACTGTAATTCCACTCCTATCATCTAGAAACTCGGGGCAAAGTGAGAACCGTAAGAGGTCACGTGGGTTTTATCTTTCGAGGAAGGAAAATTTCTTAGCCTTTTCTAGGGAGAGAAATAGTTCCATGGACTAAATTTTTAAAAGAAAACATTGCATGGCCCCTCCCATAGCAAGCCTCAAGTAACACAGTAGGACACCTTCAAGTGGACTTTTCCAGAGAACTTAGGGCTGTCCTTAAAATAATCCTCTCTCCCACCCTAGTCTAGTGAGCAAAGCTGGGGCATAAAATCAAACAAGTTCAATGAAGACATTTCCTTAGGATGCTAGTTACCCCTGCGCTGCTGCTCCTCTGCCTCCACACAGGCCATTTGCCTCTGTGCCCGGAGCTCACTTTGGAATCTGGAAGTTTCTCAGCCTCCTTCAAAACTCTGCAAGTCTCACCTTGCCCATGACCGTGCTGCTCCTACTCTACCCTCTCAGGCGCCCTTGCGCTCTGCGTGGAGGGGAGGCAGTGGACAGAAGAGGTCCAACAGTCCAAATCCCATCTCCTTCCCCTCCAAGTGGCCTAACTGCTCTACACTTGACTTTCTCCTATAAAATGCACGCTGCTCACATTGGCTCAGGAGGATTAGCAGAAAGGACGTGTACAGTACGTTTCCCTGGGGACAGTGTAGGACCCAGGAAGGGGCTCCATACACACTGGTCGCCATGCTCTCTGTGCCTCTTCCCGCTCTTTCTGGGGTGGCGGGATGCTGAGGAAGTAAGCAGGAGCACTGACGGAGGCACAGGAAAATTCAGACTGCCAAGGCTTAGACTGAGCACTTCCGAAGTATCTCCCTCCTTCCAGCTCATTGAAAAACAAGACCCTACAGAAATGCAGATTTAATCTGGATCCTCTACTCCCCAAGCAGAACACCAGGGAGTTGAGAACTCTCACATGTCATGTCAAAACTCTGCCCAGCAGCTCAAAACCAACATTTGTTCTCCAGGTAAGTTCACCTCTCAATATTTGGTTTCCCCTGGGCTAGGCTTTGCTGGCAGAGGCTGCTAGTGAACGTGGCCCTGGCATGGAAACAATGTTTTATTCATGGGCCCTGCTCCTGGATCCACTGGAAAGCGTGTGAGGAGGGGAGGGAAGCTGGGGGTGGAGCAATCCGGACCGCCATGCCGTCAGGCTTCTCCATCGTTCTCCTGCGGACCCCACACTGGGCGGGCTAGGGGGTCCTGGACCCTTCTCTCTGAGCCAAAGGCTTCTCAGCTGCAGACCCCTCCCTGGCACCTTCCCTTCTGTTTGGTCCTGCGGAGAGACCATCCCTCCAGTTCTTGAGGCCCTCAAAGGACACAGGGAAATGTCACCATGGAGGCTCACGGAACCTCCCCAGGCTGGACAGGGCTGCACACGGTTGAGAGAATAGACTTTAAGATCGGGCAGACCCGGATTCAATTCCTGACTTTAACGTTCACTAGTCCTGTGAACCTGAAGCCATATGTAGCTTCCTTCCCCACGTCTGCAGTTTTGGACTTGAGTACAGAATCCTTCTGAGGATTCCCCGAGCTGGTGTGTGGCATGTGCTGGGGCAATGCCTTCCACACACAAGGGCTCGGTGCCATGGGGCTTTCATTTCTGAGGTCGTTAGCACAGCGGAGCAGAGGGTCAGGCTGAGGGAGGCTCTGAAGTCCAGAAAGTCACAGACGAAGGGGCCTCAGAGGTTGGCCTTAGCACTAAAAGGAATCTAGTGTCCAGTGTTACAGACATGGAAACGGAGGCTCAGAGGAACAAGCGACATACATGCTCATGGTCACCAGCTAACTGCTGGTCAAATGAAAGGAGTTCAGCAACCCTCCTCCCCCTCACACACACCCATAGGCTCCTGTGGTCATCTCTGACCCTTCTGATCCAGGACAGAGGGGACAGGAACCAGGGAGAGGCAGGGGACCACGGGACCGGGCCCCTCCCCAGCAGCTGCCTGCCCCAAGCTGCTGCCAGGAAGAGCAGCCACCCAGGTGGGGCCGGGCCCTGCAGTGACCTGCCGCAGTATCCCGTCTCCCACCTAGGCCAGGACCTGGGGCAAATCCCGAAGCCGAGGAGGAAAGTGAGGCCGCGGGGAGGGGCAGGGGGCCAAACACTGACGGTGCTGTCTCCCACGGGCCGCCGCCCAGGCGGGGAAGGGCTTCTTTCCAGACAACCAGACTTACAAAGCCACCTGGCCCCTGGGAAAAGGAGCCCCGGGGCCGACAGATCAAAGTGCCTTTCTGCTCCATCAGCTGCCAGGCACCCACAGAACCCGCGTGCCTCGCTGAATGAAGCAAAGCTCCAGACGCACTTAGGCCAGGTGGTTGGCAAATCCAGGGACTCAGACCCACCGACTGACGCCCTGCCCGGGTCAGAAAGGAGGGCAGCTCCATCTGGACTCATCTGTTCATCCTTCTTCCCTCCAGTCCATGTTTTAAATTAAAAAAAAAAAAAAAAGTAATAGTAGGAAAAGCACAAGCTTCCAAGTCAGACAAAACCAGATTCAAATCCTGACTTTGCCATTCTTAATTCTAGGACCAGAGGCAGCTAATGAAACTCACCAGGCCTCTGTGTCCTCGTCTCTTGGGCCGAAATAACAGCGGCTCCCTCCCAAAATTGCCGAAGGGCGTCACTGAAGCATGAGCGCAGGGTCAGCTCCCGGAGAGCGTGGTAAATATTTGTTTTTAGTGCATGTTCAAGGCACGGGAGCCGGTGCTACAGTGGCGAGCTTACCATGTTACCGTTGTGATCATGGCGGATCTTCAACAAACCTGAATTACCGTTCCTTTTAAGGGGGGATCAATTAAACTGAGTTCAGGTTTTCCTTTTAAACTGTCAACTCTCAACTATTCTGATGGAGGAGGAGGAGGAGCAAGGGTCGCTGATTCAAAGTCAGCTGCATTTGGCTTTGAATGTGTTAGATTTCTCCAACAGCGTTATTTTTCTGCTTTTCTTACTCTGACAATGAAAGGAATCAGAATTCCCCAAGTGCCTAGAGATTGACAGTTAAAAGAGAAGTGGGGAGGAAAACACTGAGAAGCAGAGAAAAATGGACCCAGGATGACATGTTTGCTTATAGAAAATAAACATAGAAGATAACTGTGAAGTGAATAGAAAGTCTCCTGCATCTTTTCTTTGTTCTTCCCAGCCACCAAAGTTTCTTCACTTTATTGAAATGCATCTAGAATAATGAAACTCTTTAAGAACAATAGGGATTTATGGCTGTTTCCATTTCACAGATGGGAAAACTGATACCTTAGGCTTAGAGAGATGTCTAACTGAGGTTCTCCTCAAGCCCGTGCGGACTAAGGCACAAGCCCTTGTTAAGTATTCACCAGACTTCTCTGATGAATAGGATCACCTGGGCACTTTTTAAAAATGCAGATTTTTTCCCTCACTCCTCCTGCTCCTCTAAATCTGGAATTCCACACATCTGGGATAGAGGCTGGGAATCTGTTTAATGACCACGAATTGTGGGAATCTTATCAGAGCTGAGACTACAGTGAGGGGCTGTAATTCAGTAACTCTTGGGCTAAAAACTCAGTAATCAAGACAAATTATAGTTTAATATAATATTTTTTTAAAAATCAAAATTCATGCAAAAAAAATTCCCCAATGAACAAAATACTGAAAATTTGATTAAGGACAGAATGAGAGGCAGTGCTAGGCCGTCTCAGAGCCTGAGGCCAAAGGAAAATCAGTCTTGACAATGACTTCCCCTGACATGACCCTGAGCCTTATCATCACACAAGTTTGGGAAACTCTGCCCTGGACATTTAGACTTCCAATGCCTCTCTTCTCCAGGAGACACAGTCTTTCCAGTTTCTTAAATAATGGCTCTTAATCTCTTAATTGCTGGTCCTTGAGCGAAGCTGATCTGGAAGCCACCGAAACTTCTGGAGGTAGGACATGGGTGCACAGTCAGGTTGAGAACCCCCTGCCCTAGGAGCACCTCAGTTCTCCCTGGGAAAGCCGACACACACAGGGCCCACCTGAGCTTATCGCCCTCCTTACCTTCTCGGTGTCAATGCCTCTAGACATGGACCAGGTGGACACAATATAATCCATGACCCGCTCACTCAAGCCCTTTGGCACCTGGTAGAGCTTCAGGAAGTCCCGAACGCTGTTCAGCATCTCATGGTACCGGTTGGTGTTGGCGTACATCTGTTGGAAGATGGTCGTCACGTTCCCGAAGATGGTGGCATACAGAAGTGCTGAGGAGGAGAGACAACACGTGAGTGGGCCTTCAACCAGAGCCCAAGAGTGCCCAGCTGGCCCAGAGCGGGCCAACGGCCAGAGCCGCCCTCTCCACGACAGACTGTCCTGACCTCTTCAGAAGAACCTCACCCAGCACCCTCTGGGAGCGGACACAATTAAAGAGGTGCCTGACAGCAGGCTACTAGGATGAACAGGTGGTAGGCAGGGCTAGGGTGGACAGGACCTGGCCTACTGGGGCCAGAGCTAAGATGCAGAGAGAAGGGAGAGGGGGCAGGAGCAGTGAGACCAATTTATACTTCTTGCCACAAAAAGTCTGAGCCGTGCCTGAGGCCACCAGTTAAACGTGTTATTCTGTATCAGCCCAATTCCTAACCTATCAGCAAGTAATCTTTTTCAAGCCCTGCTAACGTGCCAAGTACTACACTACCTGTTGAGGACAGGATGGTGTATGAGACCCTCAGTCCTGGCTCTCACACAGCAAACAATGCAGTGGCAGGACAGACCCTGAATACATCATCCCAAGTAACTAAATAATAGAAAGTCTGCCAAGAGCAGTGAAGGACGTTATTTATACCTTGGCTTCACACTTATTGTTAAGGTACATGTAAAGACAACAATCTACTCCACTGTGACATGACTATAATACGGCAAAAATAAAATCAGGTCACCTCCGAGATGTAACAAGTACAACTATGTGCTCCGACTGCTCCCCCTACATTAGTGTCAGGACGGAGGACCATTATGTCATCACAAACTCCACCTTCTGCCTCTAACTCCCATTTGGCCATGAAGGCTGGGCTCAAGGGCGACCACTTCCGAAAGCCTCCCCATGAAGATGACCATGACTTCCCTGGCTTGAAATGGTATATAAGCCATTTTGCAACCACATGCATCTTTCTTAGCCTGTGCCTGTATGAGTTGCTTGAAGGCTGGACCCATCTTTCCTTGCCATTGTCAAATCCTGGTACCCAATAAATATTTGTCAAATTATTAATAAATAATACATATATTATTATTTGTGACGTTCACACACATTTGCTTTTTTTAATTGATTATTGACATATAATAAGCTGCATACGTAAAGTAAACAATCTGATTAGCTTTGAAATATGCATACACTCACAAAACCATCACACAGTCAAATCACTGAATACTTCCATCACTTTCCAAAAAGTTTTGTCATGTCCCTTTATACTCCTTCTTGTTCTCAAGCAATTGCTAATATTTTCTATCACCATAGGTTAGCTTGCATTTTCAAGAATGTTCTATAAATGTAACCCTACAGTATGTACTCTTCTTAAACGTTTTAATTGGATATAATTCATACACCATGAAATATGTCCACTTAAACTGTACAACTCAGTGGCTTTTATTATATTTACAGAGTTGTGTGACCATCACTACGTCTAAGTTTAGAATAGTTCCATCCTCCTCCCAAAGAAACCCCCAATCCACGATCAGTCATTCCCTACCCCACCCCCACCCCCTAGCCCTCGGTGGCCAGTAATCTGCTTTCTGTCCATATAGATTGGCCTACTCTGGACATCTCAGATAAACTGAATCATATAATATATGAACTTCTATGGCTGGTTCCTTTCATCCAACACAAAATTTTCAAGGTTCATCCATGTTGCAGCATGTTTCGGTACTTCATTTCTCTTCATTGTTGAATAAATAATGTTCAACAATATTGACAATACACATTTCACTTATCCAATCATCAGTCCACGGGCATTTGGGTGATTTAACTCTTGGATATTATGAATCATGCTGTTATTAACCGTCATGAATAAGTTTTTCCATGAACGTGTTTTCAGTTCTCTTGCGTAAACACTTAGGAGTGGAATTGCTGGGTCATCTGGTAACTATGTTTAACATTTTGAGGAACTGTTTTCCAGAGCAACTGCACCTTATTCTGTTCCCAAGAGCAATGTATGAGAGTTCCAGATGTCTCTCCAACACCCTGTCAACACTTGTTATTATCTATCTTTTTATTACTTCCATCCTAGGGAGCGAGATGTGCTATCTCCACCTAGTTTTTCCCTGTCGGCTAGTGATGTTGAGCATCTTTTTGTTTGCTTATTGGTCATTTTTATCTATTCTTTGGAGAAATGTCCACCTAAACCTTGACTATTTCTCAGGTGGGTTGTCACTTTATTATTGAGTTGTAAGTGTTCTTTACATATTCTGGATACAAATCCTTTATCAGATAGATATGATTTGCAAATACTTTCTCACACCATGTGGGTTGTCTTTTCACTTTTTGTCTTTTCACTTACTTGATGGTATTGTTTACACATAAACATTTTTAGGTTTGAGGTAGTATAATTCATCTATATTTTTCTTTTTACTTTTTTGACTAGTTTCTTATACTCACCATAATTATTTTCAGATTCATCCATATTATTGCCTTATGAATAGTTCATCCCTTTTAAAAAATTATTTTGAAATAAATATAAATTCACAGAAAACTGTAAAGATAGTACAAAGAGATCCTGTATACCCATCACCCCATTTCCTTAATGGTTCCATCTTACAGAAGTAGAGCGCAATGTCAAAACGAGATTTACGCTACCATGAAGTATGTGTATGTGTCATTTTATCATCTGTGTCGGTTCGTGTAAGCGGCTCCCCATTCAGAAGACAAAACTGTCCCATCACTGCAGAAATATCTCTTGGGCTCCCCCTTTATACTCATGCTCTCCCGGGGAACAGTGAATCTTTTCTCCTTTTTTATGATTACACCATTTCGAAAATGTTATAAAAATGGAATCATGCAGTATGTGAAAGTTTGAGATTGGCCTTTTACATTTAGCAAATTCCCTGGAAATGCATCCATGTTGGTGTACCAATGGTTCATTCCATTTTGTTGATGAATACTATCCCACTGCATGGTGAGGCCACAATGATTTCTTTCAAGTGATCTTACTCAGGCTTAGCTGAAGCCTGAGAAGCGAAAAAAATCAAAGAGAAAGGCATGCATCTAGATGTAAGGGAAGGAAATCTTCAGTAGTTTGTCCACTAGGGCTGGGTATGGCTGCCCAAGACACTGAGGACGAAATTCCACCCGAGAAGAATTATAAATGAGGAATGGAAGGAGTGCTGCCTGTTCTAGAAAGGTACCAGGGAGTGGTATCAATCTGAACAAAAGCACCCAGATAAAAGCAAAAGTAGTCAAAGCCTGAATAATGCAGACACAGCCCTTTTCTGCTCATTTGGAAGCTCATAAATAAACTCATTATACACCAGAGGGTCAAATCTCCAGCTTCCTGCCCCTTGCATCAGCAAGTGTTCTCAGAACCAGCCTCCCAGGGCCCCCCGGCTGGCTCCCTTGTTCCCAGCGAGTCTGACTCTAACTCAATAAGCCTCTATGGCGGTCCTGGCTCAGCTCTGTTTTCTAGTCCACAATGAACTGGAGGTCATGCATGAAGAGTAAGAGGTGCCTTTCTCAGGACGGCTGCCAGAAACTAATTTAATTTTGAGCTTAAAAATATAGTTACACCAAATCAATACAGTAAGAATAGCTCTCTTGTCCATGGCTTGAGAAGTAGGCTCACATCTGAGGCTCTGGGGTGCTGGTCAGACCATGAAGGCAGTGATGCCACATCTATCATTTACAGCCCAGGGCTGCTCTCATGCCAGTCTGCTTCTGAGACATTCTAGAAGGTTAAAGGTCCTCAAGAGGACCCTATTTAATTATTATCACTATTAGAACATTATTACTATTAAAAATGGATAATGTGCTCAATGCCTCTTATCTAATTTTATATGAAGTGAGATTATACATTTTTGATGCATACATTTTATTTATTGATATCTCTAAATAAAGCACTATGCCTTCCATACTCACAACCTGACTGGAAGAGATTGCATTTAAGTCCATCTATTGCTTGAATGGATACGTGAATGTGATACGGGGAGGAAGAGAGGGAGATGGAATGTCCATCTATTACTTGAATGTGATATGGGGAGGAAGAGAGGCTCTGCACAACAGAGCCTCACAGGGCAGAGGAGGCCCTGGATGACTCTAAATGTGAATTAGTTGGAAGTACCTTTCTGGACCCCAAGGCAAAATGCTGATTTGCCTAAGGGCAGGTTTCTTTCTCTCTTTGAGCAGTTTAAAGTTAACACTGTATCCGACAAGAACCCTGGGACCCACCCAAAGAAAAATATTCTCTGCCCTTCAATTAAAAGTTGCTGTATGGAATTCAGGGGAAGGGTGGTAAAAGTTTTTGTTCCCCTTTTTAAATTTTCATGTTTATTTGTGTATACGTACACATACACATCATTTAAAGAATTAAGTAGCCAAAACCTCTTTTGAAGTCTTTACTCCCCTAGATATTGTTTCTTTTCACCCAATTTCCCATTCTGCAGAAGCACCCATTTTCCATTGTATTAAGCTGATTATTTTGCTACTGGTCTTCATAGTTCAATGTCATTCTCAAGTCACCATGTCCTGATATTTCAGGTTCAAGAATTATCTGCTGGCCTCTGAGAATTTAGCTCTCTCCCCCCAACTGCCCTCCAATCTCACACTCATTTCCCACAGCTCTTCCAAATGCTCCATCCTCCAATGCAGTTATAACATCACCTCGGTTAGATAATCATCTGTGTGGATATTATTGTAACTGGATAAGAGACATTCACAGCTAAGCCACACATGATACTCAGGTCACTTTTCCTTTTCTACAGTGTTTCCTTTTCCCTACAGCTAATAATGGTTTTTTCATTTGTTCAGTTTACTTATCACTGTTTTGACTCCAATTCTCCCACAGACAAAAGTTCTTCTTAATATATTAAAATATGTTAGTTAGCCTATCAATTTCATTTCCATAAAGAAATCTCTCCTGGGGGCACCTGAATGGCTCAGTCCTTTAAGCCTCTGACTCTTGATGTCAGCTCAATTCTTGATCTCAGCTTTTTGAGTTCAAGCTCCATGCTGGGCTCCATGCTGGGCATGGAGCCTACTTTGAAAAAAAAGAAAAAAGAAAAAAAATGTCTCTTGGAGGCTTCTGCACCATTCTGTTGCCAGCAGTGTGGGTGTGGGTGTCTCTGCTCCAGCATCCTGGGAAGGAGCTTCACTTACTTGGGTTAGATTCCCTGAGTCCTGTATCCCATGGTTTCACCTTCTTGGCTTACTAGTTTTTGTTGGTAAAAGACATCTTATTATAGTTTTCTGAGACAGGGTATATGGGAGCAACATTTTTGAGACCTAATGTTTACTCTTACAAGCAATTAATAGCTGAGCTGGGTGTAGAATTCTAGATGCAAAATCATTTCTCTCATTTCTCAATGGAAGCATTTCTCCACTGTCTTCTCTTGCTGTTGCAAAGACAAAAGCATTCAGATCCTTCGTCCTTCATACTGAACCTGTTTTTTCCTCTAGAGAAACTCTTTTTTCACCATGTTCTGAAAATTCATCATAGTGTGCCTTTTGCTGAGGCTCAGTTCTCATCCATTGTGCTAGGCTTTCAGTAAGTCCTTTCAATCCAGAAATTTATGGCCTTCATTTCAAGGAAATTTTCTTGGGTTACTTCATTTTCTTTCTTTCTTTTTTTAAACTTGCCTCCAGCAGATTAAAGTGAAAATAAAAGGGGAAGAGAGAAGAGGAGAAGGAAGGAGAGGGGAGAGATGAGAGGAGGCGAGGGGAGGGGAGAGGGCAGAAGAGGGAAGAGCAAAGTAAATATGGGGGGTGGTAACAGTGATGGGTGGTGCGATAGAGGAATAAGCATTATAAGGAAACTTTTTATTTCTACTCAGATTTTTTTTACCACTCAAAATAAAATTCTTCACAGTTTCTCAAAAGGTAAGGCAGAAGGAAAATTGAGAGACTGTCCTATTTTATGAACCCAAAAGGAGGAAAACCCTAGTCAGAAGCAGCAAATCAAGGGCACTGGAAACAGAAGTAAAGCTGGTAAAGTCAACCTTGAGGATCTTCAGTGGAACAGAAAAGGGACGTTGTAGTAGTGAGTTTGGAAATAGGAAGTGTGTTTTGCAGGCTGCAGTTCCAAAGCCCCTAGTTTATTCTTCGTTTATGCTTAACCTGCTCTCCAGCTCCTGGGTCTCCTTAGCACTCCAGTCTAGAGCCAGTGGCCATACCACTCCCCCATCTCTCATCACTGTCTCTTTGGGATGTCTACTCCAGGTTCCTGAAGCAAGATGAGCACTTAACCTGCCTGCTAACAAAAGGGCTTCACTCCCCCCACACCCCCATCCCTGTGTTAGCAGAGCCTCTATGGAGTCCTGGGCCACTGGCTTCTGCAGAGCTCTTAGACCCTTGCCTGCATACTTTTCATAATCAGTGGGGTAAACAGACTTGTGGGCTTCTTTAGGAAGTTGGTCACTATTCACAAAATTACTCCCATTGGAAAATGCACCCCAACTTCTAAACAACTCTGCAGAGCATAATTTACTCAACTCAAGAAAGCTAAAAAAAAGAAAGAAAGAAAGAACGAGAAAGAAAGAAAGAAAGAAAGAAAGAAAGAAAGAAAGAAAGAAAGAAAGAAAGAAATCTATTTCTGCAGGTGTATTAAAGCTTAGAGATAAAGGACTGAGTCTTTTTCCTCTTTGTAATAATTTAAAAATCATTGTTCTCTGTGGGTAGCTTACGGGTTTATCCAAACTGACTTTGTTCTAGAAAGAATTCCAAAAGATACATTAAACCAGAATTTAAAGAAGACTCTACTCACACCTATGCTTGTTTCTGACCCTTAGTTCCCAGAAAAATTAGGTCAGTAGGCCTTTGTTAGCCCTTATGATCTCGCCACTCCATTTGGCAATGATGGAGACATGCCGGTCATGGAAGATGAGCTGATGTGGGTAAAGCCACATTGACACTTCTGACTTCTTTCTTTTCCTCTTTTATGCCAAATACAGAAAAAGACTAAAAAGGGATGGGCTGAAAGAATACACTGAGGGAATAAGTATTGATGCAAGAAACAAACCAGGTAAAAACATAATAATGCTGAAAAGAGAATCCTTGAAAATGGAGGTAGGCTTTCAAAGTCATATTAGTCAAAGATTCTCTTGGTCCCATCATTGGTTTCCTCCAGTTCTACTGGGACATAATTGACATATAACACTGTATTAGTTTACGGTGTATAACACAGTGATTTGCTATATGTATATACTGAGAAATGATTTTATATGTTTAGTTATACAGTTAATAGTTTAGTCACATAATTAATTAGATTATTTCTTTGATGGTTTCTTCCCCTTCATTTTCTTTTTTCCCAGGTCTCCTGTTAATCAGGTGCTGGACTCCTAGATTAATCTAATTTTCTTATTTTTCTCTCCAGTTTCTTCCTATCACTGTATGGAAGTTTTCTTCAAATTTTATCTTCTATTCCTTTTTTTTTTTAAGAGAGAGAGAGAGAGCACACATGTGTGGGGAAGGGGCAGAGGGAGAGGGAGAGAGAGGATCTTAAGCACGTTCCGTGCTCAGCACAAGCCCAAGCCCAACGCAGAGTTCAGTCTCACGATCCTGAGATCATGACCTGAGCTGAAATCAAGAGTAGGACACTCAACCAACTGAGCCACCCAGGTGCCCCATCTTCTATTCCTTTTATTTAATTTTCATTCGATATCATACTTTTCATTTCCCTCAGGTTCTTGTTCACTAAATGATGCTTTTTAATAGCATTCTGTTCTGTTTCATTGACATGAATGCCTTTTATCTTCTGAGAATATCAATAATAGATATATTTTGAAGTTTTCTTATCCCTGCTTGGCCTTTATTTCCTCATTTATTTGTGTTTGCCTGCCTTTAAGATTAGAAATATACAGTAATCCTTAGCTGCCTGCTTATATTTAAGAGTGGGACCCTTGTGTGTATGAGTGGGGCTGTCAACTCTGAGAATTTACCATAGGGTGAACTGGCTGATGTTTGTGTTGAAGAAACTATGGTGCCATCAACTTTACGATTGTCCTTTTGGACTTCTCTGAGTTCCTAGAGAAGTCTTCAATCTCCTGGGTGTCTAGATGCTTCTTCTTCTTCTTCTTCTTCTTCTTCTTCTTCTTTTTTTAAAGAATTCTGTTTCTGTGTTCTAAAGAAATATTGTAGAAATTCTTAATTTGGATCTATTTATTAGGAAGAGTTTCAGTTTTCTTCGGCTGCCAGTGTGTTATCCTTCTTTACCATAAAACCTGGAATAAGATTTCTGTTCATGTAGGAACCTCTTAGACCCTTTTTCTATTTGAAAAATTAACATCTTACTTTGGGAGAAAATTCTTGGTTATTCTGCCTTAACAGATCATATACTAACTTGTAGATTCAGTGCTTTGATCATTTTAGTCATTTGCTTATGTTTCCAGAAGGATTTCTTGTATTGGTGAAAATAAAGATGGTTGGGGAAGGGGGAGATATTTTTGTTCTTGAAGTACCCTGTTTTAAAACTAGAAATCTGTCCTGTGGCATGTAAAAGAAAGCAAATTCTTCTTAAAAGAAAAAAAAATGTTTCTTTTTCTTTTTTTTTAGAGTGAAAGAGAGAGAGAGCATGAGCAAATGGGGAGGAAGGGTGGCAAGGAGGGCAGAAGGAGAAGGGGAGAGAGAATCTTAGATTCCATGCCTAGTGTGGAGCCCGATGAGGGGCTAGATCTCATGACCCTTAGATCATGACCTAAGCCAAAATCAAGAGTCTTAACTGACTAAGTCACCCAGGTGCCCCTGGGCAGGGTCAAAATGCTTCTCAAACAAACTTTCTTAGTACCCCTTCACCCTCACTTCTAATGGCACTATTGCCATAATGCCTGAGACTCTGGAGAAGTTCTTTTTTTTTTTAAGATTTTATTTATTTATTTGAGAGAGAGAGAGAGATCACAAATAGACGGGGAGGCAGGCAGAGAGACAGGAGGAAGCAGGCTCCCTGCTGAGCATGGAGCCCAATGCAGGGCTCGATCCCAGGACCGTGAGATCAGGACCTGAGCTGAAGGCAGAGGTTTTAACCCACTGAGCCACTCAGGCACCCAACTCTGGAGAAGTTCTACTGTAAATCAAATTATTGTTTAGACTTCCCCTCCATCAGCTTTTTAGGGTTCAGCTTTCTTTGGTCTGCCAAGTCAATCACTGCTTTCTAACTTTCCAATTTGTGTTACTCACCTCTCACGCTCTTTGTCCTAATGTGTTTAATGCTCTAAAAGGACCTTTCCTTTGTTGTTGCTTTAGTGGGGTTTCAGGAGGGATCAGATGCAAATGTGTGTGTTCAGTCAGCCATGCTTACTGACAGCCATACTGATGGTTTGCAAAGGCAATTAGGAGTTGAGGGCTCTGGCCGAAGGTGACCCCCCCACACACACAAAATTGAAAAATAGTTTCCAAATCTTCCAAGCCAAGAGCTCAGAGCAATGTAGTAATCATAAAAAATAACACTACCTAAAGGTGGGTACCACTACTGCTTGGCAGAAAAGGAAAATGAAGTCTAGTATCAGAAAAAGAGCATACAGAGGCCAGAACCTAGGGTGTCTCTGACTCCAAGGCCCACACTCCATTGAACCACCGACTCCCAAGTTTCAGTGTGTGTCAGAATCCCCCAGAAGGCACTTGACACAGTTCTGGGCTCTTGACCCCAGAGTTCCTGATTCGGCTGGTCTTGGGTGAGCCCTAGAGAACAGATATCTCTAACAAGTTCCCAGGTGATACTGTTACTGCTGGGAAACTTGAGAAGCACGGTACTATGATTTTCTAGCCTATTTCACAAGTCATGTTTATTCCAGACTATGTTGTCAAACTCTATGGACATAAATGTTAGTTTTGATTTGTTCTTCATGGTCAAAGCCCATTACATTATTCACCAATTTGCTTTTTTAGAGTAGGTTTAGACAGATCAAAAGGAGAGAGTTGCTTTTCTATAAAAAGCCCATTTCCAGGATCTAGACTCTACCACTCCCCCACCTTTTCTCCTCTCTGTCTCCTTCTCTCCTCCCAGTTCCCCACTTCAACTCTGCTCCCACTCTGGCTGTCCTGCCACCCCCAGACCTCGTAAATGCCAACAGGAAAAACCAAGGAAGCAGAAGCCCTTTCCAATCCCTGCTTTTGAACCAGATAGTGCCTCAAGTTCAATATCTATTAAGATTATGGCTTACTGCTGCTTATTTTAATGAGACTTAATTTCTTCACTTTTTTGAAGAGAAAAAGAAAAAAAGATTCTTGTGATATGAATTTCCCTTGCAATAAAATCGCCAGTCTTATGATCCTTAATTCCCCATTAGCCAGCCATCTGATTAGGATGAACTGTTCATTAAGTCATGTGGCTGCGCTGGTGGGTTGGGGGTAAAAGTCATTAACACACACAACATTGGCACTGAGAACTCAAAGTAGTCCAGAGACATCCTTTCACTTCCAAGACATTAATGAGATACAGCAAGTAGACTCTAAAAAGTCAGAGAAGGAGCTCAGAAATGGAATCTTCTGCTTTCTAAGTCAAGCACAGCCCAGCAAATCCTGCCAGGTGTACCCAATGACTTCTGCACCCACAGTATTATCTGGTAAGGACAGGAAGATGGGGTCTTCTGAGTTACACCCTCTTGGGTTCAAGTTCCAGCCCGGTCACTTACAGCTGTGTGGCCAGAGGCAAATTACTTTGCTGCTTTTCCCCTCCATTTCTGTCAGTCTGACCAAAGAAATATCACCTGCTCACTTCGCTGAGTTGTTGGGGGAACAAGATGCTGTGTGAAAGTACCCAGAGGACTCAGATGGAACAAAGAGATCTTCAACGTTATCGTCTCTTTCAGCTATTGTCCTGGAGTCAAATGTCAGAACACACACATCGGAGGGCATTTCACTAAGGCAGCAACCTGGAACACTACTAGCCTGAATGGGCACTATTATCTTTTAGTTGCACAGAGAGACTCAAAATTTATCATAATAGGAAAATACTGGAGTCCAGAGAGAGGTCTTAAACCAAGCTCATCCTGCAAAGGAATCTCTAAAATCCATAAATGCTAATAACTTTGACACATCAGCTGAAATACTGACCACGTGGTAATTCTGAATGAAGCTACCCATAGATTAGGAAGGACTGAAGAAAAAATGGAAGCATACAGGAAGGCAGAGAGGTAGGGAGGAAGGTCTGGGAAACAGACTTAAGTCCTTGTTCTATGTCATCTGGCCCACATGACAGCAACACATCTCATTTTGTTCACGCAGTATTTTTGGTCTTTGCTGCTGTAATTGCTCATGCTTATCCTAATGTGATCATGATGAGTGCACGTGAGGATAGGGTCTATATTGGCATGGTAACTGGCAACTAACTTTTAAAATCTTATTTCCTGCGTCTTGAAATCCATAGCTATGGATCTTTCTCATTGTCTGGGAAGAAATGAGTAGTAACAAGGGGAAGATAAAAAAAGTGACTACTTGATTACTACAGCAGATCAACACGGAGTAGGACAACTCTGTACTTTGGAGACAAAAAGTTGCACTTTGGAAACCTGGTTTCACTACCAACCCCAGAACAAACCTTTTTCCTCTCTAAATATTTTCATATAGAATAGAGTTAATAATTATCTTATGGTTTATCTTTTAGTAAGCAGGGTAATGTAGATAAAATGCTTATCACAGTACCTGGTACATGATAAATGCTCAATAAATATAACAACAATTAACAGCAGGATGGATAAGGACCACCTCTGGAGTCATCATTTCCTGGAAACATGCATTCACTAGCTTAACCACCTAATGTTTTAATTCAACAAACATAACCGAATACTCAGGCATGTCATGCACCATGCTGAGAAGCAACAGGTCGCAGTGAAAATGACTTGGTCTCTGAAAAGAAAGAACCCTATTGGCCCTGCCACTGTTGGGGCTGGGGGCAAGAATTTCTGTCCCCTTCAAGGGTCCTTTCTAGCTCGGCTAAGAATCAAATTGACATGAGACAGACTAACAGGAAAAAAATCAAATTCGATAGCATACACACAGGGAATCCACCCAGACATGGCAATTTCAAAGACAGGCAGGTAAAATGAGCTCCGTATGTCATTCTGGATGAACGAGAGCGGGGGGTAGGGGTCTGGGACTTCAGAGGAAAGGAAAGCATTTCACAGGGCGATAAGAAGAGCAGATATGTGGTAACTGTTGGGCCGACGGGGTCCTGGGAACTGAGGAGGCCACAAGACGGCGGCTGCCCTACTGTCTCACCGCCCCGCCCCCCTCTAATCAGCTTCCACTCTCAAAAGACCGCCAAGGCCAGAGCTTCGGCGGGAAACCGAGGGCTGAACTCCATCCAATCTCCTACCAATTATGGTCATGTTCCCCTGTTCCGCCCACACCCCATAAAAACCCGTGCGCATCCTCCCCAGGTGCGACTTCCCCGACTCCCTTCTCTCGGAGTCGCGGAACCTCGCCCGAGGGCATCTCTATTAAAAATCTCCCCTCGTGCCTATTCGTCTGGTGCTTTGTTTCATCCGCCGTTACTGGGAGGGCTACCGGGAAACCTTACAGTAACTAAATGTTTACCTTGCCATACAGATGGGTCACTCAGTAACATTTATCTCTGCTGATAACCCATATTCTGAGAAAGACCCTCAATTTAGATTCTTCTACGTAGTTAAGGGAAGGGCAAGAGTTTCTCTTGAGCCCCCGGGGTATTGATTGTCATCAGCTCAAAACAATCTTCATGCCAAAGTGACTCATCTTGGGGCATCCTACCCCTGGCCTCACAAATTCAAGTCATAAGAGCCTCAGTTTCCTCATTTATGAGATAAAGAGCATAATCTTCACCTCTCGGGATTTCTGTGAAGACTCAATGAATTAACATGACGAATGCCAGCCACAGGGCTAGCATGGGATAGATCCAAAATAACTCTTAGTGGGGTGCCTGGGTGGCTCAGCGGGTTAAAGCCTCTGCCTTCAGCTCAGGTCATGATCTCAGGGTCCTAGGGTTGAGCCCCGCATCGGGCTCCCTGCTCAGCGGGGACCCTGCTTCCTACTCTCTGCCTGCCTCTCTGCCTACTTGTGATCTCTGTGTGTCAAATAAATAAATAAAATCTTTTAAAAAAACCAAAAAAATTCTTAGTTTTCTTTCTTGACCATCCAGCATTAACATCCCTCCATTTAACACCCCAAGACTCAGTTCCCCTCCCCTCTTGGCTTTGAGCGGGTACCTCCTACAGTGACATGTGTGCTTGAGCTTTTCTGTGAACAGAAGACTTTCCAGAGTGCAGGAATTATGGGGGTCATTTACTTCTTCCTCAGCATTCAGCAGGTGCTCAGAAGGTGCTGTTGGCTAACTATTGAAGAGACTGTCCCAAAGAGGTGAGTTCCCTCAGGTTCAACTGTACAAGGTCTACAATGCGGGTGGGCCTTTTCCACACCCCGTACCCATTTCTCTGACACCGGCTGGTGTCCTACAATTCAGCTCCAATCTGAGACCATCTGCCAAAGGCAGCATCAGATTCCACAGGTTAAGGGCTCAGCCCCACAAGACTGTCCCCAATTGAGATGCCATTTTCAAGTCCAGATGGTCACTTGTACTTCTGACAATGGTTCCCATGAACCCCTCCTTGGGTTCAATTAATTTGCTAGAGCGGCTCAGAGAACTCAAGAAACCTGTTTACTCACTAGATTCCTGGGTGCTTACAAAGGATATTAAAGGATAGGAGTCAATAGCCAGATGAAGAGATATACAGGGCAAGGCCCTGAATAAAGGAGTGTCTGTCCTCCTGGAGTTTGGGGCCTGGCATGGCACTTGGAAGCGTTCTGGTTCACCAACCTGGATGCTCTCCAAATCCTCTCCTTTTGGGTTCTTATGGAGACTTCGTTACATAGGCACAACTGCCCATTAAATCACTGCCCATTGGTGGATGAAGTCCATCTTCCTCCCCTCTTCCATCCCAGGAGGTTGGGGGTGGGGGAGGAGACATGGGGGGGGGGTAAAGTTCCAGCCCTCTAGTCACGTGATTGGCTCTACTGGCAACCAGCCCAGATCCTTAGGTGCTTCTAAAAGTCACCTCATTCATACAACAAGAGACATGTTTATTGCTGTCAGTATAGGAAATTCCAAGGGTTTTAGGAGCTCTGTGCCAGAAACAGGGAGGAAAACCAAATACATATTTACTATTACAAATCATAATATCACACAAAGGCTTCACAATGTGGTCTCAATCCAGGAACATCACTTGCTTGGGCAGTTGGTAGAAATACAAATTCTCACGCCCGCTCCAAATCTACTAGATCCAAATCTCTGGGGGTGAGACCCAGGAATCTGTATCTCTTCAAACTCTCCAGGGGATTCTGAGGCATCTTCAAGTTTGAGAAACACTGCTCTATACCACAGGGATCCCCACTATTTCCCTAATAAGTCATTAAGTATAATGCTCCATTCCAAGGAAGGAGGATGGTCGGAGAGGGAAAAAATACTGGGCCATATTGAGGAAGCAGGACGAGGCCAAGAAAACAGCTAACCTTATGCCACCAGACAGAACAATGACAGAGAAGCCAGGAGAGAATGAGGGAGTGATCCCACAGACCAGTGGTACCTTGATGCAGGGGACACTGGTCCAAATGACTCCACTCCACTCCGAGTGTCCTACCAGCACGGTGTCCTCATTCCTCCCCAAGCTGGAACAGCTATTCCCCTGAGCACAGAAAGTGCCCCCGAAATCAGGGAATATAAAACACTCACACATTCCCCACTTTATAACAAGAAAAGCCTGAAAACTTTCACTTAATATCTTGCTAAGAATAGCACAAATTCCTGTACCACACTGAAACTCGACTGTGTTAGTGAATGTCACTTAACAAGCAAAATTCTTACAGGGGAGACAGAAGGTTATTTTCAGCCATTTCTCATCTGTCGAATAAAACAAGAGCTCCCACTCCACAGTAACCCGTTAACTGTGCAGTCTGTGCCACCTCATTTCAACCAGTGTTTTAATAGCACCGCAGATAAAAGCACAGCAATTTCCACAGGCAATTACCTCTGCAAATGAATCAAGAAGGTCAGATACAGGTTGGAAAGGTCTCCAAATAATCTGCTACCTTCCCTTATTTTGTGCTTGCTGCGTTGCTGATTGCAAGGAGGCAAACAGTTACAGTTACACCTGGCTAAAAAGGTACACTGGCTTACAGGTTTTCCAACCCAGGTCTTGCTTGATGTCATAATGAGAGCGCTAAGTTTATATTTCGCCAATATGAGTCATCAAAGAGAATCTAATTAACAAAGCCATTTAAAATAGCACATAATTTTTAAAGCCATTTAAACAGGTATATTAACCTTAACTGGGCTCATTTTCTAATAGTAGTTATAACTCTTGAAGTTATAAGCTCTGAGAAAGCTCAAATTTGGGGTTTTCTTCTACATCTCAAAACAACTACAAAAAAGAAAAGAAAAAATTTCGAAAGGCACTAGTATCACCATAGTGAATTGAATTGGAACAGCACGATGACTGCACAAAATCTTTTAAAGAAATACCTCTTCCAATAATAGTACTAGAAAGAAATTAAAAGCACTTTCTCCCCTGTTGACCACTCTGATCTTGGCACTTCAGCATCTGTGATTTTCCTCCTTGAACGACCCGCAGTCTTCGTTTTTTCGAAGGCAGCACTGGAATTATATGGCTGCCGAGTGACACTGTAGGTCAGAGTGCCTCTCTCCACATTGCCTCCAAAGTACTAATCACCCGGAATGATCATGCCCCGCCCGGCTTTCTACAACACAGGCTGTAGAGGCGTAGAGAGAATCGGTAACTCTCATGCTGGACAGAGCTGTCCTTCTCTTGTGAGTCAGTGGTTCTCATCCTGACTCTGCTGTCTGACAGCTGTAAGCCGAGTGACTTCACCCCTGTGTGCCCAGGAGGCCCAAATGTTTGTTTAAAAAGGGAATAAAAACAGTAATAATCACAACTGGAAAGTATACAGCTTTTAGGATGTGCAAATCACTGTTCCAATCATTTTGCATACATGATTTAGCCTCACGGTAGATACTATTATTATCTTCCTTCTACTGATGTTTCTGAGTCAAGAATGTTTAAGCGATGTGCCCTAAGTCACACAGCTGGTAAATGGCAGATGGGGGATTCACATGCAGGCAGGCCGACTTGGGAACCCGCTCCAGCAAGGCACCTTAAACCCAAGTCTGCCGTGTGCCAGCTACTGCTGCCGTGCCTCAAATACACTGACTCATCTAAATCTCTTAACAGCCCTGGGAGGAAGGGACTATCTCGAGCCTTATTTACAGATGGACCACAGAGAGGTTAAGTGACTTGGCTAAGGTCACACAGCTAGTAAGTATGGCACTGAATTCAAACCCTGCCCATGCCTTGAACATTTATACCAGGATTTTTCAGCCTCAGTCCCATTGATATTTTGGGCCAGCTCATTCTTTGCTGTGGGAAACTTATTTTTTTTATGCTAAGATTTTATTTACCAGCCTTCTTTGTTGTACTGAAAATAAAAATGCTGTTAAGAATGTTGATGTAGGGCGCCTGGGTGGCTCAGTGGGTTAAAGCCTCTGCCTTCGGCTCAGGTCATGATCTCAGGGTCCTGGGATCGAGGCCCGCATCGGGCTCCCTGCTCAGCGGGGAGCCTGCTTCCTCCTCTCTCTGCCTGCCTCTGCCTACTTGTGATCTCTCTCTCTCTGTCAAATAAATAAATAAAATCTTAAAAAAAAAAAAGAATGTTGATGTAACTGGCAGCCACTGACGGTTGACTCACCGACCACAATGACCCCTACTCAGCAAGAGTCCTACAGGAGAACCTAACAGGACTTGCAGCTTTGTTGGGGTGACGTCCCCACACTGATGGTGGATTTTGAACAGGGACCAAATGCAGGAAGGCAGAATGTCACAGGAACTATTCTTTGGCTCTTTGGGTGGGTGGGGTCCTGCAGTTGGAATCACAGATACGCTTCATTACCATTATTACCTTTATTACTATTATTATTTAAGCTGCTATCAGTGAGCAGTCCAACCGATATGGAGCAGTTCTTTCTTTGCAGGTTATTTTGTTCTTAATCATCTTCTCCTTCATCATCAATCTTTCTTTTCCTCTTTACCTTCCCACTTTATTTTTCTTCCTCTTCTTCCTCCTCACCCCCCTTATCTTCATCACCTTCCCCATCATGTCCAAATTCTTCTTCCTCCTGGCTGATTTCACCTTCACCACCCCCCATTTTACACCTTCTTCTTCTTCATCATCTTCGTGGTTAAACTCCTTCTCCTCACTGTCCTCATCCTCCTCATCTTCTCCTTCGAGGGCTCTTCTCTGTGCTCACCATTCACCTGGGCATCTGAACCAGTGGCTTTTCGATCCTCCCGGTCCTCGCCATCCAGATAGGACAGCCGGGGAAGATGCTCTCTCCCTCCTCATTCAGACCAGTAACCCGCAGTCAAACAGGTCCAGGCTTTTCTGACATTCCCACTTTTTCAAAGGTTTCAAGGTGCTGATATTTTGCCGTAGAATGCACTGAAGTTCCGATGGGTGAGATTTGAAAGGTTTTCTGCTAACATGTCCAGACCTCCAAAGATGCTACTGTCTCGGAGCTCAAGCTTTTTCAATTTAGGTAGCTAAGGAGATGCGAAACCGAAATTGAGCCTGTGTTTATGAAACTGAGCAACTCTAAGTTCACCAGTTCAGTGTTCAGCCCACAATGTTCCCATCATCTGATCTGCAGGTGTCCGAGAAGAGTTTTCCAACAGCTGCAGGAGTCGAGCCTCCTCTTCAGTTCCATGGTTCCCTCTTCTCCACTCTTTAAACTTCGGAAGGGTGGAGGGGTGACAGGCATCCGGCCCTGCGCGGGAAGGGCCCTCCGATGGTCCGGCGGGCGGGCAGGCGAGTGGAACCCCCAGAGCCAAGTGACTCCTGTGAGCCAAGCCAAGGGAATCCGCCAGGGGAAGGGGGCGGGAGTGCTGCGCTGAGATGTAGGGGGCAGCTGGGTGGGACTTAGGCGCTGCTGCCTTCCTTTGAATAAATAAACCTGCCAAATGAGGAAGTCGGACAAGAACAAGGACTGCATGGGATCTAAAGTCCCTCTGATCTCCACGAAATGACTATGATTATGAATTATGGTTATGGAATTAGATAGAAAAATTGAAGTGGATGATCATACACCAGGTCTATTAATGATGATAAAAACTTGGCCTTTCTCATCTTCTTAGAGATAGGACAATTTCCAGCCTAATGGTGATGTCCATAATTGACTTTAAGGACTTCTCATAAACCCAGATAACCGTCTCCCACAAAGATCGTGATCAGGTAGGATACATTTCCTGCCATAACCCACACCAGGAGTCTCTCTGCTGCTTCCCTTCCACTAAATCTGACACATCACAGCAGCCAGAGCTCTGGAGTCACACTGACCGAAGGGTTAAATACTAACTCTGCTACTTCCTTGCTGTGTGACTTTGGGCAAGCACTTGATCTCTCTGAGCTCCATTTCCCCCATCTGTACAAATAGTGGATAATATCATCCTTGGTGAGGATTAAACATGATGACATAGATAAAGTGCTCCATGCAGTACATGTTCAATACGTCAGTTGTTGCTATGTTACTATCATTCAAGATCCAACCTAAAACAGAACAACTCTTCCAGAAGCCTCCCAGAACCATCACAACTAACTACCCCCCACTTCTGCTCCTCAGTGTAACTCATGTGTGAAATCTACAATCCTCAGATGGGTCCTTTCTACCTGGAACCATCAGGACCATGAGTCTCGATCAGGGGCATATTTGAATCATCAAAATAGGTTTTTTTAAATTATATTTTCCAGGATTTAGTTATACTCAGGGGTGAAGTGGGGTGAGAAGAGGGTGAGCAAGTAGTTTTTTTTTTAAAACTCCCCATGATTCTTATAGGCACCATTATCTCATCCCCATCTGTGAGCCTCTAAATTATCTGCAAGTAACCACTGGATGCCTTGTTTTAAAAAAGTCTGGTTATGTTCAACTATTCTAAAAATGTTTAAGGAAAGGAATATGATGCCTTTAGGAAACAGATTATAAAAGAAAAGTCTTAGCCAAGAAGCACTTAATGCTAACCGGGTACTTATGACTTAAAAAAATAAAAGAGGGGGTGTAGTAATTGAAGAAACTAGTAACTTTTGAACTTTTCCTAGTTAAGAAGAAATAATAATAGGCTAGATTCAGATTTTACAGAGATCAGGAAAAAATTGCAGCCTTGACGTTTTTCCTCTTTTCTCACTCTTTCAAGGAAAGATTAAGAAATAGTATACTGAGAAAAAGATAATTTTAGGCCTCGACATTAGCAAGGTCAATATTTTTCATGAAGCGAGATGGCTAAGGGGGGCTGGCATCAGGAGGAAGAAACAAAGCCTTCACCAGGGTTTTGAGCAGCCAAGTCTTGAGTGTCTGCCATGACACTTTGGACAAGCAAAGGGCCCTGGGCTTCCTGCCCTGAATCACTGGGGCTGCAAAACAGTCAAGGTTACCCTGAGGGGAGAGAGAAAAATAAAAATTAAGCTGAGCAGTGGTGGATACGTTGAGTTTAGGGAGGAAAAAAAAAACATTCAACTTGTATCAATAACATATGTACATATTTTGACAAATTGGTCCAAAAAATAGCAACCACAAATGATTGGATTCTATTCCTCTGTTGACAGTATTGTTGTTAAAAGAAATGGCCCAAGTGGTAAATTCCTGAGATTTCTGATTCAGTTTCACCACACTATTACCACTGAACAGTTGACTTCATGGTAGCTATCAGGGACTGTAAGAACAGTGCCCATAAAAACATAATCAGACTTGAGATAAGCAGAAGAAACCATCCCCAGAGAATTCTCCTGGAGGGGCAATGCTGACGATAGAAGGAAGCATGTGGGAAGGTGTTCCAGACAATAGAAATAACATCTCCAAGGGTGCAGAAGGCAGAGATGAGGATGATGTGGGCTAGGGGAAAGGTGAGGTTATTTAGCTGCGATATTAAGTACATGGACACAAAGTCTGCATTTAATTGATCCCATTTGGGGAACTGACTGAAGAAAGCCCTCCTGCATGACAGGATGACAGAACTTGGTCTTGAATTATTCTGGTAAATGAGGGAGTGACGGTAAATGGAAAATTCTGGGCAAAGGGAATGATACGGCCAAGCTGAATGGTTGAGAGAACAAGTCTTGTCTGAGGAACTGCAAGTCTCTCAACAGAGCTAGCTGGTTCCTGTCACTCAAGGTTGGTGGTGGGGTGACCCTACAAGAGGAAGTTGGCATGTGATAAGACCCACATCATGAAAGGCATCCTTAGGTTTTATTCTGTAGGCAGTGGAGCTCCTTATTTATACCTGGTATCTCCACCCCTCAGGTCAGCACAGACATGGCAACCTCAATCGAAATCCCAAGATGCAGAATTTGCTCTGCTCACAGTTTCCAGGGGGAGGGTCACAGCAGCCTACCAACTGGGTTGCCCATTCTGCCAGCTGGCTTAAGGCCAAGGGAGACACCAACCATCTTGATATTTATGAGTGATCCACTGGTACCACCGTACCTTTCAAACTGCTAATTTGGTTTGTCAAGATGGGGCACCATATTGATGTTACATTAGTTTTAATACAAAATGTTTGCTAGCAAAAGTTTTCAAATTGCCATAGCTTCTGTAGGTTTTGAAATAGTTTCCAACCCAATTCAGCACAGAGGGAGGAGCTTCGGAAAGATGTTTGCACTGAGTGAGGTCTACAGTCTACACATGTAAACGGAAGACCAAAAGTAGACTCTCATCCTGTGTATAAAGTGGCAGAGATGCTGAGTCTGTGACAGCTCTCTATTTCTCTTCTAAAACTTGATTTCAGCTCCACTCAAAGAGACTTTTCTGACCCAACCAACCCTCTGGAGGCCTCCCTAAACCTAAAAGAAGAAAGGCATAGCCCCTGAGAAGTGGCAGGCTTGGTTGGCCCCGGTAAGGTCATTGTGACATTGCCATCAATAGAAGGAGGAAAATGGAAGTTCTGAGGGGCCCACAGTTATAGAAAGAGCAGGTAAATCGTCTCTACTCTACCCTGAGCGGCATGACTGAAACCCTGGGCTGCTCCCCCGTGGGGTTCTCCAGGGTTCTCTGGGGGAGAAAGCAGAACAGCTTCTAGGGGGAAGGAGTATTTTTTACCTCTGATATTGAGAAGTGCCAGCTCATGGTGTTAACAGAAACGGTCCAATATTCAGTGGACATTTTAATATGAACTAATATCATCTACATTCTCCACTAACAACGCATTATTAGTGTGGACTGTTCCCGCCCCCTTCTTGCACTCACGTCAGTCCTGCCCCTCCCCGCTCTCTGGTGACACCAGATGGGCCGGGGTGTCAGAATGATAAAAGTGAGCCCCCTTTGGCACATGATTGTTTAATCAGCAGTAGTATATGCTCTGCTTGCTGAGGAACTGCAGGCCACGTGCCCTCTTTGGAACCAAAAACAGTTCAGCTATTAATGCGGAAATGAATGGGTTTTCAGATAATCACTTCAGTCTAATGGCCAAACTTGATCTCTTTATTGATTCATTTATTCCACAAACATCTACCGAGCATGTCCCTTGTGTTAGGCGTGGTGTAGTGCTGAGATACAATGTGTGATGAGACCAACGTCTATATGAATGGACAAATTAGACATGGTGTGGTCAGGGTACAATGTAGACTTGGGGGCTGGGGAGGGCAGGGTGTGCAGCATGCCCAGAGAACAGTTTTGAAAGACAAACAGAGTTGGGGGTATGGCAGTGGAGTGGGAAAGGAAGACTCCCAAGCCAAAGTAACTGGTCCACGGGGTATGGGGTATGGATGGTGGGGGGCAGTGAGAGAGGAGACTGGACAGGTGTGCAGGGGCTAGGCCTGATGCCCTATGTCAGGCTAAGACACTTGGATTTGCACGAATCAAGACTTGCTCACCAAACCCCTGGCATGTGCTCGGAACCGGTGGACATTTTCAGAACTTCATTAAATATAATGAGGGTACGGGCACTGCCCTTTGCTGAAGAATTTACATGTACTTGGTTATTTCCACCATTGAAGTCTTAGCACTTTGGTTAAATCCTCGAAGACTCATGAAGTCACTGCAGATAAATGGCCCAATCTGTAAAGAACATGGATTGAATGCCTGACTTCCTCGACTACCAGCTCTCCTTTGCTTTTTCTTCTCAGTCCTATCACACAGGCTCGACATTTTGGTATCGTTTCTGTACACCCTTTCTCGTTCTAGTTATTACCCCCATGTCCGTTCCCCTTTCCATTCCTGCTGCCACTTCTGGTGCACAGAGGCATCCCTTCTCAGAGGACCCGAGTGCTCATCCTCTCTCCGGTCCCTCCCAAGCCACCTCAAGTCTTGCTTCTACACAGCAATGAAGACATTTTTTAGATTGTAGCATTCCTGGCGTCAAATTTCAGAGGTTTCCCACTGAACTCAGCATCTGGCCCATCCTCCTAAGAGATGTGCTCAGGCCTGTGGCTCCAGCGTGCCTACACACACTCATCTTCCACTACTCATGCTCATGGAGCTATGCCTCTGACCCCCATTCTTTGCATGCGTCCTGCATTCGGGATTGGTTCCACGGACGTGCAACCCATGCCATCCCGTGACTTCTGCCCTTGGAAGGTCCGACGTCTGGGCGGATGTTCTGCTGCCCTGTCTCAAAATTCTTAACAGTTTGTGGACGAAGGGTCTAGCATTTTCATTCACACTGGGTGCCATGAATACGTTGCCGATTGCCTGCTTCACAGCCCCATCTTTATTCATGGTCTTCTCTCCATAGTAAGGACCTTAACCGCCCACTCCTGCCTGAACCTGACCTCTCTCTGTAAAGGCCCAGCTCAAATGCCATCAAGTCTCTGTCAGCCCATGCCTGAAGCAGGCTCTCCTCTGGGCTGCACTCACCCAGCACTTCCCTTTTACTTCTGTTTTAGCCACGTCACACAGAACTCAGGAGTGGTTGTCTGTAAATGTGCCTCCTCGCCCTCACCACAGGGAAGGCGAGCCCTAAGGATGGGGGTGGCAGGTATGTTCTTTACCATCTGTTGCTCCTCAGTGCCCAGCACAGTGTAAACTCTCAATGCATTATTGATGAACTGACTTTCCCTCTTCAGAATACTCCATGATTTCTCGGACACCAGGGCCTCTTTTCCCATGACCGGCTGCCAGACCCGTCCAGTTCTACTGGCGGTACCATGGTAACGTTTGGCCCTCTCAGGAACGAAGGTAATGGGAGAACGGGCACCAGGCAGTCACTGACTTGAGGAGAGCAAAATGATTCTGTAACTAGTCATGCCCATGAAGAGCAGTCTGAGTGAAAAGGAGGGGAACAAACAAAAATGAAAACAAAAACAAAACAAAGACAACCCAACTTTGAAATTTCATAGGCCAGCAAAATTTTCCACAAGAGAACTGATTTCCGGTTGTGCATAAAACTGTTCCTAAAGTAACTGGTATGACCGAGTGGCTTCCTGAGGTTGAAGACTTCCACCAAAAGAGTAGCCAGTGAACACAGCTTAAATGTGTTCCCCAAAGGACCATGTCACATCAAGAAAAGGCCCAACTACAACATGCGCTCTCCCCGCATTTTTCTTACAATGCATCTTAATCTAGCCTTGTATTTTTCTTCCTTAAAAGCCTTCTGACACTCTCATTACTGGAGAACAGAGTCCAAACACCTCAGTAAAAAATAGCTAACATTTATTGAGTGCATTCTTTATGCCAAGTACGAGCTCGAGCATTTTACAGAGTTTATTTCATTGAATCCTAAGAGACCTAGATAACTGGCACTACTTCAATCCCTATTTTAAATATCTGAGCTCTTCATGTGCGAGACTAGTTACAGAATGAGTTCATTAAGTTACGCAGACCTTCCAAAAGTCAACACTTTCCATCAAAGACTACAAAAAAACCGTATTCGTTAATATCACTATCAACTGCATCATACAGTCTTTAGTATTGGAAACTGACACACTCGTGATGGCTGTTACTGGTTTTCCATAATTCTAATTTTTGCTGGAAAGCTTTAATTTCCTAATTGGCAGCAAATACTATCAGTCGTCTTCCTTGACGTGATGGGCTCACTCCACTGATTTTCATGACAATGTCTGCCAAATACCCAAGTCTGGAAAGCCATGCTTTGTGTGTCAGTTTTTCTTTCGAATAAAAATGGTGAGAACAGTGAGAAAGGAGACCCCATTGCAGCCTGGAATCCAAATGCACAAATACTTTTTGTTGGAACAACTGTATTTCAGTATGTGGAGGTGTTTTACATATGCTTCCCATTCTGTCACACAGAATATTAAAATATATACTCAACGGTCAAGATTTACCAAATTTAACTATTCTTATCACTTTATCAGGGGCACTCTTCAGTAAAACCAGATTTTTTTTTTAAACAAGTGCCTGACAGTGAAGAATACAATGATAACTCATACAGTTTGGGACAGCCTTGATTCACACTAAGGTGCTGGCTATTTACACACCATTGCTTTTGTACCATCAGTGCATATTATGAACACAGTAGAACAGGCAAATAATGTCTTTGCACTATTAGGTAAATAGTTGTGACTTCACAACCTCCTTGAGAAGGTCTTGAGAACCCCAGGGATACAAAGATTCTGCTTTGAGAACTTGCCGTTACATACCTCTTTAGAATCAGTTCAAATGCTACTTCCCTGAAGAATCTTACCACCTCCCCTCCTTCTGGGCCACCACTGTAATTTGCACAAACATCTGGCATAGCACTTACAATATTTTATGACGTATAGTTAATTATATCATCTTTCTCTCCTACAACTGTAAATTTCTCTAGGCAGAAACCATGTCTTATTTGTCTCTGAATACCAAGCCCTTAACAGTGCCAGGCACATAGTAAGTGCTTGATAAATGCTGTTGAATGAATGAGTAACTTGTACGGTAGATTGTGTTTTCTGAAGATGGTTCTGACACTATGTCCCATCACACTTACATTCTTGGCACATACTCATCCACAGGTTTGTTCCCTCCCCTTTAACCTGGTAGGCTTTTGTGACTGCACCAACCCTCAGAGCACAGTAGACGAGATACCATGTGACATCTAAGGCTAGGTCTTTAAAGTGCCATGCATTTCTACCTTCACCTCTGGGGACAGTTACACTTGGAACCCAGCCATTATGAGGAGGAATTCCAAACGGCCTGTAGAGAGGCCTACATGGAAAGCAACCTGGGTCCCTGACTCAAAGCCCCAGCTGCGTTCCCAGCCTCCACCCAGGAAACCAATTTGCTACCCATGTGAGTGAGCCATCCTAAAAAATGATCATCCAGTGTCCAGTGGAGCTGAGCCTACTGACCACATGTGGGACAGAAACGAGTCACCATGACGAATCATTGACCAGCTGGAGATTTTTGAGCTAAATTAAAAAAAAAATTGCTACTGTTTTAAATCACTACATTTTGGAGTAATCTGTTATTTTTTTCAAACGATTTTATTTATTTATTTGACAGAGAGAGAAACAGAGAGAGAGGGAACACAAGCAGGAGGAGTAGGAGAGGGAGAAGCAGGCTTCTCGCTGAAGGGGGAACCATATGTGGGGCTCGATCCCAGGACTCCGGGATCATGACCTGAGCCAAAGGCCGACACTTAATGACTGAGCCACCCAGGCACCCCTGGGGTAATCCGTTATGCAGCAACAGATATCCCATACACTTGATTTCTGAGTTATCCTCCTTACCAAACTGTCCTGTCAGAGAAGACAGAAACTATGATACACTTACTCCAGTATTCCCTCCCACATCTAGCACAGGGCTGTTCACATTGTAAGTGCTCAAAATGTATGTGTTGACCTGAAGTCAGGACTTGTTTCAGTCTAATCACGGATCCTACACAGGACACAATTAGATTACTACCATACCCGTTAGGAAATGACATGAAATGTAAAACACAAGCCACAAAACCTTAGTCTCCCTATTTTTTCCCCCATGAATTAGGCTATAGAAGGATTTTAAACAGGCATTACCAGGCAAATGTCTTCCTACCTACCTCCTAGCTAGCGCAGATGAGAAGAATGAGGTAGCCAGTTAGGAAGTCAGATGAGGGAGGCCAGAGAAGATAAGGCAGATGAAGACACTGTTGGCATGTATTTATTTTTATAACTTGCTATTTTTGTGATTGGTTCCGTTTGTAAGCAACCTTGCTTTATTTGTGGCTTACCATTAGTTAAATTAAGAAAGTAAAAATTGTAGTATATTTTTAGCTCTAATTTAAAACTGTAAAAGCAATTTCACAGGATTTGTTTGTTTCAAGACAAGACACCCTTCGGCTGAACACATCAGTGGAAGTGATTCCAAAGAAATGGAGTCCAAGGAGTGTGTGCTAGTTTTACTTGGAAGTACCATTCCTCGTTTACTAAGTCTGGACTTGTAGGCATGTTTAAGGGTATGCTAAACCCAAAAGTGTGTTTTTGACAGAGATGTTCTAAGTAATGATACCTCCAAAACTTCTTGGGCAGCATTTACTTACATGAGGTTTAAAAAAAAAAAAAGCTCAAAACCAAAAGAATTTTTTGAAATGAGAGGATAGCATTAGAAAGCCACAGAAGCAAATGCTCAAAATTGTACCTACTAATGCTTTGCAGGCTTCTAATAAAATAGCACTTTGGGTTGCTAAGGCAAAAAAAAACACCACACACACACAATCAATAAAACAGTGAAAATCTGTAACAGAGGTATTTGCTTGGAAATGTTGGGTAAATCTGTGGCAAAGGAGGTCTTTGCCACATTTTTTCATCTCCAGAACCTCTTTCAGATGATATCACAGAGTAACTCAGCAGACTAATGATACGGAAGACCAACTCTTAAACCAAATAAAGCAAGCAAAGGATTTCTCATTGCAACTTGACAAGTGCACCAATACCACCAAGATGGCAATCTTCTGTACATACGTGATTCGAACATGACGGTGATATGAAGGAAGAATCCCTTTTTTCCCCATGCTCATTGCCCAAAGAGACAACTAGCTCTCAAAAGTATAAAGCTAGGAAGAATTACATTGTCAACAGATGTGGTCTGGAGTTTAAGTTTTGTGGACAGGATGTTCTGATGGCACAGCTGCAGAGACAAGCAAACATTCTGGAATTACACAGATTAATAACCTTGCACCAGAATGTAAATTAATGCATCGCTGTCTTTGTTGAGAAAGACTTGCTTCAAAAGTAAGTCAGCTAAATGAAACACTGTACTTAGTGATGCAATAAAAATTGTAAATTACATAAAAGTAAATGAATTAAATTCATGCTTACTCTGAGTAAGTGGTTGAGAAGGAAGCCAATAATAAACAATAGTATTACACATTGACGTTTGATGGTTATCGAGGAAAAGTTCTGTCAAGAATGTCTTAAGTACTGGAGAAATTCTTAAGGGTTTTGCCAGCTTCATCCCAACTTTACAAAGATGTAAACTAGACATCCAAATTTGTTTCGTTGTCAGTCCTTGTTATTTCAATGATCCTAATACTTCCGTATAAAGAAGGAAGATGTTTTTCATTTATTTATTTATTTATTTCACAGAGGGAGAGAGATCACAAGGAGGCAGAGAGGCAGGCAGAGAGAGAGAGGGGGGGGGAAGCAGGCTCCCCGCTGAGCAGAGAGCCCGATGTGGGCCTCGATCCCAGGACCCTGAGATCATGACCTGAGCCGAAAGCAGAGGCTTTTAACCCACTGAGCCACCCAGGCGCCCGGAAGATGTTTTTCAATGACAGAGAAGACTGAAGACAAAAACAAAAGCTAGAAACTTAAAAGAACAGTCTCCATAGCTGACGACATGTTCCAGATTTAACAAGTATCACTGAAGGATGTGATGATATTGATATAGCAGAGCTGAAAAAAATTATCACCAAATATTTTCTGAATTTGAGAAAATGTTTTGAATTTATTTTTTTTAAGTTTATGCATAGTCAATTCTATGGATTCATTTTTTTCATCAAAAGATAATTTAAATTTAACTAACATTTTTGGAACTGGCTACTGATGTAGTACTGAAGCCAGTTTGAACTGGCTACTGAAGATGAATTTGGAAACACACCACCACTTGCTGTATTTTAGATAAAAATTACAAATGAATATTCTGAGCGAGGCTAAATTAGCTAGTCTCTTTTTTTATTCCTGTGAACCTCATATCAGACCGCCCTGGGAACCTATATGTTAATCCCACCACCATAAGGAGAAATGCAGGAGCAGATCCTAAGTGACCTCGAATGCCCTTCATAACATACCTAGGAACATAAGCCACATATACTTCCACGAAGGCCTTTCTTTCCTGTCTCCAGACCCTGCACGAGAGTGTTCTATTCCTTCATGCTGGGAGCAGCTTTATGCCACTCTTCAGTAATAATGATTCTTGTTCATTGTTATTCAGAAAGTCATTGCAAATCATTTCTGAAAGCCTCTGCTCTTGAACAAAGGGGTTTAGCTGAGGACGGCTGGGAGGATTAGCTGTCGCTGTCCTAAAAGATGTGTGCTCTACCTGGGAGTGGAGCCCTACAGATTTGTGACATGGATGAGTAGTTCCCAGAACCACATATCAGAAGGGACCATCTAGCTGCCAACAACCTAGTTTAATTCAGCATGCTTTTGTTGAGTGCCTAAACCACGGCTCATGTCCTTGATGCACTCAGTTTGGGCTTCATCATCTAACCCCCGAGAACAGCATTTGTGTCAATCCAACCTAGACTCAATAAATTAGCAAGCAAGAAGCAAGCTCATCTATGCATGCTGTTCATTCAAAGTGTGCATATAGGCGTTTAATAGAAGGAATTGCTTTTTCACTCATGACTCTGTTTAATTATGATTGTGGAACGACAGAAGTACAAGTGTAATAGGAATTTTCTATATCAATCACCAGTGTGTGCGTGTCAAATAAAAAATGTGCACCGTCTTTGTAATTCTTTCCTTTTTCTCTGTTTGTGCTGAGTATGTTTACTGACATAAAAGTTTATGTCTGTTGAATCTAATTTAAAACTTGGGGCTTGCGCTTTACTCACCTATTTAAGATTTAATTTTTCCAAATTTAACTTATTCTATTTTGACAGAAGTGTTAGTCTGAGATGGATTGGATATTTCCAGAAATCAAAAACTAGCTATCACAGACAGCTTGAGAAGAACTGAACCAGCGACTGACAAGAGCGCATATGCTACTATATTTAGTTTTGATTTGTGAAACTCTCCGGTCCCACCATCAGTAGATGTGCTCTGAGCTGTTTTCCACTTGCAACAACGGGTTTCTGGGGAGCTACACGTACCCATTCTCCTGCACCCATATCCGTATGCTTGTGACTTCACAAGGTAGCTCCCTACATGGAGTTAGTACTGCCGTCCACAGAGTATAAAGTGAAAATAATAAAGATGCAACCTCACACCAGCCTGACTCATTTTGGACAATAAAACCAACCAGAAAAGAGTCCATTGAAGAGGTCAGACAATGTAGGCGTCGTGGCATCTTATGCCTCCTGGGAAGAAGGACTTGAAGATTGCTTTTTTTTTTTTTTCTTTTTTCTTTTCCTTCTTTTGAAAGGGAGCACAGTCATGGAAAGAAGAGAGCTGACAACCTCGAGTTCAGGATTTCAGGAGTTCAGTCGGGAACACGTAAGAAGTATTTTTCCTCTCACCATGAAATTATCAGCTACAGCAATTCTGCAGTCACTCTGACTACACGCAAACTAAAATGACTTATGCTCTGAACGTTCCATTTTCAACTGATGACGGGCAGAAAGCAGCATTGCAAAATGCGTCTTTGTGTGCAGAGCCTAGTGAGCAATGACCTCTCGCTCCTGACCACGCTGTGCAGGCACAGAGCCTAGGCAGCACCTCTGCCAGCTCTGCCTGGGGCCTGCAGAGTTGGCACGTGGCAACTCAGAGTCTGGTGGGAAACACATTCACTATCAAAGAGTGAGTTTCTTAAACCTGGAGAGAATATAAATTCAACCTTCTTCCATTTCATAACTGCAATTCCAACCTTTTGGAAATACCAGTTTGCAAAACCCTTCATGATGGTATAATCTCTTCTTAAACTTGTAATTTTATCCTGCAACAAACATTCACAAGCACTACTACTTTCCAAGGATTTGGTTGGAGAATCGGGAAGATCAAAGATGAATATGACAATTTCTGTGCCAACAGTGCTTTTGCTCTAAAGTAAACAGGTCATTATTTCAATACTTTCTATTTTGTACATTATGGCTCACATTTGAATATCTCAACTGAAATAGGCAGGGAAGAATTAATGCCATTCTCCCAAAGAGGAACTAGAAAGTAGGACTTGTTAAATTACCTACTTACGTTCACACTGCAAGGGCATGATCTAGAACACGGTGATGGCTAAGAGCAAGGCTTTGGGATCAGATGTATCTGCATTCACGAATCAGTTCCAGCTATCCTCACCTTAGCTGGTTATTTTGGACATATTAGCCCACTCCATTTTCTTATCTATAAAATGAAGATATTTAACACCTACCTCAATAGGCTATTGGAGGATTAACTGAAAATGTTGGTGAAGATGGGAGGAGCTCAGTAAGTGATGGTAGCTATCATTACTTAATCAAGAGTCCTTTTTTATGCACCCCCTTCCATGTACTATAGTATACGGAGAATAACAGCCACAGGCACTCACCATGCAATGCAAGGAGAAATAGGCAATGCATGCAACATAGTAAAACAAAAACAATAGATGAGGCACTGATAAGGACTGCATCTTCAGTGTTTCCATAGTAACATCTAGATCTCAGAGCACTTATGGAATACACTGTCATTGTCAGGGTTTCTGGCTATCTCACACCTACCCCTCTTGCCAGTAGATTATGAAGTCCAGGTAAGTTTTCCTATTTTGCCAAATCCTTAATTATTTACTATACAAGTACTGACAGATCACAGAGTCAGGGAATGAGTACAACAAGGACACAGCCATGGTGCTCGCCCTTGGGGACCTGCCATGAAACGGGCACTCAACGAAGCATACTGACTTAAAGTATGTTGTCGATGCTTAGATTGTTCTTTCTGGGAGTTTTCCAGTTACCTTTCTTCTGTTGATTTCCGATTTAATTCCACTGTGCTCTGACAGCAGACACTGAATGATTTCTACTCTTTTAAATTTGTTTAGGTGTGTTTTATGACCCAGAATGTAGTTTATCTTGGTGAATGTTCCATGGGAGCTTGAGAAGACTGTGTTCTGCTGTTGTTGGATGCAGTAGTCTATAGATGTCAATTATATCCAGTTGACTGATGGTATTGTTGAGTTCAATTTTGTCATTACTGATTTTCTGCCTCCTAGATCTGCCCATTTCTGATAGAGGGGTGTTGAAATTGCCAATTATGACAGTGGATTCATCGCCTTCTCCTTGCAGTTCTATCAGATTTTACTTCATATAGTTTTTTTTTTAAGATGTTATGTATTTATTTATTTGAGGAGGGGAGGGGCAGAGAGAGAGGGACAAGCAGACTCTGCTGAGCATGGAGCCCGACTCAGAGCTCGATCTCATGACCCAAGTGGAATCCAAGAGTCAGACACTCAACAGACCGAACCACCCACGCGCCCCAGCCTCCTATAGTCTGATGCTCTGTTGTTAGACATATCCATATTAAGGTTGTTATATCTTCTTGGAGAATTGACCTCTTTATCTGTCATTTCTAGATAGGGGCTTTGAAAACTACTCATCTATGTCAAAGATCCCTGGGGCTCCCCTCCCAGGTAGGGTCCACGTCTTTTAGGACAGTGGGAGTTAATTCTCTGAGACATCCTCAGCTAAACCCATTGTTCAAGAGCAGACCCTTTCACCTGTGATTTGCAATGACTTTCCGAATAACAATGAATCATTACTACTGAAGAATGGAGTAACACTACTCTCAGGATGAAGGAAGAGAACATTCTCCTAGGGGGTCTGGAAGTGGGGAAAGAATTGCATCATGGAAGTGTGTATAGTTTATGTAACTAGGCATATGTTGAAGGATGTTCAAGGTCATTTAGGATCTGGCCCCTGCATTCCTCCTTAGGGTGGAGGGACTGAAACACAGGGCTCTCTGGGGAGTCTGATTCAATAAGAACCCTAGTCTAAGGACGGGTTGAGCTTTAAGTGGAGGGAAGCTGGGAAGGAAAGACAATTCGGCTCTGGCAGCGAACTGCAGTTCCCATTCAGCAAAACAAAAGGCCTGCAGTTAACTAGACCCTTGGTCCTCAGAAGGCATTCAGTGGATATCTTTGTTACCCAACCAAACATGTCCTGGTGTTAAACTTTCCCTTATGATGTACAGTACTTTGCTACAGTGAGTTCTGGTAAGAACCATCTCTTTCTTATAAAATTCCTACAGCTATTACAATGCTTTTTACAGGTTGGTACCCTAAGTGGCTTCATTGGACCATTAACGTTGTCCCCCTAAAAGGTGTTTTTAACAGAGCAGCAAGACTGACCTCCTAAAACTTAAGTCAGATCATATTCCTTCGACTCTCCATCTTACTCAGACTAAAAGCCAAAGTCCTTATGATGACCCAGAAATCCTGATGATGACCTTCTGTTGGTCCCTTCCCATCTCTACAACCTCATCTCTCCACTCTGGCATCCTTGCTGTTTCCTAAAGACATTTTCCTGTCCTGGGGCCTTTGCAAGGGCTCTTACCTACACAGGAAGGCTCTTTACCAAAATAACTACATTGTAACCTCTGTATTTCTTTTAAGTCTTTGCTCAATGGTACTTTTTCCAAAATGTTTCTCAAAGAGGGTGTAACATCACGACCCATGCCTAATGCCTCCCTTGGGTGCTTCCAACTTCCCTTACCAAATTCTATGATCCCCCACCCCTCAACTCCCACAGCACTTACTGCCTTCCAACAAACACATAAAATTATTTGGTTTATCAATCAAACACTCATGTAGCCCTTCTCATGTGCCAAGGGTTGTTCTAAGCTCTTTAGGAATAACTAATTTCACACTATCATTTTGTATGTATTGATTATTTTCTGACATATCAGTTCCATAGGACAGGAATCTTTGTTTTATCCACTAATATATCTTCGGTGTCTAGAACAGTGCCTAGCACATCATGGCTGCTTAATATTTGCTAGTAAATGAATGATTCTCCCACTAGTTCTCTTCACGGAACCATCCTTGAATTTCCTTTAAACATCTCAAGCTCTGGAGTTTCTCTCCCTTTGTATGGGCTACTCCCACTGCCTGGAATGCTTTCCCTTCCACCATCCATGCCACAAATTCCTACTCATCCTTTAGCTTGACTTAAGCCTCATTGCCCATGAGAACTTCCTCTTGACTGTGTACAGACATAGTTAAGAACTCCTTCCTCACTGTAGACCCATCAAACCAAGGACACTTTCCTGAAGAAACTTAGATCTAGCAAATAAATGCATCTGTGTTTGCTCTAAGGAGACATTTCTTTGGAGAGTCAGGGCACAGAAAAAAGACCTGAGCTTCAGGCAGGGTGAGCTGGAATATGTCACTGATAAAACCCTTGCCATCCACTGGACAAGAGTAAACCAGATTCTGTATTGAATAAGAGAGAAAGAAAAGGGAGGCCAGCTGTTTATACCTTTCAAAGGACCAAATTAAAGGACACTGAAAGACAAACAAGGAAGCTTCAGAACAAAAGTAGACAATGATTTCCCTTTGAGAGTAGAGAAAAATGACAAAGTCAATCCAAAATAATTGAGGGGTTTGGACCACAATCTGTCTCCAAGACTCTGCCACCTTTTCTCTCTTGACTTCTTGGAGAGATGATCCTAATGTATTTGATGTGCCGTTTTCCCCCTCTGGTACTCTCAGGCACTTAGAGAATGTCGTTTCAGAACTACAGAAGACCAGTAAAACTGCCCAGGCTTGACCGGAGGTGGCATTCTTATACAAGGCAGTACCATCAAGCTTCGGTTTAGGAACGTGCTCCGGTAACCAACCCTGGTCTTAGATTTCCGGAAATAATTCTTTGAGTTATCAGGAACAGACTCCTTAAAAGCTAGTAAGGAGCTTTATAAGCCCCTATTAATCATGGCCCCTTAATTCTCTGTAAGTTCAACCAAGCATCAGAGGAAGCATGACTTTGCCATAAAGATACCCTGCAAACACAGACCCCTCCAAACACACAGATCAACTACTTGCTTTGTGGATTATCCAAAGAAAATATTGTTGCCAACTTCTAACTGATGTTTCACTCTGCCTAAGTTCAAGTAAATTGAATATATAGAACCATGGATAATTCAAGCCCACACAGGGTTAGAAAATAATGCCTTTTCATTATCTCCATCCATCATCCATCCAAATTTATATTCAGAAAAGATATCGCCATTTTTGGATTTCTAGAAGTAAGTTCTTCCTAGGTATAATTTCATTGAGAAATATCCTTTTAATAAACTTCATAAATTACCAGCCATCCCAAAGAGGATTCAAATGAGACTAAGACAGAACTGAGAGAGGTAATTGAGATTAGTCTCAACCAGACCATCAGGAACTTTCTATGACCAAATGAAGGTGTTGGAAAGAGCTCCAACAGATGCCTGAGTGGGCTGGGTGGGCTACAGCTCAGAGGCTGACGTGGACACTCAGACAGTCTGGCGGCAAAGAAGCTGTAGACCATCTCTTCATCCCTCCTGCTACAACATCCTTGACAGGGGTCACCCAGAGTCAGTATTTCCCCTCTTAGAGAGTTTGCCACTCTGCTTCTTTGGTTACTGACCAAACTCAAGTGCTGGAAAAGTTTTCCTCTCTGCTCTCCATTGGGCATAACTATACCTTCTTAGAGATATGCAGGATGAACCTATTCTTTCTCTTACACGAATTTCTTCAGGTATTTAGAACAGTACTATCCCAACAAAATTTTCAGCAATGATGGAAATTACTATTTCTGTGCACGGGCCAGAAGGGTAACTACTAGTCCCATGTGGCTACTGAGCTCTTGACGTGCACAGGTGTAACTGAGGAACTGGCCTTTAAATTTGTACTCAATTTTCATTAATTTAAATTCAAAGAGCTACATGTAGTTAGTAGCTATCGTGTCGAACAGTGAAGATTTAAAAACATTTTTCATGATCTCTTTACCAAAAATCTTCTCTTCTCTAGGGAAACTGCCCTTGTTTGTTCAATAATTTCTCAAACAAAATGGCTTCCGGAACCTTTGCCATGCAGTCAGTCCTCTCTGGATATGTCCAGATTTGCCAAATTCCCACAACGTACTAAAACAGGGAACTCCTGGTAAGGTCTGTCCAAAATGACCATGGTCTCTTATCTGGTCCTGCTCAGATGTTTGATAATTCTCTCATTAAACCTAACTTAGCCTGTAAATTTTTGGCAGGTACCGGGCACTCAATAAATATTTAAAGCTCAAATGAATATTCCAGGTATCTTGGTGTAATCTGATGAGCCCACTTTCTCAGTTCAGAGTCTTCTCAAATCTACTTTTTTCCTCCCTCTGTTATAATTTGTTTTGTTGGCTTTGAGGATTTGTGGCTTTTAATGACATCAGATATTCCTACATTAAAACTGTGTAAAAACACATTGTGTAAAAACTCAACTATAAATATACTTAAGGCCAAGCAGGGTTATTTGATCTCCCTCTAGGAGTAGATAACAAAAAGCAATCCTCTGAAAAGATAATAATCATTATCTGGCAGAGAATAACATTTCTAGGTAAGCACTTCCTTTCAGAGATTACAAGTGACATTAGTCAAAGTGAGAGAAAGTTCAGACCTCTCTGCTCAGTAGGGCAGAACCTTTTCTTCTCATTCACTCAGCCCTGGAAGCCATCTCAGAAGGGGTTGCAGATTTCATTCCATTCATTACTATGTTTTATATATTACACAGAAAATCAAATATCATCAAATTTTTGTTGCTGTATTCTTTTTTTTTTAAGATTTTATTTACTTATTTGACACAAAGAGAGAGAGAGAGAGAGATCACAAGTAGTCAGAGAGGCAGACAGAGAGAGAAGGGAAAGCAGGCTCCCTGTCGAGCAGAGAGCCAGATGAGGGGCTTGATCCCAGGACCCTGACATCATGACCTGAGCCGAAGGCAGAGGCTTACCTCACTGAACCACCCAGGTGCCCCATAGTTGCTGTATTCTTTAGACAAATCATTCAAATGATGTTATATTTCTTTAAAAAAAAAAAGCTGTGCATTCTCTAGGGGAAGGGAAGGAAAAGTGAATTGGGGTAAATTGGAAGGGGAGACAAACCATGAGAGACTGTGGACTCTGAGAAACAAACTGAGGGTTATGGAGGGGATGGGGGTGGGGGGATGGGTGAGCCTGGTGGTGGGTATTAAGGAGGGCACATATTGCATGGAGACCTGGGTGTGGTGCATAAACAATGAATCTTGGATCACTGAAAAAATAAAATTAAAAAAAAAGGTATATGTAAGTTGAATTTGAGAAAGTTCAATCATTTCAGAAATTCTTTCTTTCTTTTTTTTTTTTTAGATTTTTATTTATTTATTTGAGAAAGAGAGAGAAAGTGAGAGAGCACAAATGGGAGGAGTGGCAGAGGGAGAAATAGGGACCCTGGGATCATGACCTGAGTGGAAGGCAGATGCTTAACCGACCAAGTCACCCAGATGCCCCTTACTTCAGAGATTCTTTATCATCTTTGCAGATTGCTCTTCAAAGAGTCATCAGATTCCTAAACAACTTGGTTTTTAAAATTTCTCTCCTCCTTACTCTAGATTACTAATGATCTGTAAACAATCCCTGGGAAGCACTAAGTGAGGGCTATTTTTAGGAATTTGGGTAAATACACTTACTCAAAAAGACCTTTACCAAAGTGAATAATCACCCTTCACAGAGCTGACAATTACTAAGTATGTTGTGTTTGTAAATCCAACTTCTCAAGTGGGGCACAACCTCACAATTATTTTACTGGACAGAAAGAATTCATGGCAAAGCCACCTTGCGGGGCTGACAGCCCCCTGCCTCACCCCCGATGGCCTTCTGTACATGAATGGTAAAGCCTTCTGAGATAGAAGGGGAGAAATGGCTAGTTATCTTTGAGAGAGTACCTAAAAACTCACACCCATAGAATGCCCTTCATTTCTTCTAATAAATTCTTTACCAAATTTCATGTACACAGATCCTTTTTGTGTGTGCTCAAGACAAACAAATGACTACATTTTCACATGTAGGCACAAACAAGTTGGGGTCTCTTTCCTCTCTAAGCCTATCAGTAACCCTGAAAAATCTTCAGGATGGAGTTTAGCTTCTTAATCTGTAAGGCCAAGCAGTAATTTTAACACAGTTGGTAAGAGCATGAAGGCCATGAAAGATACTCACTTGTGCCAGAACTCCATGAGGTACAATTAAATTTTAACCAGAATAATAAATCGAATGAATTCAAGGGAAGCATTACCTCCTTAACACTTACCCTTTCAAAGAAATCTTTTATCTAAATGATGATGACCTCTGATTTAGGGTCTCTGGAGGGATTCACTGCTAAGTGCAAGACTATCTTCCAGTCAAGGCCGAAGAATGGTATATAAGAACCTGGGAGAGGGGCGCCTGGGTGGCTCAGTCAGTTAAGTGTCTGACTCTTGATTTCGGCCCAGGTCATGATCTCAGGGTTGTGAGATTGAGCCCCGTGTCGGGTGCCATGCTCAGCATGGAGTCTGCTTGAGATTCTCTTTCCCTCTCTTTCTGCCCCCCCCCAACTTGCTCTCTCTCTCTCTCTCTCTCTCTCTCTCTCAAATAAATAAATAAAATCTTAAAAAAAAAAAAAGAACCTGGGAGGGGAGGGGGGAGGTAGGCAGAAGAGGATCCAAATCCCTCTCTTCTTGGAAGACTCCAGGGCCCAAAAAGTGGTGGAGCACTTGAGCACATAAAAACCAAACTACCAAGTGCCTGTGAAAAGCTGCATGTAACTTAAGAGAAACCGAGCAGAGTGAATAGTTAGGGGGGAAATGTTGGTGTTCTTAAGTAGTGAATTTCACAGTTCCTTTATTTGGAGGTAGGAATGGGAAGACAAAGAGAGCCACTGGACGAGGCTTCAGAATCCCAAAACTGGCTTTGGCTTCAACAAGAGCAGCTCCTTGTAAAAATGTGATTTCTACATGGGGCTTCCATATAGGCTTTTGTAATTAATAGGGTAAAGAGATTTTGAAAGCCCCTGAACTAAACGACCATCTCCCACAGAATTTACAGGGAAGAGCACAGGCTTTCACTTACGGGGAGGGCAGGTGTGTACATAGGAACAGAAGTAATAGAACGACAGATGCAGAACATCCTGATGCACACTCAGTACGATGTATAGAATCACTGAATCACTATATTGTACACCTGAAACTATATAACATTGTATGTTAACTGTATTAGAATTAATATGTAAAACTTACTTTAAAAAATAAAGGTTAAAAAAAATGACATATGCAGTTCTTATCTCTAATTATTTGTGTCGAAGTCTCATCGCTTTCTAAGAGATGGCACAGAAGTTGTATACTACTAGGTATTTGCCCCAAAGATACAGATGTAGTGAAGAGAAGGGGCACATGAACCCCAATGTCCATAGCAGCAATGTCCACAATCGCCAAACTGTGGAAGGAGCTGAGATGCCTTCAAAGGATGATGGATAAAGAAAATGTGGTCCATATATACGATAGAAAATTACTCAGCTATCAGAAAGGATGAATACCCAATATTTGCATTGACATGGATGGAACTGGAGGGGATTATGCTGAGTGATATAAGTCAAGCAGAGAAAGACAATTATCATATGGTTTCACTCATATGTGGCACATAAGGAATAACGCAAAGGACCACAGGGGAAGGTGGGGGGGAATCTGAAGGGAGAGAAGCCAGAGAGGAAGATGAACCATGAGAGACTCTGGACTCCGGGAACCAAACTGAGGGTAACAGAGGGGAGGGCCGTGGGGGGATGGGGTAACCAGGTGATGGGTATTCAGGCGGGCACATGGGGTGATGAGCACTGGGTGTCATACGCAACTAACGAATCGTTGAACACTACATCAAAAACTAATGATGTACTATACCGTGGCTAACTGAATGTAATAATAAATAAATAAAAATTAAAGTCAAAGAAAAAAAAAAGCAGTTGTGTAACATTACTGAGAGTAAACAATAAGCCCGCCAGGAAATTACCTTCAGTCCCAGGAGAAGGCTGATGCCCTTTGGCTGAGTGAGTTTAAGTGGAGTCAGACAAAATTCTCATCTGCCAACACCCCTCAATTCACTGTGGTGTGAAAGAATTCTCTTCCCTCATCTTTCCTTTCCAAAGTCGCTTCTTCCAACTACTTCCCCCAAAGGACTTTAGACTATGGCCATGATAAACCTGAAGAACACACACCAGGCACAGTATTTGTACAGCAAACACAAAGGTGAGAAAGATACACTCCTGCCCCTGAGGAGCCGAGGTCTTGCAGGAGAGACACGGTACAGAATCGTACAGAATCACGGTACATGAATCACGATACAGAAAGACAAAGAAAGGCAAATACTACAGAGACAAAGGATGAAGGTTTGGTGGTAACACAGACACCCAGGCAGACATGCTGGCGACTAGAAGCAACAAAAAAAAATCAATGAAGTGTATCCTGCAGAGGCAAGAAAAACTTGACTCATTGCCTGTGCCTGAGGTGAGGACCCTCATGTTTTCTTATCTAGACAATTCTAATAGCCTCCTGAATGGGTCTCTGCCTCCAAGCTGACTTCATCTTTCTAGCCCATTCTCTACAACACTGGCTTAAAATCCTTCAGTGACACCCAGCCAACGGCAGAAGCCCACACTTCTTACCATGACCTGTAGTGTTCTTTATGATTTAAATCCCGTTCATTTCTCTGGCTTCTCTTCTTCTAAACCCAAGGTCACACAGAAGTTCTTGGTGGTCTCCAAAGACTCCATTCTCTCAAATATATCTGCGCCTTCGTACAAGGTGTTCCTTCTGTCCAGAACATCTCCCTGTCTCAATCTGACTAACTCCTATTCATTCCTAGAGACTCAGTTCCCCAACGAAGCTTTTCTGGACAGTCCTTAGGTTGGATTAGCCACCCATCCCCTGTGTTCCCAAAACACCCTGTACTTAACCCTCTTAGAGCATTTAATCATACTGTTTGCGTTTGCCATTGTGTTTTTATCTGTATAACTCTCCAAACTCAGATTGTGACTTTTTAAGAGTAGGAAGTTCATGATCTTTGCATAACCAAAGGTCTCCTTGGCACCTGGGACACAATAGGGACTCAATGAATGTTTCTGGGCCACCAAAATATTGACCTAGGGCCCCATGACATAGGAGGGGGGAAAATAACCAATAAAAGGAAAAGGAAAAAAAGTTAAACTTTATTCTGTCACTTCAGGCTGGGCAGCCAGAATCAGGTCACTTAATTGCTCTGAAATTCAGGATTCTGACATGACACCGATGACTGAGAGGCCAAACAGGGTAGCGGGAAGTTCAAGACCCTTGGAATCAGCCATACCTAGAAAGGAATCCTTTGCCTTAGTCCTTACAGGCTATGTGATTTAGGGAAAGAGATTTAGCCCCTTGAAAACTCTGTTTCCACACCTGAAAATGGGGACAATGTAGCATGTCATCAATATAGTTATGGAGACGATTAAATGAGCTAGTGCCTGGAAAACAGTGAGGAGATCATCCTTCACGTCGTCAGCAATTAGTAAATGCCAAATACTGTTGCTGTTGCTTTTTGAAAATGCTTTGTAAAGAGCAAAACAAATGTCTGTGATCTTTAAAATAGCATTTTCAGAAGTCTTTTTAGGTTGACAGCAGGGAAAGTCCTTTGAGAGCTATAAGAGAATAACTTTATGTCAAATTAGACTCCTGTTTTAAAGTAATACCCTGCTTAATTTCATTTAGAAATACTCTGGTATCTTTTAGAACCCCGAAGATAGACTTCAAAGGAAATATTCTGTATTCATAGTGGAGGGAATTGCCTTGGCACTTGTAGGCTGGCTTCTGACGTTCCTGGCACAAATGAAGAATTATTTGACAGCCTGTTTAAAGGAGGCTCTACCTAGAATAAGGGAAAGGCCCAGCACCTGTGAATAAGCTAACCAGGGCAGGGAGAGTGAGGGGCGGGGGTGGTGGTGGTGGTGGTGTGTGTGTGTGTGTGTGTGTGTGTGTGTGTGTGTGTGTGTGTGTGTGTTTTTTCTATGTCTTCTGAACGTTTCTCCAGGAGCTATCTGAAAACATACTTATTTTTCTCAGTCTGTGACGTCGTGGGTCGTAGAAGAGATGTCTCTCCTCCGTAGCATTAATTCCTTTCGGTCAAGGCAAGGTACACACCTCAGCTAGTGGCTCTGGAGCTTTTCTTTCACAAAAAGCAGCCATGATCAAACACAAAAAATAAGAAACAAAACACCCAGAAGGTGTTCTCTTGAGTATTTCCAGTCATTGAGAGGGGTAAACGAAGGACCAGGAAAAGAAAATATATTACAAAGGACAGGAGAAAAGAAGAGAAGGGGGGAAAAATCCAACACTGAACCTTGAAAACCAGACCGGGCTGGGGCTGTTTCCCATTACCGTGCGCATACATGCCCCGGGCCAGGCAGGAGGGACGCTCAGGGGTGACGAGGCTTTCCCCTGCACCCCATCAGAGGAGGACAAAATGGAAATGCTAACATCACACCAGGTGCACCGGGGATGAGATATCGGGAAGAACTTGCTTCTAGCATTTTGCGAAGTTGGGTCTGGAGTCTTCTCCAGAGAGGCTGCAGAGAAAGTTAAGACTCTGTTTTCAAGAGATGATGTAGAGGCCAGGGGATAGTCCTGGCCAACATCCAAAGTTCTCCGTGGAGCTATCGTTTCAGATGATGAGTGAGATGAGCCCCCTTAGGTCTCCTAAACTTAGAGCGGCCCCCCTGCTAGAGTTTAAATAACAAAATTCAAACAAATTCTAAGCTCACCAAAACCATCAGGAGGAATGATGCCATGGTTTACACCACTGGCAAACATGCTTCTCCTAACGAGGACAAACTCGTGGTTTTGGATCCTACGTTGGCCTGTTACCTCTCTCCCCATAAAACGGACACCAGGCCAGCTGTCCTGCAAATGTGGGCCAGTAAACAAAAAGGAGCTCAGGCAAAACAGAATTAGCATCTGCAAAAATCTGTCTTTGCCACTTAAAAAAAAAATACAGTTCGAAATCTGGACCCCCAACATGTTCAGTCAGTAAAGGGCCAACACACGGGGCTGTTTCCTGTTAAATACCAGTTAAGGATGTAAGAGATTCATTAGCTTATGCCTCATCTTCCTCCCAGCTACGCTCGTCTCCATTTACTTACGCGCATGTTACTGGTCTCTTCTATGAGAGTGGTTCACTATCATTTCAGCACTAAAACAGACCAGCCTCCAAGTCCCCTGTAAGACCCAGAGACTAGAAGCTCCTAGCTGGTTTCTTCCAGGACAAAGTGGCTGTGATCCTCTGTGCTGTAAAGAAAGCCACCAGGGAAGAGGGAATGTAGTTTACTCCCTGCACAGTGAAGCTGACTTCTAGAATATGAGTCAGGCTAGGAAAAATAATAATGAATCATGGGATGGTGACTTTTACTCCCCTATAAAGCTAGATCAGATGTAGATGTTCTTAAAACCATGGAAGAAACTTGTCTATTTCTTTCCACCACCCATGGTGACGTGCTAACCCACCTTCTTGGGCATAGGGAAAAGGTCACAGAGCCATGGAGATCCAGCATCTTGAATCTATGTTGGGATAGTAGCTGCTAATGTTATACCTCAAAGCTCCTATAATCTCTTCTCTTACTTTAACATGGGGGGAACTGCCGCCTAGTAGGCTTTTGCCCTGTATGGATCAAGAGGCTTTTTCAAAGAACGAATGAATCTACAAGTGCAAGCAACCCTAGTGTATAAATACAACCAGAATATAAGCACCATGGGGGTGGGGTGGGGTGCTTGGACAAGGATTTTCAAATCCCCATGCACACACTCTATTTGGGATTGAGAAATATATGTGAGATGACAGGATGTGAGAGAATCCTGAAAACTTCTGATAAAAAGGGTCTAAATGGGATACAATAGGAGCTCCTTCTTTAACATATTTCTCCAAAGAACAAACTTCTCCCCACTGAGTATTCTAATTCCCTTACCGCAGGCTGGCTAGGACACCGACCCAACGTGCGCCTACTCAGGAATCTAACATACTTGCAACTTTGGCTTTGTCCCCACCAGCCCTGGATTTCCCATTTGCTCCACTAGCCAAAAATCGCATGAGGGCATGAGAACACGTTGCTTTCTCTTCTACCATGACCAAGAAGCTCACCTAGAGAACACATAAGAGCTTAATTATCTAGATAAGATGCTAATGTAATGTTTGGAAATAATAATACTCCATAGCATTCCACCTTAATAAAGCCCAAAATATAAAAAGTGTTATCTAAAAAACAAAAACAAAAACAAAAAACTGAATTCATTGTTCACAAACAAAAACAGGGTTTTTCTAGGTTGGCAGATGGACAAAGAACACAGATGGCGAGGAACGGAGCTAACAAATGGACATGAGGAAAAATACCTATTATAGGTATTTTTCTACTCTACTCAAAGGTACAATGCTTTAACGAGGTGATTCTTCAGGGTGGGTGGTGGGAATTCAAATCTGACTAACACTTACTGAGTGGTTACTAAGGTGTGGGGCACAGGGCTAGCACCTCTAATCATAATACTTATTACTCATACCACCCTTGTGCGGTGTTACTATTTTTAGATTTCAGGTGACAAAAGAGCTGGCATTTAAGACGAGATGGAAAAACCCTCAGTGATGGTGAGGTTGATAACTCTGATAGATTCCAAGAACCCCAAGGAGCTGCTGTTTCCCAGCTGGGGATGACTGCCCCACCGTCTACATCCCCTCGTTCATTACAAGTATTAACAAGTCAACAAGCCAGAGTTAAGGAGAAAGTAGTTTTTCCTCAAAAATGCCATATGAAACAAAATGTTCAGAATCATCCACTGTGGACCTATCTATCACCAGACCTCTTCTTTTCTTGGAAGAAGAGAGAGAAAGGGAAGATATAAGAGCGCATCAACTGTCTGGGGCAACACTCCGCTTCTTTGCAGCCTGAATTAATGTGCTTGCAGGAAATATGTGAGTGGCATTTCTAGACCACTGGACGATTCTGATAGACCATTAATGGTGCTGACGGTGCTCAGCGCTCCATGATGTTGAACCATCACCATCAGGAAATGGACCCCCCGGAGCATCCTGTTGTATAATTTATTAGGAAACCAACCACTAAGATGCTTAGCTCTTTAGAAGGTGGAGAAACCAAGCTAAGCCCATGACAAAGGCTTATGCTCCCCCCATTCTTGCTGAACACTGAGCTTTCGATTCTGTAACTCTACTTGGGTAACTGTTATCAGCCAATCCTTGGCTTGAAATTCCTGTGTGTCTGCAATAAAGTCTCCCAGCACCTGACATACAGGGGATGAAATGCCTATAAGTGGGTATTATTTGACCTGTGTGTGTTCTTAGATCTTGGCCCACAGTAAGGTAGTCCTGGGGAGGCCATGGCTAATAGAAAAGAACCAAACAACAGTGTTTTCCAGAGAATCACAAGATCACATTCTTTTAATGCATGTGAAAAAGCATCACATTGTGTGAAAAAGCACCACATTGATATATACATCTACTATCAGGGAGGGAAGGCAATTATTTACCATCTGTAATCACATTTTCTTTTAGGAGCGCATTTACCATAATGTCACCTATTTTGTCCCTCTTTTTTTCTTCTTCTTTTTAAGTAAGCTCCACACCCAGTGCGAAGCCCAACACAGGGCTCAAACTCACGACCCTAAGATCAAGACCTGGGCTGAGATCAAGAGTCGAACACTCAACCGACTGAGCCACCCAGGAGCCCCATATTTTATTTCCCTCTAAAAGCATAAACATGTTAAAGGAGGCAACTGGCCTCCTATTTCTACCTCACATACAGCCCTGCTTCAGAACCAGCTACCTTGTCCATGTGAACAGCAACTGACTCAGAGTTAGTAAGGAATAATAAGGATTTGGTAGTTCAGTATGGCTTACTGTAAGTATATCATCTAGAAAATTGTTTTCCCAACAGGTAATGATTTAGTGATGAGACCACAAAGAAGGACTTCTGTTAAAAACCATTTTTATCAACCCCTTCAGCAACATCTCATGCCGTTAGGGATTTCCAGCAAGCCAAGTTGCAATTTCTTTTTTGCTTCAGCTGGCTTTTTGTTAAAATCAACCTGCTGGGCCAAGGGAAAAAACACTTTGCTGATAAAATAAGACAATGTATGTGAAAGCTCCTAACCCTGTTCCTGGCATAAATCGGCACTGAAACACAAGTCTCCTCCTTTCTCCTCTCTCTCACCTTGCATCTACATTGCTGTCTTATTGATTTTGTTAATTTGTAAAATAAGTGGGAATGGGAAGACTTACAAAGCATGAGTGTGGGCTAGCAAATGTAGGCACTGGAGAACATGGCAAACGAGTTTAAAAGCCACTGGTGTTACCAGCATTGATTTTCCAAACCATGTCTCTACATGTTTGATTTAACAAACATTTATACTGTGCTGGGAAATATAAGGACAAAAAAACATGGACCCTGCCTCGTGTGCTCACAAAACCATAGGGAAGCAGCTTCCAGATGCACATTTGGAGGGATGCAGGGAAGAAAAATGTCCTCTCCAGGACAAGAGTTTAATTAATATAATTGAAGCATAATGAAACTAATTGTAGCATACAGATATTGCCAATTAACCCACAAATGTCCAATTTTCCCACAAATTTAAAAATTACGGCCTCTTCCCCTATGGAAGAAAGGCAAAGACAGTTTTCAACAAAAAAGGCAAGTTCTGGGGCACCTAGCTGGCTCAGTCAGTGGACCATGCAACTCTTGATCTTGGGGTTGTAGGTTTGAGCCCCACATTGGGTGTAGAGAGGACTTAAAAAAATAAAACCTTAAAAAAAAAAAGGCACATTATTTCCATATTTTAACATGGGAAAGTCAAAAGATAAACCTGCCCCTCAAAATCCCCCTATGAGATAGGTACTAGACTTCAAAGCAAAATGATGAAATCTCATCATTTATGTGCAAGAGTAACACTCAATCCAAAATCTAAAATGGCCTATTAATCATGTCATGGCTAATAAGCAAAGGTGGGCAAAGCAAGGAAGCACAATGAATGTCTCCATTAGGTAGGGTCGAGGTACTCCCTCTGCACATTGTACTCACTGACTAGAAGTGAAGTTTCATTATGATCATTATTGCCTATCAGGAAATCATAATACACTTAAATTTGAATTTCATCTTCTAACGTCTCCCACAGAGACCTAAACTATGTCAAGTTTTCATGCAGTAGTCTTGTAACCCATGAACCTATACCTCCATTTTCTAGAACTTTCTTAGCATCTGCCCGGTGAGTAAGATGACCAGAAACAAAGCGAGATTCCCTAAGACCTAACGGTACAGGTCAGGGATGAGGAGTGGAAGAAGGAATAATAGGCTGGGCTGGACTCTGGGAGGCAACTGTTCTCCAAGACGAACAACAGTTATGATTGATGGGTAATCTCTACCTGAAGTACAATGAAATTGATAATGTCCACCTATGTGTTTAAGGATTGTTGAGGCAGGAAAGCCAAAAGGTATAGGTTCTTGGAAGGCAGAGGCCACATCTTAGGAATATCAATACCTTTTACTCAGATGTAGCAAGGTACCTTTAGAGATATTAGACATTCAATAAATATTTGTTGAATTACATTACTCAATGCATGATTTCTCCTGCCTATTATTTTATACCTTAGAAGATGATTGGACATAGAGAGTTTGGGGCATAAATGAGACAAATATTCCAAGGCTCATGTCTCTTTCATTGACAGTTGGTCATATGGCTGCTTTCTCTTGACCCTTGTCTTGATAAATTCAGTTCAATAAGATAAGCATATGAGTTGAGTTCTATCAAGACTCAATAGTCCATATTAACCACCCATATCCTAAACATTTACTGTAAGAATGATCACTAGGCATCCCACCATTTTAGTCAGTTCAGGCTATCAAAACAAATACTAAAGATTGGATGGCTTAAACAACTGAAATTAGTTTTCTCACAGTTGCTGAAAAGTTGAAAAGTCCAAGATCAAAGTCCAGCAACTTCCGCTTCTGGAGATATCTCTCTTCCTGGGTTGTGGATGGCTACCTTCTTGCTGTGTGTTTACATGGCCTTTCCTCAGTGAATGTGTGTGGAGAGAGGATGAGAGATTGGCCTTTTTATAAGGCCGCCAGTCATATCATATTAGGATCCCATCCTTATGACCTCATTTAACCCTAATGTCTTCCCAAAAGCCCAATCCCCAAATACAGTCACTCTGCAGTTTAGGATTTCAACATATGAATTTCGGAAGAACGCAATTAGGTCCATAGCATTCCATCTCCAGCCCCCCAAAATTCATGTCCTTCTTGCATGTATTATTACACTAATTCCATACATTATTTCCATTTATTCCATCCCCAAAGTCCCTAAAGTCTTCACTCATTCCAGCAACAACTCTAAAGTCTTAAGTCCAAAGTCTATCTAAACAGCATGTAGGTACAAGACCTAGCAGGTCAAATTAGCTTTTAAGTCCCATGAATAATCCTCTTTGGCTCAATACTCTGCCCCTAGGCCCATTGGGATGGCAGTGTCCATATCACAGATCTAGATCGGGTTCCCACTCCTGAGGCTTTGAGAAGCCGGAGTCCCGCCACCATGGTTCTGCAGGGTGGTCCCACCCCCAAGGCTTCAGGCAGAGGCTATATGGCCTGGTAAAGCTCAGGTGGTAGCCCTGATGATCTCTGAATTGCCTCTGGGGTCATCTTCACCCTTTCTGAAGAACAGCCTACTTTGCTGTCAAATAGCTCTCCTGTCCTGTCAAATCTAAGAAGTCTAATAGCCTCTGATCATTTTGCCCCATCTCTGTTCAAACTAGCAGTGCTTCTGTTCATATAATCCCACAAATTCTTTATTGAGTGATAGTTTAGCCATACCCTTGATGCTCTACCTAGAATATACTATTTATTGTTTGCAGTATGGATAGGCTGAGCATTTTCCAAATCATCAAGTTCTAATTCCTTTTAGCATAACAACTTCTTTAATTCATCTCTCTCCTTTTGCATTTCGCTATAGCAGGCAGGAGGAACAAAGCCACTTCTTCAGCACTTTGCTCAGAAATCTCCTCAGCTCAATATCCAATGTCATTGCTTGGAAGTTCTAACTTCCACAAAATGCTAGAACCAGTCCAGTCAAGGTGTTGCCATTTATGACAACTTTTCTCCCATTTCAAATAACGTGTTTCTCATTTGTGTCTGAGACCTCACCAGAAATGTCCTTTACGTCCATATTTCTAACAAGCCTCCATCTGGTTCCAAAGCTACTTCCAAACTTTTAGACTTTTGTTATAGCAAGACCCCGTTCCTCAATACCTAAGTCTGTATTGATCAGGGTTCTCAAAAGAAACGGAACCAAGAGGAGATAGAGATAAAGAGGTTTATTATAATAAAGTAACTCACACAGTTATGGAGGCTAAGTCCCCAGATCTGCAGTCAGCAAGCTGGAGATGCAGGACAGCCAATCTGTAGCTCAGTCTGAGAAGCTAAGACTTCCTAAGAGCCAGAAGAGCTGACAGCAGTGTAATTTTCACAATGAAAGCTAGCAAGCACAAGATCCATGAAGAGCCAGCTTTTTCAGTTATAGCCCAAAGGCAAGAAAAGACCAGTGGGGGCGGGGGTGGCGAAGAAGGGAAAAAAGGAAAAAAAAAAAAGAAGAAGAAGAAGAAGAAGATCAATGTCCCAGCTCAACAGAGAATAAGTCCTTACTCACGGGAGAGTCAACCTTTTTGTTCTATTTAGGCCTTCCACACCGAGAAGGGCAATCTCCTTTCTCAGTATACTGACTCAGAGGTTAATTTCAACCAAAGTCACCTCCACAGACACACCTAGAATGTTGTCTCACCAGATACATGGCCACCCAGTGGCCCAGTCAAATTGATGGATAAACTTGACGCCTGAAGTTTAACCATCACACCCACTTCCACGAATTCCCGTATAACACTAACATTCTTGGCCTCTATAATAAGCCCCACAGCTAGAGTTGTTTTGTAGGGATGGAAATTAATTTGCATGGAGAAGTCAGGGCCATCTTCTCTGCCCCACCTCGTGAATAAGAACATACATCTGGGAGGTGGATGGCCAGGGTACTGTCCATAACTATATGGCATTTTTTCTCTATGAAAAGCTCATTAGGTCCTTAAGAGGCCCAAGCATGAAATTCTGACTTCATAATAAAATACGATACTATAAAGTACTGATTCCTTCATTGCATGTGCAGAGCACATGGCTAGGTGTTACAGAAATTACAAATATAAGCAGTTCAGAGTTTCAAACCTTAAAGAACCTAGAGTTTACAGGGGAGAGATATGTACACAAGTAATTAAAATTCAAGGCAGAGGGAGATTAAGGGGAAAAAAATGTTTAAGTATTCTGTTAAAAGGCAATTCGCGATTACTTCCAGATGGGAGAACACCAACTGCTTCTTTAGAGATGTGGGTACTGGAGCCTCGTCTTATATATGTGTGTGTGTGTATATTATGTGCACGTATTAAACTATACCTATGTTTGTATAGAATTCTACAAACATTCTACTACATGGATATAATTCAGAATTAAAATATAACATAATTAGAATTAAAAATAACACGGCACCTGCTGAAAGCTTGACAACTCCATTTAGGCGAAGAGTTTCTATGAGGGTTCATCCCGATCACTATTGCTTCCCTGGAGGATTTGAACACAGCTCCTCAAACCATGGTTTTAAGTCATGAGTCCTTTGATCAAGCAACATTTTAGGTAGAATTCTGTTCGATATGTAAAATGGGTAAAGAATGGCTGACAGGACGGGAAGGAAAGGGAGCTCCGTCTGCCCTGCACCTTCCTCCCACTTGCCAAAGACCCTTGGGCTCCATGTACCACAGGATGGAAATCCCCTGAGATGATCAGCAAGTCCTTTCCTGCTGTCAATGCCTGCGATTCAAGTCTAAGTCTCTGTGGAGCAGTGAGCGGTCTAGAAGGAAGAGCATGCTCTCTGAGACTTGCAGTCCTCCCTGAGAGCATTCCCTGCAGTTGACGAAGGAAGCTGAACACATGTGAGAAAAAAAAAAAGGCAAAGTATTTGTTGAAGTGCCCATCCGAGAGGAAGGGCTTTCCAAAAAAGGAAGAGAAGTCAAGGAAGACATTAGCAGCAAGGGGGCAAGTCACTTACTTGTATCTAAAAGCCTTTGGATCAGTGTTGAATGCAGAACCCAGAGAAAAACTGCTGAATCCGAACTAGGGTCCAGAGATGGGCAGACATGTGGCCTCCCTAAAGCTCCACTAGCTCAGCCCTGGCAAAGCAGGGACTCCTGAGGGATTTCAGGGCACCAGCTCAGGCCTGATGCAGCAGCCCCAACAGCAAGCCAAGAGGCAGAACAATGCCACTCTAATATCAATGATTTACAATGAGTCACAACCACAACAACAGCCTTTCATGGACGGAAAGAGAAAATGGGCTCTGCTTGTCAGCATCCAGAGGCAGATCAAAAGCACACTTTCTAAAAGTTGTTCCAGATGTCTCTTCCACCCCTGTAGAGAGCACTGGCCTCCCAAAGCCATGTCCCTGGTGTCTCTCCTTTCATGGACGAACAGGTTATTTCAGACAGGAAGAGAGAGGCAGCTCTCGGGCTCCAACAACCACCAAATCAACCTTCTTACTCACATAAAGGGCTGTTCAAAATCAGCCTTCCTGGCCTATGCATTCCCAAAAGACAAAGCCATGCGCTCTCTGCTCTGGACACAGAAAAAAGAGTCAATACAGAACTCTCTCTGGTCAAGGGCTGCCAGCCTTTGGCGAGTTGTGACTCTTGAACCCAAGGAGCTCCCATTTAACAGAAGATACTCTGTCTTCTTGGTCTGATGTACACAGGCACCTCGTCCAGTATTTTCTCTGATCCTGAACTAGGACAAACTGTAATGGCCAAAAGAGTCTGTTTCTGTCAGCACAGCAATGAAGCAAGAAAGCTAAATGAAAGTCACACTGAACTGTAAAGTGAAGTAAACCCTGGATTCGAGAATAAGGGACCAGAATAGAGTCCTAGCTCTGACGCTTACTAGGTGGGTGACTTTGGAAGTCACGAGCACCTCTCTGCCCCTCAGTTGCATTGACTGGGGATTATGACAGCTACTCCCAAATCAGTAAATGTCCTACTGAGTGCCTGTCTGCCATGTGCCAGGAAGCATTTGCTAAGGATATCCTGGTGAACAAACTTGGCCTTTGCCCTGAGGCAGCTTAAAGACAAGCGGGGGAGAAAGAAACTAGATCAGTAAGCAAACAAATATATAATTACAAATCTGAAGTGTTCAGAGGCTAAAAACAGCATGTTTTGGAAGAATGCAAGATGGGATGGGGGGTGAATTTTCTTCCACCTGGGGAGTAAAGAAAGCATCTCTAAGGGGAGGCATGTGAGAGGGATGAGGAAAAGCCAGCTCAGGAAACAGGAAAAGGGGGATTCCAGGCCAAAGGACTATCACAGCCAAAGGCCCAGAGGGAAAGAAGGGCTCAGCGTGCTCGAGAACTCAAAAAGTCTCAGGTGTTTGGAGCTGGGACCATGGAGAGCAAGAGGAGACTGTGAGACAGAAGCTGGAGAAGAGCCCACCAAGGGAGGTATTGCACTGAGCACGCAGTAGGCCCTCAGTTAACATGGGCTCCATACAAATGCTTTGGCTGGTAAAGTCCATTTTAATTTCTTTTTTTTTTTTTTTAAGATTTTATTTATTTATTTGACAGAGAGAGAGATTACAATAGGCAGAGAGGCAGGCAGAGAGAGAAGGAAGCAGGCTCCCTGCTCAGCAGGGAGCCCAATGTGGGGCTCGATCCCAGGACCCTGAGATCATGACCTGAGCCGAAGGCAGAGGCTTTAACCCACTGAGCCACCCAGGCGCCCCCCATCCATTTTAATTTCTAAGCGAAGTACTTGCTAAGACCCCTTCTTTTTCAGTGATTCTAGTCCACAAACTGTTAAGGAAAGGAAAAAACNTTTAATTTCTAAGCGAAGTAATTGCTAAGACCCCTTCTTTTTCAGTGATTCTAGTCCACAAACTGTTAAGGAAAGGAAAAAACAAAATCTAACAGAGTCCCTTGTCTTTTGTGAACCACAGAATTAACAGAACTCTTGTGGGAAGGGAATTCTACCCTTAGAATTCTCCTCCACTGGTCTCATCTGCCCAAAGGAAGGATGTGCTGCTTAAATGCAATTCAGGCAAACATCGTCAGCCCAAGGGAGGCAACAAATGCTTCCACGGCTACAAACATCCTGCAAGGTCAACATCATTTCATGGTTCCCTTTCTTACATAAGTAAACAGTAGCCTCCCATATCAAGAAAAAATGCTGGAATTTCTCAGGTGTCCCATTAAAAAGACCCACACGGTCCAAAGCAATTTAGGACATCCCAGGCACAACTACACCATTTGTTTCTGCTACCATAAATAAATAAATAAATAAATAAATAAATAAATAAATAAATAAATATGGTTTCACGACCCACATCTCATCTGAGTGATGTGTCCTCTTTTGGGGATCCGTGTGTTCTCTTCTTTTTCTGGTTCCAACATGTCCATCATTCGGTGGCTCTCCAAGTGCTGATCAGGCATGAATGCAGGGCCACCGAAAGGGCAGGATTAAACACCGCTAAGATTTGTCTTTGGCCACGGTCATGTCCCTCAGTTACGATAGAAAATTAAGACCCAAACAGAGCTAGATGCAGCCCCCGGCTGTCCATTTCTGAGTCTCTCTCTTTTTCTGCCAGACAAGAGACAACACGGAGCCAGCAGGGCCTCTGTGGTCTAAAAGAGATCACATGTAAAGAAAGGCCCTCGCCTGGTGTGTGGAGCAGAAGAGGCATGAAATCACAAAACACAGGTCTGGAAGGGGGTCCAAGTGTGGGATGTGGCGAAGTCCTTGCCGGCAGGACTGCTGCCCAGGGGCCTGGCCGCCAAGACAGAGGATGAACGGGGACAGCGGGAGCTCGTCATGACAGACCTACTCCGCTGAGCCCGCCAGTGCCAGAAATCCTCCAGTGGGCCTCTGATCCCCCAGGGGGCTCTGTTCTCGGGGAGTCTACAGGAGAACAAGGGACCAAGGCCTCCAGGATGGGCAGGGCCCCCGGGGGCCAGGGCCTCCCGCAGAGCCCAGACTCAGCCTAACCGGGTGGAACTACACAAAGAAGTATTTGCTTTTAGGAGCTGAAAAAGCTATCACTGCCCTGCGCCTGCGTCAGAGAAACACAGTTTGGGAGGGGTTGCTCCGGTTTTGCCAGGTGAACCCATTGTTTGTTCTTCCTGACTCTCTGATCGATACCCTTGTCTAAATTCTGCCTACAGACCCAACCATCCTGGTGAAAGTCAGCCCAGCTGTCTTCTGCCTCCTGTGACTTCTTTGCCTAGCATTTCAATTCTTTTACTAGGAGAATAATGAGTCTGAATCAGGCAACGTTTTAATATCCCTACAAATAAAAGGGCTTCCCTAGTTAAAAAATTAGACCAAAGTCTTATCTATTGATATAATGTGGTTGATGTTCTTGATAAGTTTTATCGCATAGATAAAATAACCAAGGATCAAAACTCATGCTATTCTGGAAACATGTTGCCTCTCATTTTTATGACTCTATGTGAAGTAGGAAAAATTCAGCAGATGATCAATTATTAGAACAGAGGAGCCTTTATATCTGGAATTTAAAATCCACAAATCCTATTTTATACAATATAATAATGGATTCTCCTCCTAATCTCATTTTATTATCAAGTCATAATGAGAAAGATTTTCCTTCATTTCACAGAATAACAAAAATAGGAGGAGGAGCCCCTCCATTTAAAAACGAAGAAATCAAGCCTCAGAGAACAATTTGCCTCAGACAATTCATCCAGTCCAAGAGGAGGGAAGAATGGTCAGTGCCAGATTCTGGCAGAGTCAAAAATAATGAAAAGGAAAGAGATCTGGACAACCCACAGCCACTGCAGACTGAAAAGGAATGTGGCCGAGCTTATATCAGAGGCCTGGAGACGAGCTGTCAAATGATGGCTTCCACCAGTCACAACCAGTGACAACTAATTACATCACCCACCTGGGGCCAGCCCATCAAGGTGCAAGACACACCTCACATCAGCCTAAACAAGTATGAGCACAGGGAATCAAGCCATTGTCCTTAGCTGTGGCTTTAATATCATGACAACCCCTAGGAGATTTTTAGCTAATGCTAAAAATGCCTGGAGCTCACCCTTCAGCTTGCCCTTTGCAATTTCTTTCTCTTGAAAAGGCCGCTCTCCTTATTTATTCTGACCTGATCCTACCTGGATACAAATGTCTAGTGATGAAGAATGATAAAATTACCCATGTGAGGAAGTTCTGGAAGTCTCCTCTCCAGAGTATCATCTTAAGTTTTATCCACATCAAACTGGTCCACAGCCCAGGGCAGGACATCGCCAGCCATGGAAAACGGTACCCATTGAGCCAGAGGAAGGAACCACAGTAAGGAGGGATAGAAGTTGCAGCAAAGTGACCAAGACTCTGACTTTCTCACACCATGTTTAAAAAAGATTTTAAAAGAAAAGAAATGTGAACTCACTCTTTCTCAAATCTCTCACTATCTCCCTTGAGCTTCTAAGCAGAGTCAATTTTCCCCCCAAAATAATACCTCCCCTGTGGTCCACCAAAGGTGTGAGCACTGTGGCCATGGCTACAGGCAGAACCTAGGGAGAAGTAAGCCCAGATTCTGGACGTCCGCCGATTTTTAAGGACATGACCTTGACCCTACTCTCCCTCTTTAGACTGGGAACTAAACATAAGACATAGAGTGGGTAAGAGTATCAATAATATCGTTTAGCCAGAGAGCTGAAAGCTGCTCCACTGGCACCATGGAGAGTGAGCCCAGTGTCAGTGAACCTTACGGGATATTCAGGGACCCCGGCCCTCCCCACCTACCTGCTGTTCTTCTGTAACAGAGCCTCATGACTCACGGGGAGTGCTGGCCACGCTTTCACACAGGGTCTAAGGGGCTGGGCTCTGCTGTAATCTACTTTTCCCCCTAGCACTTTCGCCCTCTGTGATTCATTCCACCTGCCGGTACTTGAAGTGCAGTTAGATAGCTCATTTATTTTCAAAGAATAAGTTCATAAGCTTTTTAAAAAATCAAGCAATTAACTTACTCTTGACTGCCATTTCTTGGCAGGTGATCTCATGCTCCAGGCAACAGTGCTGATGTTCTGAAGGCATCTTTTTACCCTCATCATCAAGACCCTTTCAAATCTTCCTCCTTACTGAATCTTGAGTTCTTAACTGAGCTTTGTTATAGAGCAAGAGTTCCAAATCCTTTGGATAGCTGCCATCTAAAAACCATATTCTCCCTATTTGACTAGAATCAAAATTTTTCATTGAATTCGTTCTTACCATGCATGCCAATCCCTCTTGAGAGAGACACTTGCTGTGAGAAGTGTTTCATGTACCTTTCACAAACTGAGCCCAACTGGAGTGATCCCCACCCCTATTTCTCTAGGAGAGCCAGAAACACCTCTCGATGGAACTGAATGCCTGTTGCTTCTTTGCCCTCTGAATGGGTGTTAGAAAAGAAATATGTTACCCATCCTCCACCCCAGCCCTGATTTCCCGCACTGACTTCTGCAGAAGCCTACCTTGGGGGTGAGGTGATGAGAAAAAGGCAAGCAGGATGAAACATGAAGTCACAGAACACAGAGAGAGGCAAGGATCTTTGCCTGGCCTCTTCCTCCTTCCTGGACTCTGCCAGCCACGTACACAAGTCATCATCTTGCTGAGTCACTACAGAATTCTATAGAATTCTTCTCTCTGTTAAAGACAGTGACCCCTCACCCAACCCCCTGCTGGAACTTCGCACCAAGAGAAACTGCTCTTTGGGATTGTTGTCACCTGGGGGAGCACATTGAATCCTGAGTGGGTCTTTGCAAAAAGTACTCATACTCATGCCTGCTGTACCCCTTGGAGATGCTTACCCGGTACATCTAAAATGAAGGTCTTAAATCTCAACTATGTGCCAAAGATCATTCGGATCAGTTGAGAACCCTGGCTTAGGGCCTGTATTATGTTGCTAGGTCTGCCATAACAAGGTGCCACAGACTGGGTGGTTTAAACAACCAACACTTATTTCTTCATAGGTCTGGGGGTTAGAACTCTGAGATCAAGGTGTGAGCAGCGTTGGTCTCTCCGGAGGCCTCTTTCCTTGGCTTGTAGATGGATCAACAGGTGTCTCCACATGGTTGTCCCTCTGTGTGGGTCTGTGTCCTGATTTCGTCTTCTTTAAGGAAACCCGCCATATTTGATTAGGGCCCACCTGAATGACTTCACTTTAATTCATTACCTCCTTAAGGACTCTGTCTCCAAACATAACCACGTTCTGAAATGCTAGGTGTTGGGATTCAACATATGCCCTTCAAGGGGACACAATTCAGCCCATCACAGAGGCTGTCATTCAAAGTAGGGTCCACCGGCCAGAAGCAGCAGCATCCCTTGGGCCACTATAAAAATGCAGAGCCAGGCCCACATGCCAAACCTCCTGTATCAAAATCTGCATGTCAACAAGATCCCTAGCTGGTCTGGACATACATTAGCATCTGAGAAGCACTGGTTTACAGCACATTTCGGTCAAGAGGTAACTATTCACACCAGTAACTACATTTAATATTGTTCATAATTCAAGTCTTTACTTCTATTAGAAGAATTGCTAGCACATAGAAGCAGAAAAGAGGAACAAATGAGGGGCCTGAGGCCTTATCACCAGTCCAGAAATCACACCATGAGGATGGATGCCTGTTTTGCTTATGCATGAGGCCAGGCCTTTGGATGAAATCAAGCCACACCATCCAGACAGTTGAGCCGAAGATCAAGAAGGTGTGCCTGGATATTTTTCAATAGAGACAGGATTGATGAGTGTTCCTTCGTGCTTTATGCAAAACAACATCCATGAGCACCCATTTAGGTAACAGGTTCTGTCCTAGGCATTGGGCATATGAGTAGAAATAAGACCCACTCCCTGCTTTTGTGGGCAGTGCCCCGTGAAAGAAACACTCAGGGAACATGGAGGAGAGGTCTTTATCCCAACTTGGGGAGGCTTCTGCTCACCACTGATTGGCCAAACCTCAAAAACACATAACCTGAGAGGAGTGTCCTCTTCCTCCACAGGGATTCCCTGGAGCCAATGGGCAGGAAAACCAAATGCTAACTGGAATCTGCCCTGTCCTCGTAGGTGGGAGAAGGAATTTCAGAGCACGCATGTTGCATTAGCCTGTGAGGACTTGAGTTGGGAGATTCACAAAGTGGGCAGCTGGCGTGACTTATTTCCCACAAAAGTAAAAAATGGCCGAGAGAACTTCTTTGAACCCTGGAAGAACTTCCAAAAAGGAATCTTCTAAGTTTGGAGCTCACGAGACACAGAGAGGCATGGTCTGATTTATGTGGTGAGCCTACTGCTGCATCCACGGACCACATGCAGTTTGCCTAGCAGAGTCCTGGGCATAAACTCTCCCACTGTAGGGCTATGTGCCAGCTCTGAACCAAGTATTTTCATGTGGCAGCTTGTTAATTTAGTCTTCACAGTAATACTGCAACGTAGTTTATTATCCCATTTTGTACCTGAAACTGAACTCAAAGACTTCAGGACACTTGCCCAAGGTCATGCAGTTTTTAAGCACAGAAACAGTATCAAGTCCAGATCTAAATCTGTTAACAACTTACTCAAACTCAAAGCTGCTAATCTTTCCAGGATGTTGTGCTGCAAATACAGTGATCTTGGATTCTAGGGTGGTGGAACAAAGTTGTTGTTTTCGTTGTTGTTGTTGTTGTTGTTTATTTTTTTATTTTTTTTTTAAAGATTTTATTTATTTATTTGATACACAGAGAGAGAGAGATCACAAGTAGGCAGAGAGGCAGGCAGAGAGAGAGGAGGAAGCAGGCTCCCCACTGAGCAGGGAGCCCGATGCGGGCCTCGATCCCAGGACCCTGAGATCATGACCTGAGCCGAAAGCAGAGGCTTTAACCCACTGAGCCACCCAGGCGCCCTGTTGTTGTTTTTTAAAGGCAGCCTTTTAATTCACCAAAAATTGTTCACTTGATGCCTCAATGTTCATCACGTACACACAATGCCATAGTTAAGCCTTGTCACTTACAAATGCTATTTCTCTTGCTGATAAATGCATTTTACATAAGAAGGAAAGATTTGGGAAAACGGTATCTCTCCAGATGGGATGGAAGCTATGTGTGTGGGCTGCCCTGCTCGTCTCTCCCCTGTCCCCTCCGCCTCCATCACATTTTCCAGAGTGGGAAAAGAAAGGCACAATTCAAAATGTTTTTCAAAGTGGAGCAAGGCCCTTCTCTTACTTTTTGCCAAGCCCTTAAGACAGATACTTTTTGTTTTGAAATTTAACCTAGATTGTGGGGCAAAGCACAATCAAATGAGGTGGGGGAATTCCCATTTTGATCCTCACTGCTTTTCTACCTCTCAGGCAGTTGATGGATGGATAGGCTAAATAAGAATCAAAAAGTATGATAAAGGCCAGCTTTTGTTTTTTTAAATGCATTTATACCAATAAAATTAAATGGGGGAAAGAACTGTATTTTCAACAAACAGTGCAAGGACTATTGGATATCCACATACAAAAGATGAGGTTAAACCTTTTCCTCACACCACACACAAAAATTAACAAAATTGATCAGAAACCTAATTACAAAAGCTAAAAAAATATATATAGGAGTATTATCTCTATGGCCTTGGCTTAGACATACCCTTCTTAATTATGCCATCAAAAGCACGAGAAATAAAGTAAATTGGATTAAATGGAAAAAAAACTTTTGTGCTGCAAAAAAATGCTATCAAACAAGTGAAAACACAACGACAGAATGGAAGAAAATATTTGTAAATCATATATCTGATTTGTATCCACACTATAAAGAACTCTTAAAACTCAGTAATATCTCAAAAACTAATGATGTGCAATATGTTGGCTAACTGAACATAATTTTAAAAACCCTCAATGATAAAGACAACTTAATTATCAAACAGGCAAAGGAAATATGCAGACATTTCTCCAAAGAAGCTATATAGATGGTCAATAAGCACATGAAAAGTTGCTCAAAATCACTGGTTATCAGGGAAATGCAAATCAAAACCACGACGAGATACACCACTTCACACCACAAGGTTATAACCAGAAAGACAATGTTGGTGATGATGTGGAAACACTAGAACCCTTGTACACTGCTGGCAGGAATGCAAAATGGTGCAATTGCTTTGGGAAACAGTCTAGCAGTTCCTCAAAATGTTAAAGATAGAATGACCGCAAGACAGAGCAATTTCAAATACCCAAAGAGAAATGGAAACATGTCCATTCAAAAACTTGTCACATGAATATTGTTAGCATTATTCATAAGAGCCAAAAAAGTAGACGCAACTTGTATGTCCATCAAATAATGAATGGAGAAATAAGATATGATATATCCATACAATGGAATATTATTCAGCAGTAAAAAGAACTCAAGCAGTGAGACATAGTACAATACAGAACTTTGAAAATATTATTTTAAGTGAAACAAGTCAGAAAAGCCACATACTATATGATTTAATTCATATGAAATGTCTAGAATAGGCAAATCTATACATATATAGAGAGACAGTATATTAGTGGTAGTACTATTAATCTACTTAGGGCTAAGGGAGGTGGGCCAAATTTGCATACAAGAAATACAAGAAATAGGAGGTGACTGCAAATTGGTATGGGGTTTCTTTTTGAGATTATGAAAATGTTCTAAAATTGACAGTGGAGCATGGTTTCACAACTCAGGGAATATACTAAAAACCATTGAACCATAAAATTTAAATGTGTGAGTTGTATATATGTGAGCTCTATTTCAATAAAGTATACATACCTATGTGTATATCTAATCTTGTGTATCTGTGCACATATATAATATGCATACATATACATACATATGTATAAAAGTTTCATAGAAAACCTAGCCAATGTCAAGAATGAAATGGAACACCCACAGGTGCTCTGCTTCAGCCTGGCATTTGGATTTGTGTGGCAGAGGTAGACTGAAAAGCAACCAGATGATGCTAATTTAAAAAAAACTTTATCGAGGTGTGACAAAATGTTCCCACTTGAAGTTTACAGCCTGATGAGTTCTGACAAATGTAACCACCAACACAATCAAGATAAAGAACATTTTAATTACCCGAAAAATTCCTGGAACATCTTTATCTGTGCCCCAGTGCCCAGGCCCAGGCAACCAGGTATCTGTTTTAACTTCACTGTAAGTTAGTTTTGCCTTTTCTCTAATTTCATATAAGTTAAATCACACAGCGTGTACTCTTGTGGATCTGGCTTTTTTTTTTTTTTACAACTCAGCCTAATACATTTGATATTCAACCACATTATTATATAGTTCACTGCTTTTTTAATGTTGATAGGATCACATCATATGAAGCTATTTCAATTTGTTTATCCATTCATCTGCTTATGAATATTTGGGATTTTCCTAATTTGATTTATTATAAACATTAATGTAAAAGTTTTTTGTGTGGACATATGTTCTCATCACTCTTGGGTAAATGCACAGAAGTGGAAACACAAGGTCTTACTATAAGTGCATACTTAACTGTATAAGAATCCACCAAACTGATCTCCAAAATGTAAATACCATTTTTTGCACACCCACCAGCAGGGCTAAAGTTTTTTAAATTTTAGCCTAGTAGGTATCTCATTGTGATTTTAAATTGCATTTCCTTGATGCCTAATTAAATTGAGCATCTTTTTATGTGCTTTCTGTCCACTCATATATCTGTTTTTGTGACATTTCTGTCCAAATCTTTTGCCTATTTAAAAAACTGAATTGATTTTTTTTTTTATTACTGAGTTGTATGAGTTCTTTATCAATTCTGGATTCAAATCCTTTTCCAGCTATTTTATCCTAGTCTGTGGCTAGAAATGTCATTTCCTTAATGGTATCTTTCTTAATAGTGTTTTTGATGAAGTCCCATGTATCCATTTTTTTCTTTTACGTTTCAAATTTTCTGTGTCCTAAGAAATCTTCGCCTACCCAAAGGTTGCAAAAATGTCCTGATTCCTAGACATTTTAATTTTTATCTATTTCAAGTTAATTTTTGTGCTTGGTGTGAAGCAAGGGTTGAAGTTCATTTTCAAATATGAATAACAAGTTTTCTACTACCATTTGTTGAAAAGACTGTTTCCCATTGAAAGGATTCCTCATGCTTCCTCTTCCACAGCCATACCCACTTCCCTCCTGCACTCCTCCCATCCTCCCTCCCTTAAGCCCTGACAACCACTAGTCTGTTCTCCATTTCTATAATTTTGTCATTTCAGGAATGCTATATAAATGGAGTCATAAAGTATATACCCTCTTGGGGTTAGCTTTTTATTCTTTTGTATTTATCCACACATGATGCTCTTCTTTCTCTTGTGTAGGTCTAAGTTTCATTGATATTATCCACCTTGCATTTCAGGTCTGCTGGTGAAAAATGCTGGCAATTTTTGTTTCTTTTAAAAACTTTTTATTTCATATTTATTTTTGAAGGATATTTTTACTATATATAGAGTCCAAGGTGAATACTTTATTTCATTGTTGCTTTTGTTTCAACAATTTAAAGATACCATTTCATCCACTTCTGCCTTAAAAGTGTCTGACAAGAAGTATGTTATCTTCATTCCTCCATATGTAATGCATCTCTGTCTGTATGCAGTATTTTTGCATACATTCCAAAAATTTTCTCCTTATAAATGGTTTTCAGTAATTAGATCTGAATCCCATTGGTGTGTTTTTCTTTTGTGTTTCTCCTGCTTGGGGATTGTTGAGCTGCTTGGATATGTGATTTACAGTAATTTTCACAAAATGTGGAAAGCTTTTAGCTTTGATTCCTTTTACTTTTTTACCCTCCTCCCTTTCTGGGACTCCAATCACATGCATATTATAGCTGTTCTAAAGGTCTGTATGTTAATTCTTCCTTCTCTGTTATTTTCTGTCTGTTCCTATTAACTGGTCTTTGTCCTAATTATAGGTCACTTTTTTTTTCTTCTTTAATGCATGCCTAGTAATTTTGGATTAGATGCTAGAAATTGTGACTTTTATGTTATTGAATGTTGGATTTTGCTGTCTTCTTCTTCTTTTTTTAATGGATTCAAAGCCCATAAGAACTTATTTATAAGACTTTTAACAGGTGAAAAAACATTTCCAATATTTTTTTAAAAGTTCAGAGATTAATATTTCAGAGTAAACACATTCATACCACATTCAGAAATAAAATATTTTGTCATCATTCAACCTTTCTTAAAATGATTTCTCCATTACAAATACTTGGTTGTCTTCTTTAATATGGGTTGGACTGTGTTCTGTCAGGCAGTTAATTTACTTGCATATCAACTTGATCTTTTCTAAGCTTTATTAAAACATTATTAAGTAGAGTTTACTCTAGACTCATTTAGTCCTATTACTAAGCTGTGACATTTTTGTAGTCTATTTTGTAATGACCTTGATGTTCATCAAGGATCTTCAATTCTGGCTGGTTAGAACTCAAATTTCTACTAACTCTGTATTACCTTTAGGGATTATTCACCTAACAGGTATCTTGTCCTCCTTTCATGTGGTTCTACCCTATAGATAGTACTTAGCAAAAGATGCGAGAGGACCTCTCTGCAGATCCTAAGCATTTTCTACATAGCACATTCCAGCCACCCTAGCCTCTCCAAATTCTTATTTCTATCTCTTCAGCTCAGCAGTACCACCATGTTCTTCTTGGTTGTCCAGAAAGTGCCCCAGACAGAAAGCTGACACTTTCATAGGGTTTAATGCACTTGTTTCCTTTCTTTGAGGGGTCACAGACTGTACTTCCTATTGCCCAGTATCTAGAAAAGAGTTATTTCATAGATTTTTGTCTGTTTTTCTAGCTGTTTACAACAGGAGAGCAAGTCTAGCCCCAGCTACTCTTCATATATGAAAGTAGAAATAACTGATGCCATGAAAAGATCCAGTATTTTCCCTTCTTACTCCCACCCCCCTAAAACTGTCTGTGTTATTCAATATCCAAAACTGGTTTAGGTCTGATAGTCTTCTCTCTCTCTTTTTTAAAAGATTTATTTATTTGAGAGAGAGAGACCGTGAGATGAGGAGGGGCAGAGGGAGAGGGAAAGAGAAACTTCAGCAGACTCGGAACTCAGCATGGAGCCTGATGTGGGGCTCAATCTCATGACCCTGAGATCAGGACCAGAGCTGAAACCAGGAGGCTGACACCCAGCCAACTGTGCCACCCAGGAACCCCCTGATGGTCTTCTCTTAACCCAGAACACCATGGGCTCCCCCCACACCAGGCTTGGGATGAAAAAGCATAGGGTACTCGCCCAGCCAAGATCCTCAGCTCTCTTTTCCCATTGCAAGCAATGTCACCCGGCTGCTCTCCCCTACTTTAAATATACTCACATCTCTGCTAACAGCTGCAGCCTCTGCTAGTCAGCTAGCTTTTCCCCAGCGTTCTTTCTTAGTCTGGTCCCAGCATCTTCCTAGTCATACTTCATTAGTGGACATGTCAAGTCTCAAATCTTAGACCTTTTCTCTCTTAGTATATCTTGTCAAGTTGGTTATTTCTGACAGAGGAGGATGAGAACTGGTCCAATACAGAGTGACGCTCTCTAATACCACCCTGCTTTTCTGTGATTTTATATATTCTTTTTACTGCAGTTGTCTTTTTCTTTGCCTACTCTGGTTACCTACCCTATTCCCCCTACTCAATACACTTCGTACTTGTGAGATCATTAGGCTTCTGGGGACACACCCACCTTCACTTCAACTCATCACTCCTCCACACCCCTCCTTCCTTAGGATGAATAACACTGCCTTTGGATTCTGGTACTAGTTCTGCCTCTTATTAGCTGGGTAGCCCTAGGCAATTTACTTACTTCTTTTGAAAGTCCCCATACTCTGGAATAGGGATAATACATTCCATGTATCTCTTAGGGTTATTTTAAGGATTAAGTAAGAAAATGCATGGAAAGAACGGTGACTGGACCATAATAAAAGCTTAATAAATTTAGTTATGATGACAGTGGTGATGATTAAATCTAGCTCTTCCACACACTCTACCTACCACCCCTCTGCCTGATGATTACAATTATTCCCTAACTACCAATCAAGTAATTTCAATCTCCTTTCATTTCTCCTTCTAAATTTTCCCAGATTTACCCTATATTTTTTTAAAAGCAGTATGTTCTTTTCTTCCCTTCCCAGCTCTTCATAAATATGGCTTATCAATTCTATTACTCTTCTACCACCTTATTCTTAACTCCCTTTAATCCAGCCTTTGTCCTAAACAATTTAACCTTCTTTAAAAATCACCAGTGACCACTGAACCACATTAAGTGGCCTTTTAAAAGTCCTCTTAGTTCTTGGCCTTTCTGTAGCATTTAACAGAGTTGCCCATTCTCTAATTTTTTGGCTACCATAACCACTGAGTTGTCCTTTTTCACTTTCTATCTGGTCTAGATTGAATCACTGGTCTTACTCCTTCATTCTCCTAAGCAACATTGTTATCCAAACCCCTGCAATGGCCTTAAAGTAGGATTAATAAAATTGCCTACTCTTTGACTTTGGACTTGACCATGTGAGTTTATTTGAAAAATAAGATTTTAGAAAGTATACAATGAACAAAGACTTGAAATGTGCTTGCATATTTGGGATTTCCCTCTTGTGCCCCTGCCTTTTGCCATGAGGGCACGCTACTGGTTCAAGGGCATTAAAAAAAGAAAGAGAGAGAGAATACAAAAATAATACATAAAATGAAAAAGGACAAATTCTTCCAGGTAAAGCAGACAATAAATAACCACAGAGATTTATAATCATAAAACCTTTAAAGCAAAGAATTAAAAATATTCAAATAGACCAATAACCACAAGAGACACTAGATAGTAGTCAAAAGTTCAGATAAAATATTAGTCACTATAACTCAGAAAAGCAAAATTGAGAGCCTCTGATTCAGTTTTTAAGGCTTCTAATGTATAGCCAGGTTTAAGAGTCACTGGTCTAAACAACTTGTGATGGTTTTATTCTCCTGGCTGAGGAAGCAGATTAGGTCTCAACATGTAATATAATTCTGCCAGTGAGGCACAGAAGATTCTATTCAGGGTGAACCTGGAAGCTTCTGGGAAGTTCCTCACTTTTAAAAGATGATCCAAAGAAAATAAGTTGTCTTCTACTCCTGCTGTCTTCTACTTCTAGTACCTGCATGTGAGCCCTGGAATCCTGGCAGAGGGTTACGCCAATGTGGAAGATGACAGAGCAGAAAGATGGCAGAAATCTGATCCTGCCTTTCAGATACTGAATTAAACAGTGTTGAAGAAGCTCTACATTAGGGCTTCTTTAATGTGAGATAATAAATTTTTCTAATGTTTATTTAAGCCCATAGAGATTTCTATTTATAGCTGAAAACATCCTACCTAATAACCAAGTTAGAAATGGGCTAGAAATGTAAGAATTGATCAATATTAGAAAACCTAACAAACATGCCACACTTTCCTCCACTTATACTCCAGAAAAACTCCCCCAAAGGTCCTATGGAAACATGACCAAGATTATTCAGCACAGCCCTGTTTGTGGTACCAGCCATGGTGGCGGGGGTAACCTAAGTCCTTCATAGGGGTTAAGTAAAATGTAACTTTATATAACATGGCATTCTGTGCAGACTCACATCGGTAGTAATATATTTCTATCATATTATTAAAAAATTAGTGAATTTCTATATATTTATATAGAACAGCATAAATACAATGCCAAGGACCACAGAGTTGAATGAGACAAAACGAAACCATGATATTCATAGCACAATATCTTTTACGCAAATTAAACACACAAACATATACCTCTACATACACACAAGACCTCACTGTATATTTCTCAATCTGCACATATTTCAAAATATAAAAATAGAAGTTAAAGTCGTGAGTTAAAGGGAAATAATAATAATAATAAAAAGGATCTTGACAGACCAAGGCTGTGCGTGGTCTATACTCTGAGGACTATGAGCAACTCAATTCCCTACACTTGAGATACCGGTTAGAAGGAAAGGAGGGGGAACAAGGGAAGAAGAAAGGCATGAAGAGGGAAGGGGAGAGACACCTGTCAATGAAATTCACCACCCTAACAGACTGAAATAAAATATATATTCTTTTCAAGAGATACTGATGAAGTATTAATAAAACATACTTTCAATTACTTTAAAGAAGTCAAGATTAAAGAATCACTGGTTTAACCTGTAAAGAGCATCTATCAGAAATCAAGAGTCAACATTAATTGTCAGTGGTGAAACTTTAAAAGCTTTCCCTTTAAAGTCAAGAACAAAGAAAACAAGCTTACTATGACTACAACTACTGACTGTTATGCTAAATGCCCTAAAAATTCACTAAGAACAAAGAGCGATAATGATTAAAAAATAAAAGTTAAAATTGTAGGTGTAGGTTATGTAATTTCCTATGTAGGAGATACAGAAGAATCATCAGAGAAAACTATTAGAACTGATAGGAGAGTTCAGAAACGTTGCTGGATATAAAATCTGCTTGCAAAAATCAATAGGGGATTAAGAGTACACTTATTGCTGATAAGTAATATATGGAAGTGCTGAAGGATCACTATATTATACACCTGAAATTAATATACCACTGCATGTTAACTAAACTGGAAATAAAAATTTCGAGAAGCAATAATCAATTAGAAAACTTTATTTTTTAAAAAAAAAAGGGAGAAAGACCACTCACAATAGAAACAAACAGTAGCAAACATCTAGGAATAAACCTAAAAAAATGTGCAGAACATTAGTGGAAAAAATTACCCAACCAATATCATTAAAAATTTTTTAAATACTTGAATAAATAGAGAAATAAATCATTAAGTATGATAAGACTCAACATTATTAAAATGTTAATTCTTCCCAAAATGGCTATAAAGGTGATACCAAGCAAACTCCCAAGAGTTTTTAGAGCTCATTAACTGATTTTAAAATTTCAGTACAAAAATAACAGTATGTGAAGAATTAAGATAATTTTTTAAAAGAAGACCAAAGAAGAAAACTGACCTACTCGTTAAAAGGTATTAAACATCTCTATTAAAGTAGATGTCAAGACAGTGGTAGGGATTGGTAGATCAGGTTAAAGAACACTGGAAACATCTCTGTTTGGCATCTCAAATTTAACAAGTCCAAAACTGAACCCCTCATCAATCTCTCTCTCTCCTTCCCACCCCCATCCTCAACCTATTCTTCCCTCATCTCCCCCTTTTGGTTGACAGACACTCCCTGGAATCTGGCTGTTTAAACACAGGAGGAAAATTGTTTCTGCCCATTTCCCAAGGATTCAGTTCCTCACTCCTCCATCGACAGGGATGGACTGTGATATGTTCCCTGAAACTATAGTGAAATGGCCGGGGGTAACAGGGATGGTGGGAAAAACAGAACTCTCTTCATTGCTCTTCTCGCTACATGTACAGATGTCCCCTGAGGCTCCTCCATCTCTGTGGAGCCTTTGGTTTTATGGGCTTCTCTCCAGAGCCATAAAAATGCAGCAGCATTTAATGTCCACAAATTAAAGAAGGTAACCAGAGCAATCCCTATTCTTTCAAGGAGCACTAAAGTGACAGGAACACAGAGTACCCAGTTCTCTATGGGACTGTGAAGGCCATCTAGTTTTCTCATGGAATCCCTTGGTGTCCTTAGTGTCACTTAGCACCATGAGACCCCTCTAAGTCCATGGCCAAATGCAGGCATAATTTGCTTTGCCTCCAGAGAGTCACAGCAAAAATCAACTCAAATGAGAAAAATCTAAGTCAACTTAGGGTGGGGCTTTTCCCCTGAATTTAAAAAAAAAAAACAAAGGCACGGCCACCAATCCTGATTTCCACAGTTCACAAGTCAGGATAAATGACTTGCTTGTGGAGAGTGCCATTTGCTATTGGAGGGAGAAAGCTACTTCTAGAAGTTTAGAAGCATCCCTAATTAAAGGTATATTGACCTAGTCATTTGTGTGGAGAAGAAGGGAGCAGGAGTAGGGGCAAGGGGGCAGAAGATGGGGCTGCAGAGTCTGAAGCAGGACACCGAGTGCAGCCCCGTGTGGCGTCTCATTGGTGCATAAGTCAGCCAGGAAAAGTGGCTCTGAGGTGCAGCTCCCAGGGGGGAAGGAATGAACCTACAACCTGAACAGCTGGGTAGGCTGTGGGAGTCTTTAGTTCGCAGGGCACAGGATGTCCTATTTCCCACACCTGCATCAGGGCCCACCAGCTCCATCGGCAACAGTACTGACAACTCCCCAAAGTTCACCCGCTACCACCCAAAATGTGGGTGGTAGTGAGTACCTAAATATGCCCCCATTTCCTCACTGCATGATTCCAAACAAATTCTTCAATCCTTCTTGTTCTGCAAAAGCTAAAAAACTCCTATGTGTGTATTGCTGTATTACCTTCTGGGGAAAACATAAAAGGTATCTACAGCTTCGGTACTCCTATCCCTCACCACTGGAACCAGTGACCCCTTTCATTCTGTCCACTAGACCAAACCTCCAAGATGGCAGAGATCTTGTCTATCTTACTCATCACTGTATTCCCAGCAAGAGACTTATCTGGAACACAAGTGGTACCAAATGAATGAATGAATGATCCCTTTCCTCCCATCACTGATAATATAAGTCAAACATACAAATGCCCAGAAATGAATTAAATGAATAAATAAGTCACTTAATTATCTTCCTGATTATAAATCTGGCATATGAATTCAATACCAAACTACAAAATTTCTATGTACTGACCATCCTTGGATTTTACGAAGCCCCCAGCGAAAAGAACCCCTTTAAATATGGTTTTTAAAAAACGGTGCCTAACAGATCTGGTTTTCACAGCCATCTGTAGTCACAGGTGCATGCATGAAGCAGGTAAGTAATATTTCTAGAAAACAGTGATTCTCATGTGGGTCTAAGAGAAAGAAGTTAAATTCCAATCAAGGGAGGAGAAATCAGGGCAGATTCAGAGGAATTTAGCTCCTAAAGGAATCACCTTACCCCACCACCCACAAACACTTCTAACCTCATTCCCCAGATCTCAAGACCAAAAATAGCCCTCAAGGAGTGCACCTGTCACGATGAGCACTGGGTGACCTATGGAAATGTTGAACCACTATGTTGTACACCTGAAACTAATATAACACTGTATGGTAACTCACCAGAATTAAACTAAAAACTTAAAAATCAAAAAAAAAAAAAAGAAAGAAAGAAAGAAAGAAAAGAAAAAAGCGTCAAGAATCTCAGGTGCTCAGACCCACACCAGCAGATGCTGAACAGGTTAAAATGGCAAACCCATTGGCCCTTCTTACTCCAAAGCATGGAACATTCAAGAATAGAAGAGGAACTTGCCGGCTCCCATGGTATGAGTCAGAGAAGTTTTCGGTGTACTTGTGAGCACTCGCAAGGAGGAAGAAAATACAAACATAAGAAGGATGAGGAGTAGGAGGGAAAAAATCATTCCCATTTCAGGCTCAACGTGCTTGCTGGAAGGCTGCTGAGGTGTCCCCCTTTGTTTGGAAAGAAGAAATCAATGCTTGCCTCTAAACTGCATTCTAATGAGAAGCCACACCAGGCAGAATCTCTAAACCTTTTCAGCCCTGAAAAGAAAAAACATCACCACATTATCACTCTGCAAAATGGAGTCATTAATACCCCGTGAAATATAGAAACTGTGAAAAAAAAGTCTGTGAAGCTCACAGCCACCAGCATTTAGCAGGAACACATTTCGGAAGAATAAGTAATAAGCTCCAGTAGCAACGGTAGGGTTAAAATGAATAAATCCTGCCCTAAAAAATGAAGTCACCTAATTTTCTTCCTAAATTACAAATCTAATAGATCACGAACAAGTGCTTAGGTATGAAGTTAGGGAGAGGGAGTGTTCAGAAAAAACCTTCAATGGGAGGTCTTTTCAGAGAAATGAATGTAAATGAATTCAGACAGGGGCCGTAAGCTCCCTGCCTTAGAGAAGGCAATCCTGCTCCTGAAGACAAAAGGCGCCATCAGGGATTTGCTTCCAGTAGAGAAAAGCTCTTCCTTCCTGGACACAGTGTGTGAGGCATCTCATGTCCTGCCTCAGGCATGTTGGCCCCGGACCCCTGGTGGGAACACACCACATCCAGGAGCAAAGGAGTTTCTCTACAAACCCACTGTCCGTGCTGGAGGAACACAAAGCACACATCCTGAAAATGTTTGGCCTTCCTCATGGGCAAGGCACAATGGGCTCCATGTCCTGTGCTGGATGGCACTGGGATTCTAGAATCAGAAGCTACGTTCGAATCCCGAGTCCACCACTTACCAGCTGTGCTACCTTGAACAAGCTGCTCCATCTCTTTGCATGCCAGCCAGCCTTAATTTAAGGGCACCTAAGTTATATTGAACACTGGGGCGCCTGGGTGGCTCAGTCAGTTAAGCATTGGCCTTCGGCTCAGGTCATGATCCCAGTGTCCTGGGATGGAGTCCTGTACAGGGCTCCCTGTTCAGTGGGGAGCCTGCTTCTCCCTCTCCCTCTGCCTGCTGCTCCCCCGGCTTGTGCTGTCTCTCTCTCAATAATAAATAAATAATAAATAAAATCTTTTAAAAATTATATCGCATATTTAGAGCATTAAAGAGGGCCATGCGAAAGCCTTTGTAATACATATGTATACACATAGAAAAGAGCTGTACAAATCACAGGCTTATGATGTTCTGTCTTGGGCAGCCCAGTTTCATCAATTCCAAGCAAGTTTGGTAGAGGCCGGCCTATTGAGGAAATGGAAACAGTCAGAAACTAGTACGGGGTCTGGAACGCAAGAGGGTCAACGGAAATGTATGGCGCTGACAAATGGTTGCCGAACAAGGGTCATCAAAGGATTAATCACGGAGGGTTAAACCAAGGGCCTGGGTTAGACACGGTCTGACTCGAGCCTCCTCCTCCCAGCCTAAGCTCTGGACAGTGGACTCATCAGCCTGTTACCCACTAACAGCTCTAAGCCATGTCCCTGGATGCCCACATCAGATCAAGGGGGAGGGAGGGACGGAAAAAGAACTGAGAGCAACAAGGAGAGGACAGAGGAACTGCTGCAGCCACAGGCCCTGACATGCACAGAGCCAGGCCATTAGCCTTTGACAAGGAAAGAGCCCTCAATAAGCCTCACTCTAACTCCCCGCAAGCAGGCAAGGACCGTGCATGGCCATCCTCGGCTCCAACAGCAAGTCCAATGAGATGGGATCTACACCAAAGGCAGCCTCCTCAAAAGCCACTTCAGAGGGCTTCTCTTCCCCATGTGAACAACGAGCACCCGCAGAGCATCTGAGGGTTTACAAAGCACTCCTGCATCTCTTACCTCATGAGCCTCGAGAATCCCGAGGCAGGTTGGTAGAAAAGCTCTTTCTAGCACTACTATTCAGATGAAGAGCCCACAGTTCGAAGAGAGTAAGCGTCTTTGCCCAAGGGCATAGGACTTGTAAGTCATGGGCCTAGGCCCTCAGACCAGACCCGCCTTCAGACCTCCTCCACCTCAGGGGCACTCCTGCTGCGGGTAGGAGAAGAGCAGCAGCAGCCAGGAAACCTGCCTGCCACCCTCCACCCCTTCCCCACTCCGCAGGCCTCAGGGAGGTAATCGCCCCCCCCCCCGCAACTCCCCACGCTGTGCCTGGTAAGAGCTGCTGGATGTCTCTTCACAAACCGCCCTACTCTCAGCCAGGCATCCAAGCCAGTTGGTAGCACAGTTTCTGAGCTGAGACCTACTGCCATCTTCAGTGGAGTGTCTTCCATCCCTTCCAGACGAGGTACTAGGCAGAAGGGAAGACGTCAGTCACTGGCTATTGTGAGTGAGCTTCATTCTTCCAGGACCAGCTGGAGGCCAAAAATAAACTCTCACCATAAACCCCTGCCCTCGGCCCTCGTCACTTGCCATTCCCCCAATGCCTGAAGTTCATCTGCAAACCAGGCTCACTGCTTTTGCTGACGCAGTACCCTCGGCAAGGTGCAGACTTTCTCCGTTTTTCCGCTGGAGGATCTGCTTATTCCTTCTTTAGAAATGTTCAAATGACTCCTCATTCCTTCTTTCAGTCACCCACTCCTGCAAACAATAGCAAACCCTTCCTTGGCTCCCAGAGGCTCACCACCCCCACCAATAGGCTCCCCCATTCATGCCTCCATCCCAGCACTGGTTACAATGTATTTGTTCTTTCAAAAATACGTTGAGTTACATAAAAATGTATGAGTCTATTTAAAAATAATGTTAAGTAAATAATAATACATGTTGAAACTGGATACAACAGAAAGGGGTCCGCAAAGGACTAATGTCTTGGGAAACAAAGATGTGGATTCCAGCACTACTTGGTCACCAACAATGTCTCATTGGTTTTGCTCAGAAGTGTCTCCAGACAGAACCTTTCCATACCACCACTACCATGTCTTATTTTAGAATTCTGATCTGCCCCATAAGCATTTGTTGGTCACGGACCGCCAGTTATCAGCATGCAGTCTCGTCTTCAAGGAGCTTGTAAGTCCCTGGAGGAGCTAGGTAAGTGAACAGACCATTAAAATACCATCTGATGAATGCAGGGTAAGGGCTCGCCACAGAGTGTTCTGGGAGGAACACAGACTCCAGCCTCGGAGACTGAGGAAAGATGGCAGTCATCTGAGCTGAGTCTTGAAAGACCAGTAGAAGTCACTCAGCAAAAAAAGAAAAGAAAGTTCAGGCAGAGAAGCAACTGTGAAGATCCATACTTTCTCCCAGTACCATTTTCTTTTTTGTCTGAAGGATCTCTGTGTACATTTTTTAAATAGTTCTGGTTTATTGGTAATAAATATTTTTAGATTTTGCATGTCTGAAATGTCTTCATTTCACTTTTCTTTTTGAAAGATATTTTTGCCAGATATAGAATTTTAGGTGGATAAGGTTTCCACCTTTCTTTCTTCCTTCTTTTCTTTTTTTCAGGACTTTAAAGATGGTGCTCCATTGTCTTTTGTTTGCTTTGGTTCCAGTGAGAAATCTGGTATTTTTATTCCTTAGTATAGTACGTGTTGCTTTAAAGGTTTTCTTTGTATCACTGATTTTGAACAGTTTGATTATGATGTGCCTTGGTGTAGGACTTTTTTTTTTCATTCATGTTTTTTGTGTTTGGGATTTGCTGGATTCTTGAATTGGTAAATTCAGTTTTTATCAGGTTTGGAATTTTTTCAGACATTATGTCTTCAAATATTGTTTCTGTTCTCTCCTCTCTCTCAAGGACTCCAATTACAGGTATATTAACCCCTTGAAGTTGTGCAATAGCTCACTGATGCTCTGTTCATTTTTAAAAAATTCTTTTCCTTCTCTGAGTTTCATTTTGGGTAGCTTTTATTGCTATGTCTTCAAGTCCTTTAACTTTTCCTTCTGCAATGTCTGGTGTCTACGTCTACCATTAATCCTATCCACTGCATTTGTTTAACCTCGGATATTATTCTTTTCATCTCCAGAAACTTGATTTGGATTAAAAAAAACTCCCATGTTTCTATTTAATTTTTGGAACATACAGAATACAGTTATAATAACTAATTTCATTTCTTTCTTAGATGTAATTCTAACATCTGGATTAGTTCTGGATTAGTTTTGATAGGTTAATTTTTCTCCTTCATCTTGCATTGTATTTTCCTACTTTTTTGTATAACTGGTAATATTTTATTGAATGTTGGTCTTCACAAATTTGACCTTTTTGGATGCTGGATATTTTTTGCATTCCTATAAATATTTTTGAGCTTTGTTCTAGGAAACAGTTAAGATACTTGGAAACAGATTGATCCTTAGAGGTCTTGCTTTTGAGGTTTGTTACCTGTTCAAAGTCTAGAGCAGTGTTTAGTCTAAAGTTGATTATTCCTTACTAGGAAAGACCCTCCTGAGAACACAACCCAGTGCCTATGAATCCAGGATGCCTCGTGGGAATAGGCACTATTCTCAGCCCCATGTGAGCACCAAGCAGTGTTTCTTTAATCTTTCTGGGTGGTTCTTTCTCTAGACTTGGGTAGTATCTTCATTCACATGAGGTGATTAGTGGTCTGCCAAAAACTCAAGGGGAGAGAGACTCTCTACGTATCCTGAGTTCTCTCTCTGCACAGTCTTTCCTGTTTGTTGCTCTATTCTGTAAAATCTGACTGCCTTAGTCTGTCCTAGACTCTCACCTCCATCTCCTCAGGCCTGGGTTCCTCCTCCCTGGACTCACAGCTTGGAAATTCTTCTAAGGCAGTAATTTAGGGCAATCACAGGGCTAGGCTCCTTTATTTCCTGTGTCTCAGAGATCACTGTCCTTCATTGCTTGATGCCTAGTGTCTTGGAAAGCATTGTTTTGTAGGTTTTGTCTGGTTTGTTTTCATTTTGTTTTGTTTCGAGGCAGGAGGTTAAATCCAGTCTGTTACTCCATCAGCCCAATCAATCACACGGTATTTTAATATTGGGTTTATGTGTCTAGCCTTCCCATTGGACTCAGAGTTCCTTAAATGTAGTGTCTGTGCTTTATTCACCTTCAAACCTTGATACACGCCTGGCACACAGTGGAGATGTAATAATAATTGACAAAGGTTAATTCAGTATCACAAATGTATGCTGCCTTTTGCCACTGCTTTGACCACAACAGGAGTGCTGGCGAGAAGGAGCCACTGCATAATTACAGCATCTTGGGGTGGAAAGAGAACATGCAGGCCCTCCATCTTATCGCTTTAAAAAACACGAAGTCCAGGGGCGCCTGGGTGGCTCAGTGGGTTAAAGCCTCTGCCTTCGGCTCAGGGTCCTGGGATCGAGCCCCACATTGGGCTCCCTGCTTGGCAGGGAGACTGCTTCCTCCTCTCTCTCTGCCTGCCTCTTTGCCTACTTGTGATCTCTCTCTCTCTGCCAAATAAATAAAAAAATTTAAAAAAAAACCAAACCCATGAAGTCCAGCAAAACATCCCTAACAAGGCATCAGAAGGAGGTGTGGTGTTTAGATGGGGAGAGAAGGCAAGAGACGAGGTGCCGTGTCTCATCTGTAGGGAGGATGCTTTGCAACGGAAGGCCTCTTTGGCTCATAATCATCTCCCTACACACACCCATTACCAGCACGGCTCTGGAGACCAAGACATCAGGACCACTAAACACAGGGAAGGGCTAAAAGTTGAGAGCAGAAAACAGGGGAGAGATGGTAGCAGAGAAGAGACAGGCCCCAAACAGAAGACAAAGGCTCCTTGGAGGAGACTATTGAAAAGGAAGAAGGGAAGGGGCTCCTCATTCTCCTCGTTTCATCTTCCTTGGTTCTCACATTGTACTGACTTAACAGGAGACATCTCTCTGCCTTCATTTTTCCAACACAGCTAAGCCCCACGCAGGCATGTGCAGGCATACGCGCACACCCTAAACCCCACGATCAGCTAAGATGAACACAGATCACCAAACAAGGAACCTGACAGTAAGACCACACACAGCCACAGAGATTCTAGGTGATGCACAACATCAACAATCGTTATTGGTTTTGCTTATTGTGAGGAGGATGTGTGAGAAGAAATGTGATGTGAGCTACTATAAGGAACCTGGATACTAGCGATCTCCATGAATCCTCTTTATCTCTGGGCCTTAGTTAAGATAGGCCCATGTTCCCTCATTGTAAATATAAGAGCTAAAATCCAGAATGACTAAAGGACAAAGTCTTGAACTGGTTTTCATAATCCTTAATTCTCAGATCTTAGCCTCAACTACTCTAGATCATAGGTAACCGATGAAGTTGGTGTCATCGATATATGGGATCTTTTTAAAATGTTGCCTGACAATATCCCTGCCATCAAAAACAGACGCCCTAGACAAAAGCTGGCCAGTAACCAGACTGTGGGAAGTTACCTTCAAACTCTTCTAAACAGCACAGAGTGAAGTCGTGATGGACATGAGCTCAAAGACTATCCCAGAAGGACTGGAGGTTTTCACCTCTTGTTTTTCTTGTCCCCACCTTGGACAGACTGGCTAAGGAGCTGAGTACAGTCAGTGAGCAAACAGAATAAGGAAAGAAGAGGGTCTTGGACCCTAAATCTCAGCTAAATAAATCTCTAAAGAACTGAGTTTGGGTTATATGTAAACCAAGGATATAGGGCTAAAAAGGAAGGCCTTTTCCAGAAAGCTATGTGGAAACTGCCTAGCAACCTGAAGCAGGGACATTCTGGATTCCTGGTGTCCAGCATCCCAGGTAAAGTTCAGTTTTCTCTAGGAGAATTCATGCCAACCGGATACATGAAGAAAAATAAGAATGAAGGGCAGAAGGGGATGAAGAGGACAGGGAAGGAGGGAGGAGGAAAGAACAGGAACAAAAGAGGAAAAGAAGGGAACAGAAGAAAAAGGAAAAAGTCAGGCTTCGTTTTCCTATTCCTATTAGCCCAAACTGGGGAGGGTTGTGGATAACTGCACAGTTATAAAATCCTGTCTTTTTCTGAGTTCTTCCAGAAAATACACAGCAGGGGCATAGGATCCCCTGACAGAATGTCCCCACAGCATTTCTAAACAAGTTTATTTGGTTTTGGCAAACAAACCCTTGCCTATGACCAGTCCACACCTTTAAATGGAGTGGTCATCTGCAGAAAGGAGCATTCCATGGTCCTAGGGCTTTACCCCATCACAACAGGATCAGAAATGAGCTCTCCCTAAGCCAGCAGCAAGCTGGCAAACAGCTAGATGGCTCAAGGGCAACCTGAGCACAGAGGACAGAGAGGGGCTGGCCTTCAAGTGAGGGAGGCGCCATATGAGAATGGTCAGCTAGAAACCAGCAGTGGAATATCTCACCCCTGGGAGCAGGACACGGCGCTGAACAGACTGGACACAAGATGGGGAAGCAAGAAAGACTGTGAGGTGTGGCTTAAAAATCTTCAAAACCAAGACAAATAATTAGCCCTTCTGAGTGGGTTGGTTATAATCTCATCCGGAGACAAGAAATTAGACAGGATCTACTTTAAAGACTGGCCCCATCAGGAACATTCTGTGGGACCCTGCACAGTGGGAAAGGAAGTTGACCGTTTTCTCCCAGACTTGCGATGATGACCCCCAAGTTTCCATTCCAGGACTCCCGCAGACTCCTAGGAAGAAGGAAATCAGGCAAGAGCCCAACTATGATTCCCTAATGAGACAAGATAATTTACCGGGATATTAATTTGGATTTTGCACTACTCTTGTTACAGTTTCCTCTTCCCTGCTCCAAGGAGGTGTGAGGCTTTTTGTGCACCTGTCTTTGCAGTCTATGGGAGAGGGTAGTGTGCCTGGAAGAACAGAATCAAAACCTGCCTTCACCTTCTTTTCTGGGGCTTTTGTTTCCTGTCATTCTGAGTACTCTGGGGAGGGGGGAAGGGGGTCAAGTTACAGAGGGAGCCAAGAGGAGAAGCAAAGAGAGAGTTCATGCTCCAAGACCAGAAGGGGACACAAGTCTGCAGGCTCTAAGAAGAGAGGGTTCCCCTCACAGGGCTGGGGAGATGTTGGAAGCCCCTGGAAGGGCTAGTGAAAGTCACTAGGTGGTAACTGGCCAGGACCACCTTTCACCTGCTTCTTCCAGTAACATCTAGCTTAGACTAATGCCTTTGTACATAACTCTAAGCCACTACATTTATTTCTCTCTGTGAATTGCATCATACCAAAAAACACCCCCAATACATCCACCATTGGCAAAGCCTTTGGCAATCTTTGTTAAACAGATGTGTTTGTAGTAGCCATCTCCTGCCCATGGATCTGATCTGCCTGCAGGTGGCCACTTGTTGATAACATCAGCTTCTAAGAATGACCATATTTCCTTGTACAAATGGAATATGTCCTCCCACCAAGCCATTCTTCTGGCAAGGACATCCTCTACTTCTTTTACACAAAGCAATAAATATTTATAGACCTTAGCCCCATGGAAGGTACAGAAACATTTATAGGCATGATTTTGCCTCTCACACTTAATCTTTTTTTTTTAAGATTTTATTTATTTATTTGAGAGAGAGAGGGAGAAAGCATGCAAGTGGGGGAGGGGCAGAGTGAAAGAATCTCAAGCAGAGTCCCTACCAAGTTCAGACCCCAACATGGGGTTCAATCTCATGGCCCTGAGATCATGACCTGAGCTGAAATCAAGAGTTGGTCACTGAACCAACTGAGCCACCCATGCCTAACAATCTTGAGAAACTTGTTAAGAAATAACGCAACCTGCAAGTGAATGGTAAATGTAGACAGTAGTGACTTTAGGCCCTGTGGGGGGCAGGGGAGGGGGGGTTCAGTGATGCCCCGGGAACGAGCTGGCAGAACTCACTGAGTCCCCACTGTGAGCCAGGCCGTGTGCCAGGTGTGGGGCATCGTGATCTCATTTAGAACTACACGACTCCCTGAGGACAGTCCTGGCAACCAGCTTTCTTCACAGATGGGACAACCTCATGGTAAATGAACCTAGAATTTTAGCCAGATCTGACTCCAACATCACGTGGTCGTGCCCAGGAGAGGATCCTGGGGTTGACTATTCAGGAGTGGGTAATTGGAGCCTGGACTCAAGTGGAGACTGGAGAAAACAAAAGTGAAAGAAGGCTCTTCGGAGAGCTCTGACCTGCCTGGACGCATAGAGGAAGGGAGATGGAGGAAAGAGTCAATTGAAGGGCACCTGGGTGGCTCAGTGGGTTAAAGCCGCTGCCTTCGGCTCAGGTCATGATCTCAGGGTCCTGGGATCGAGGCCCGCATCAGGCTCTCTGCTCAGCGGGGAGCCTGCTTCCTCCTCTCTCTCTGCCTGCCTCTCTGCCTACTTGTGATCTCTCTCTGTGTCAAATGAATAGGTAAAATCTTAAAAAAAAAAAAAAAGAGTCAATTGAAGATGCTCAGGCTTTTAAATTCTCACAGCACTTTATGGGGCTCAGCTCACAAAGGTTTTCAGTCTCACTGATTTCCTCGCTCAGATTAGCCCCAAATATCTGACTGTGATCCTAATTTTTGGGACCCAATACCCAGAACAGCAGTTCCCAAAATGTGACCAGGAACCCCCGAGAAGCCCTGAGACCTTTCCAGAGGGTCCTTAAGTTCAGAATTATTCTCATAATAATACTAAGCCATTACTCTCCTTTTCCACCCTCGATCTCTCACAAGTGTCCGGTGAGTAAAGTTTCCAGAGGTTAGGTGGTCTGTGATCATGCAGTGGACTGAACGCAGTGGCACATATGATAGTACAGCCGTCGTCTACTAAGGCAGGATTAAAGAGATTTGCAAAGATGTAACACAATAGAATTCTTTTTTTTTTACAGTATTTAATAAATATTTTAGATCATTATTCATTTATTTTAGATTACTTGTTTATTTGAGAAAGAGCCAACAGGGGGAGGGGCAGAAGGAGAGAGAGAATCTCAAGCCCACTCCCTGCTGAGTGCAGAACCCGACACAGGACTCGAGCTCATGACCCTGAGATCATGACCTGAGCCAAAATCAAGAGTGGGGTGCTTAACCGACTGAGTACCCAGGTGCCTCACAATACCACTCCTGATGCTAACGTTATTCTGTTTTGTTTTGGAAAATATAGGTACAGTCAACATGCAATGGGTTCATTACTCCTATCTTTAAATGACTTAATAAGTATTTTAAATTCGTTTAAGTTTTAATTCCTAAAACAGTAAGTATTAGTAGATATAATTCATACAAACAAAAGCTCTTTGGGGTTTGGGGTAATTTTTAAGATTATAAGGGAGTCTTGAGACCCCAAATTTGACAACCATGGGTCTAAAAGAATAAGAGTAAAGATAGACTCTGAAAATGTATTTGTGTTTAACCATCACTAAAGGATGGGCCAGACACTGTACTACACAGTTCATATTTGTGACCTCATTGGTTCCTCACAATAACATATTAGGGTAAGAAACTTGTCCCCATTTTGCAGATCGGGAAAGTGAGGCACAGAGAGGTTGAGCCACTTGCCCAAGGTCCTGCAGCTATTCAATGAGCAGAACAAAATTCAAGCCCATGTCTGCCCAGGCTACTAATGGTTATCCTGCTCTTATAAAACCAATATTGCAAAGATGTTCCATGTTAAAGATAGCTTAAAAAGAAAACAGTTCAAAAACAAACAAACAAACAAACAAACAAACAAACAAAGACCTAAGAGTAGAAATGGAGCAGACCCACTGTGAAGAAGGAAACTTTTGGATAAAGGCATAGTAACTAATGCATATATAATGGTAATTGGCAGGTAAATGAGTATAAGTCTTTAACCCTAAACATGTATTGTCTGCCAGGTGCTGTCTGGTGCCTCGAGAAGACAGCAGTAAACAAGACAGAGTCTTCCTTCCCTTTAAGGAGCTTAGAGAGAAGGGGGCCAACTTTAAACAAATAATCACACAAATATAAAGCAGTGCAAAAACACAGCGATGTCTGGATGGGAACTGAGCTTGCCCAGAGCCGCCTCCACTCACGACATATGGAGACGCCGGGAGGGCAAGAGCGGGGAGGGCAGGCGCCACCCCTGGCACTCCTGTCAGCGGCTGGCTGGGGCTGTTCACACAGTGAGGGTGAGCACACATGCATTTGAAAGTTCCACTGTTTCCTTCTTTATTTTTCAGCTGCAGATGTCTCTGGACTATTGAATCTAGATAAGCCAAGATTACTGTTTCATTTGAAAGGACAAATATGTTTTGTGAGGCCTGGTGGGCTAGGAAAGTCTGTGGGAGGTGTGAAGCTCTTGGGTATGTTTGGTCTGTTTAGAGAATTTCTGGAACAGGACTCTGGGCAGACACAAGAATAATAACTAGGCCGGTGGGTGGTACTGAGGTGGGTTTGATGCAATTAGCCACACTCCGAGCTCTGGTGTGCAAACACTGGGCCAAGGTCACGACAGAGTGAGGAGAGGTGTGAACAGCTCACACAAACTGCCTTTCTGTGGGACTAATAGAAGGCCATGGTCATCTTCACAGGCAATGATTAAAGAACAGTGGGGTTCCCTCACTGATGGACTTAATCACAGATGGCCCCTTGTTTGCTATTCCCATCCTCCTTCTCCTGAACCTGGCCAGAGAGAGAGAGAGGCCCAGCTTCAGTACCTTGAGATAGGTGGCTCACACTACCTACATAAAAATAAAACACACACACCGCTTCCAAGACCTTCAGTTGGAAAACTGTGTCTAGTAGTATCTGCTCGGTTACCATCCTGATCTAACTAGGTTACCATATGCCAGTGGCTCCCAGATTTATATCTCTGGGCCAAACCTCCCTCCTTAGCCCCAGTCCCAAAGTCAACTCTCTAATACGTCTCTTGGGTAGATCAAACTCAACCTATTTGAAACCAAACTCATGATCCACCTTTAAATAACCACCCCCCTCACTTCAAGACCTGGGCCCCCTCTATGAACCCACCCCAGGTAAGGCACTAGTTTGCCAACTAGTCTAACTAGTCCAACTAATCAACTAGTCTTACAGCCTCTGCCCTCAATCCTTTCAGGCCAATCCACCCCGCCCCCTACTCCTGTTGGTTCCACCTCCAAAGTCTATCCAGGCTCTTCCCATTTCTCTCCATCTCCACTACCATCATCAGAGGACACCTCACCCCTCATCTGGACAACAACAGCACCCTCCTTACAGGACTCTGCATTCATTCCACCCTCAGCCACAGTCTAGTTCCTGCGTGGTAGCAGATGGTTGGGTTGAAGAGGGAAAAGCAAGAAGTAGAGGTCAAATCGAGAGGCTCTTCTTATATTCCTATAAAGTGTGAAGAGGGCCAGGATCGGGGTGTGGTGATGAGACCCTAAAGGGGTGGATGGACACTAAGCTCTAGGAGCTGCAACTCTCTAGGCTCTCCAGGGAGGAGATGATGCAGAAAAGGAGGGAAAAGGCCTGGGGACAGACACTTGGTAGTGGGGAGTACAGTGGCGCTATTAAGAGAGTTCAGGAAGTCAGGAGGAAGAGCTGCTCTGGGGGTTTGGGGCAAACCCTGTTGACCCTGAGATGGTAGAGAACAGTTTCACACAGCGTCTTATACCTCATTTATGTGTTTTATGTGGAAGGATCTAATAGTCACCTGGATGATGAGCTGTCTGGGGCTAGGACCACATCTCCTATGGCTTGGAACCCTGACCTCTGAAGGCTAGTGCTTATTTTCAAAATACCTTTTCCTGCCCGTTGTGCACAGCTTCACACATGGTAATGTTCCAGCTCAGGTCTCCTGGACCCACTTGTATTATGCTGGCATTCCTTGGCCGTGAGCTACCGTATCTGTGAGCTGCTTAGTTGAAATGTCTTCTAAGCCCATGAATGAGGTCATCCCAAGGAGGCAGGAAGAATTCCTGATGCTTCCTCTTCGGGCTTGCCTTAGGTCCATGGTACATCTACATCGGCCAGATGGACAGACAAGAAATGCCCATCCCCATAACCAAATGACACAGAGCCTTCTTTCGGACTCACATCAAATACTACATGGTCCACAAATCAATCTCGGCTTGCCCAGTGACAGTGGTGACAGACGTTGAGGAGCTCGCTAGCGTGAACACGGTCTTCTCACAGGCTCGCTCTCGCAGCCATAGAAGGTGTGTCTTCCTGAAAGTCAGTTCTCATTCTCTAAACTCTAGCCCTTTCTCCAGAGATCTTTTTGCAGCATTTATCACACACACTCTGATTAAGAGTTGTTTGCTAGACCAACAGATTAAGAACTCCTCGAAGGCAGGCTCAGAGAATGATCCATCTCCAGGATCCCCAGCGCCTCCAACACAAGACTCCAGGCATGTACGATCGGCAAAGAAAAGAAAAAAGCACAGGCCCCATAGACAGTTGTCCGTGTAAACTTTAAAACCCGAGGAATACTTAGAGGCTTGGAACCAGTGCTGCCAAGTGAAGATGAAATGACACTATAATCCAAGTCAAAATGGTTCAGAGGACAGGCGCCTGGGTGGCTCAGTGGGTTAAAGCCCCTGCTTTCGGCTCAGGTCATGATCTCAGCGTCCTGGGATCGAGGCCCACATCGGGCTCTCTGCTCAGCAGGGAGCCTGCTTCCTCCTCTCCCTGTCTCTCTGCCTGCCTCTCTGCCTACTTGTAATCTCTCTCTCTGTGTCAAATAAATAAATAAAATCTTAAAAAAAAAAAAAACGGTTCAGAGGAGCCCACCACAGGGCGATGACTCGGGCTTCCCTTACTGCCCCTGCCGATCTGCGGGTGGCACCGGCGAGGCTGGCTGGCTGCTCAAAGCAGATGCGCCAAGAGCTCCAGGAGCCAGGTCCCCTCCCCCTACTCCAGTGCAAGGAGAGAGGACACTCATCTGATGCTTTGGGGCAGAAGCAACCCCCAAACAAACACCAAAGAGGGCCTGCCATGAAGAAACAAAGAGGAAGGGAAAGAGAGGAATGTTTGGGGCGGCAGAAGCCAAGGACCCACACCAGGTCCCCCGGAGATGCTGCTTCTTCCGCCACCTGTGAATTCCTGCTCAGGCCAAAGAACGCCCCTGCTCCTGTCTGGCTCGCAGCGGCCGGATCCCAGCGGCCCACGAGACACAGCCGAAGCCTGAATAAATACAGCGAACCAGCCCTTTCCTCCGTGGACTCCCCGGCGTTGGGGCGCTGGGAGGGCTTTCTCCGTGGCTACTGAGTTTCAGAGGCAGGCCCACACCCAGAGCCCACCCGCCAACCCCCTCTCCTCACATGAGAAGAGACTATTTCAAAGCAGACCTACTTCTATTTCTAGGGACTCCAAGGAAGCTCCCAACTGGGGGCATCAGGATTAGGAGTGGGATAGGGTGGGGAGGGATGATGAAGAGTTTCCGGAAACGAAGCATCCATATCAGCCCCTGAGTTAAATAAAGAAGACTGGGAGGGGAGGGGCCTCTCTCCAGAAGCGGGTTCTTTCCCACCCGGCAAAGGGGAAGGGGCCCTGCTGGCAGGCTGGTGTCAGAGCCAAGGACAGGAAGACGGCTGGTGGGTTTGGAGCTCGACCCCAGCGACAGCACGCCTGGCAACTCTGGGCAAAGCAGTGGGGCCCAAAACCTGGCTGCAGGGGTGGGGGAAGCAGCCTCCTTCCAAAGCCTGTGAAGCTGCTGCGAACCATTTCTGTAGCGCAGAATCCAAGCGCTGGACTCGGGTCTAGGAAGAGGAGAATGCGGGACAGCCGTGGGGAAGGAAAGAAAGCAGCCAGAAGGGGAAGAAGCCTGCTCGTGGATGGGAGCAGGAAGAGCACGCTCATTCCACAAGGGTGGAGGGGACAGCCCTGTGCGGGGGGAGGAAGTGGGCAAGCAGACCAAGTGGGTAAAGGCCACACACGTGGGTTCAGCCTGGAACATGTGCAGCGAAGTCCGATGGCCCCAAATGAGAAAAACATGGGTAGTGATTTTAGAGGAACAAACATCAGAACACTTGGACCTCCCAACCTCAGGCCTTCGGAGGACAGTGGGGAGCCGTCTGTCTTCTACACGCCACCCGGTCTCCGCCAGCGCCGAGGGCTGGCCTCCTGAGGATGTCGGGCACCTGCCGGCATGCACACGTGGGTGGCCCAGAGGGGCGGGCTGGGGTCAGGGGCAGGGGTCTGTCCAGCAAGACTGTGATAAACAGACCCTGAGGAAACATCAACCAGGAGCAAATGAACCAGTGAGAGGAGGGAGGGGCAACCCCCTCCGGCGACCCCCTCAGCCAGGAGCGGCTGGTCCCCAGGTGGGCAGAGCAGACATCTGCACGTGGGGCTCAGCTGGAGAGTGAGCTGACCAACTGTTTCTTTAGTAAAATCAGCCCATAAAGACAGAGCAATTCTTCAGTTGCGCCCCAGAGGAGCTCAAGCAAAGGGCACTGCAGGAAAAAGAGGAGAAACAAAGATGCTATTCTGCTGCTGACCATGGCATCTCTGCCGCTGGGTACCCCCAGGCCCTGGCGCACAGCAGTTGTGGGAGGGAGGCCTGGAGGGAAGTATTGGCTCCAGGAGACATGCTCATTCATCATCGCTGCCGGCCAGCCCGTCTGTTCCCCACTGGCGCTGCCCAGCCGCCCACAGACCCTCCATATGGCTCAAAGTGGTGCTTTTGGGCATTGTTAAAATGCCACATCTATCTACCTGCCTGGCTGAGAAGGAAGCCCATGGTGAAGGAGCCGTGTAGTGGCACACTCTGTCCCCAAGCCCAGGCAGGGACATTGCCAAGAGCTGCCCATCGACTTTCTTAATATTTATGGAATCCCTCCATCTCTCCCCATCCTCACCATCCCTGCCTTAGCTCAGACCATCATTATTTCTCCACTAAAATAATACCAACATTTTCTATTTGTTGTTTCTGTCTCTAGGCTTCCCCTCGAATCCATTCCCTGTTGGGAAACAGTCCCTGCTGAAAATCTCTGGATAGCTCCTCCTGCACTCCAGCTAAAATGCAAGCTCTTACCACCTCTGAACCCCAAGATTAGCCCCTACTTTCTGCTGGGGACTTGATGCTTGCTAGTGGCTCTCTCCCCCCTTAGGTCCAGCCGTGTGAACTCAATTCATTCTCTTCGAATGCATCAAGTTCCTCGGACTGCCTCCATGCTCTCCCATCTCCAAAAAAATTTTTTTTCACATGGCTAACTCTAATCAGCCTTCAGGGCACAGCAAACATCCATTTCTCCTTGACCTCACAGACTGGATTAGGAAACCTGTACCCATATCTTCTCTTGGAACTCCAGCCTCACCAGCCATCATGGAACTTCTCACGCTGCCTCAAAACTGTCCGTTCCCCTGCTGGTCACCTCCTTGCAATGTTTTTATTGTTTTATTTATTCTCAGCATCTAGCTGCTCAATCTTGTCTCGAATGAATAAAATATGCTTGCCAACCACAGACAGTAAATCAGTGACCTCTCTGGGAAGATTCAGAAGCATCTGGAAGATGCTGGTGGCATCACAGAATAATGTCAAGCCTCTGGAAGCCCAGCTAAGCAGAAGGACTTGTCTTTACTTGGATAGTTCAGAAATACCGCTGCCACCCCCCACTCTGTGCATGGTTGGTGGACAGAGTGGGTTTTCATTCCATCAGCAAAGAGAAACAATTTTTATCAATTTACAGGCTCAGAGCAAAGAAAGGTCTATTTGCTACCCAGAAATACCTACAATGTACCTTGCACACAGTAGGCATTAAATACAAGTTTAGGAAAAAATGGAATGCCATAACTAAGATGAAGCCCTGTTCACACTTCTATACTAAAGTAACAGACCTCAAGTCAACCCTTAATGTTTTCACTGAAGACCTTCTGGAAGATCTGACCCAAAGTTACACAGCAAATCTCAAATGCGCCCCATGCATCTGCTCTCAGGAAGGGAGCCAGGAAGGTTAAAGAGGGTTACTTTTCCTGTCTCTGGGCGGACAAGCACAGAGGCACAGAAATGCAAAACTGCTCCTTGGGGGCAGAGACTGAAATGGCCTCTCCAAATATTTGTTCTCTCCTCATCCCCACCCCAAAGAGGGAGCACAGCTGAGCCAAGACACCCCACCTCCTCCTCCGAGGACGGTGAGTGGCAGTGAGGGGGGGGTGCTGAGGGGGGCCTTCAGTCACCATAGCAGTTCTCTTGTTCTCTGATCTCTTTCTGTACCTGACCAGGGAACAAGCACTTCCAAGCACAACTCCTGGCTTCCGAGGAACTTCGGAATGTCAGCAGGCAGCTAATATGCATAATTAAGGTCATTAAATTATGAATGTGAGAATATTCGACTAGAGGATATTTAAATAATGAGATAACAGCTTTGCAAGCAACCTGATTAAAGGGGAAAGCAGCAGCTGAGTGAGCCTAGCAAAAAGGTGACGTCACAGAAGCTTGCCCACAATGCAGAAGGAGAACATCTTTCCTCTCCCCAGGCTTCCCTTCTCCCCATTCCTCCCTCCAGGGCTACTGTCTCTAGAGGCTTGCAGCTGGAGAGGGAGGGCTGACAAACTCAGCCGAAGCTGTGGAGAAATGTTCGTTGGAGCACTATTATTTAATTTATCCCAAAGGCCAATGATTTGAAAAAGAGATCAATGCCTGCCATTTCATAGTAAGAGGAGAAGGCTCTGGAACTGGACCGGGTGAGAGTGGAACCTATTCTGAAAGAGGGACCGGGGTCAGAGGACCTGCAGACAGTACTCACTGGGCAACAGCCACGTCTGCGTCTGGGGTGGGGATAGGAAGGAGAAGGAGAAGGAAAAATAATCGTGATTAATAACCCCAGCGCTCATTTATTTGGAACTTACTACGTGCCAGGCCCTGTGTCGGGGATTTCACAGACACTATGTCCTCTCAACCACCCTGCCAAGGAGACATCGTCATCTCCGGTTTGCAGACGAGGAAAGAAGCTCAGAAGGTAAACCTTGGCTTTGAGAACGTCTTGAAGTCACACAGGCAGTAAGTAGCTAAGGGAAGGCAGGGTGAACATGAGAACACCTCGGTGGTCTATTTTCATGAGAGGTCTACCCCACCGGGCCCTCCCTCACAACTAACTCCCCACACCTTCAGCCCTCGAGAGAAGCGGAAGCAGGGGTGAAGAACCAGCAGAGCAGGAAGAAAGCCATGCCCTGTAAGCTGCCTGGGCCCCAGAGATCTGGGCGTCCGGTAGGTCTTCGACACACACTGAGTCAGGCGAGTGTCAGCGGTTGGAATCTGTGAATCCCAGCTCCTCCACTTCCTAGCTGATTTGAAGCTGATTTTCTGTGTCTCTGTTTTCATATCTGTACAATGGGGAGGATGGTAATAGTCCCACTTCATAGTGCTGTGATGATTAAATGAGTCCGTATGAGTTAAGAGGACCTGGCCCATAATAAGTGTTCAATAAATCTTAGCTTTTTTTTATTTATTAACATATAATGTATTATTTGTTTCACGGGTTAAATCCTAGCTCTTAATATTGCCAGCAACACTGCCATTATCCTGACTAATCCAAACACAGAAAAGCAAGACATCCAAGGCGGCTGGGTGGCTCAGTCGGTGAAGTGTCTGACTTTTGATTTCAGCTCAGGTTGTGATCTCAGGGCTGTGAGTTCGAGCCCCGAGTCAAGCTCATGTGCTGGGCGTGGAGCCTGCTTAAGATTCCCTCTCTCCCTCTCCTTCTCTCTCTGTCTCTCCCTGAAAGAAAGGAAGGAAGGAAGCAAAGCAAAGCCAAACAAGACATCCTGGAACTGATGTACTTCTATACACAGGATGCCATGACACCGGCTGCTCCCCAAGACTGACCAGAGTCTGAATGGCCATTGCAGATGTTGCCCCAAAGCCGAGTAAATCTGGCTCCTTCCCATACACAAGTCATTCAGCCTTCAGCTCCTGACATGCAGCCCTGAGTCCACAGAACTGAGACTTTCACTAATAATAGAGTGTCCACATGGACTGTTGAAAGACTCATGTCTTTCACCGCAGTGAACAAAGAACAAGGTAGAACCGGCCCAGCCTTGCCTTGTTCTCTGTGGGGTTCTCAAAGGGGCAGCTTTGGGGTGCCGAGGGAACACCCCAGAAGACCTAGGTGTGAGCTCTGGCTCTTTCACCCAGTAGCGGGGCCACGTCAGGAAAACCAGTCAGCCACTCTGAGCCTCGCTTCCTCAACTGTGTTACTACGAGGATTAAGGGGCATAACATGTACAATACACTCCATTTGCTGCAAAGCATCATAGCCAAGGAGGGAACTAGAATAAATGTTTCCATTCTCGCTAATTCAAATCCGGCTGCTCCGATGTAAGTTCTTACTTCCCTCCAGTCCGACCTCACCTGCACACTCCTGTCATGCTTTTGCATGCTCTCTTCTCTCAGCTGGCTTCATGGTCTCAGGGGAACAGCTGGTTGAAAGAGGCAATGTGGGTGACAAATGCACAGTCAGGTCTGAACTCCCAAAGATAGAAGTCAGGGTGCTATTTTCAGCTGGGCTGGTGGTGGAAAGGTCAGCATGTGACCTCATGTGAGTGCTCTCCCTGCCCCAAGCCTCGTGCTCAGCTTCTGAGCCTGGGAATTAGAAACAGCCTGGTCTCTAGGGCTGAGCTGACTGTGGAAAGCAGGTCAGTGGTTTAATATGGGGTGAGCAGTAGCCATTTTTGGCTGCCAGAGCATCATGGAGGTCTTGCAGCTGAGGGACCCAATGACAAGATACTGCCAGGTCAGGCACCACTGTTCAACCCCACATGCCCCTCTCAGACTCAGGTAACACCCAGGAACACCCACCGGAGAACAGTGCTGATTGTCATTCCCCACAATGATGGTCTTGGCTCCAGCTCTTAGCAGTATCCCAGAAAAATTAAGAGATTTTCATAACCATCTCCCATGACTCCCTTCACTACAAAGAAGTAAGAGACACATGGTGAAATTCACAAAACAGTGTTTCCTATCTATAATAAAGCTACGGATGTATGAGCTACATACCTCGCTCTTAATTCCATGCCTTCCTTGTATTCACTCTGATCCCCTCCCAGATAGATGAGGAAGTGCCCTGCAAGTTTCTGAAGTAGTCTGAGAAGGGGAAGGGTTCTAGAACATGCATTGCTTTTACACGACGTGCCACGAACAAATGAGGAAATGAGCCAAAACACCTCAAATGGAAAATGTGTTGATCAAATATAGGGATAAGTTTTGGCTAGGGAGGTAATAACCAAGAGGGCAGATTAAAGACTGCTGTCCTTTAACACAGCAAAAGCACAAGCCACAACAAAAAAAGACCCAGGTAATGATCAAAATTTTAAAATTTTGTGCAAAGGAAACCATCAAGAAAATGAAAAGGTGGGGTGCCTGGGTGGCTCAGTCAGCAAAGCACCCAACTCTTGATTTCGGCTCAGGTCATACCTGAGGGTGGTGAGATCCAGCCCTGGGTCAGGCACCATGCTCAGTGCAGTCTGCTTGAGATTCTCTCTCCCTCTCTCTCTTTCTGCCCCTCCTCCCACTCACTATAAATAAATAATTAATAAATAAATAAATTCTAAAAAATGAAAAGGCAACCAACAGAACATTCTCTGACAATCAAAAAATCATAAAAATAAATCTAAAACTGCAATTTGGCCAAAGCTACATCCATGCACATACGGGCAAACTTATTTATATGTGAGGCCCCAGGAGCCGTTCAGATGAGAGTGGGGCAGGGAACGAACGGCTGCTTCCCAGATAAGACCTCTAAGTCGCTAGTGAACAACAGCCCTCCTGGGGACAAGTTCCAGCCACTGGGGAAAGGCTCCCCCTACCAGCAGGCATGGAGTTGAGTCCAAAGAGCCCACTGCAAAAGCAAACAATGGCAGAAAAATGGTTTCTCCACGGAGAGATGTTCACCAAGAACGGGCTTTGTCTATGAGCACTGGGATAGGGTGAGACACTGTGAGAGCAGGAGGGGAGAGCACAGCAGTACCTGGTGTCTTCTAGCCCAAACTCAAGAGTCAAATCAGAATGTTCTGTACCTGGCTGCACGATGTGATCCTGTTCTGCCCTGATGCCAGGGTTTAGCACCAGTAGGAGGAGGGCATTTCGCCCACACTGGAGTAGAGGACAGAGCTTCTGTGTGTCACCCTGGGTGGCAGAGGAGTAACATCAGCACTTTGGTAGAGAAAAATGTCCATAGCCCGGCAGGGTAGAGTTCACTATGGTAAGTGACAGGACTGCACAGGGAAGGGAAGTGGATACTACCAGATGGAAGAAGGGAGCATCGATGGCCACTCCCGAGTCAACAGGAGATCACAAACACCCCTTAAACCATAGGCAGGTTCTAATGGTCTTGCTTTAAAGCAACAGAAAAAGGAGTCATTGTTCTTTTCCTACTACCGTGACTTTGTTCCATGACTATATTCCCAGATTGGTGCAGCCAAGGGAAATGGGGGAAACACATCTGGAGAAATGTCAAATCACAGACATGGATCCAAAAAGCCAAGTAGAAAAGCAGAAGATGGTAGAAACATGGTTCATAGTAGAATCTATGAAATAACTTAAGACTGGCAGGGGGCCAGTGAATTTTAATCAACAGTATGATGTAGTAGTCAAAAATACAAATTTGAATTAAGAGCAATCTAGAGAGAAGTAGAGATGGGGTGAGGATTGATGGAAAGTACTCAAACCTTAAAGGATTGGGGGTTTGGGGAGACTTAAGTCTTTTTCTTGCTCTGCCACGAACTAGTTGAGCCGCTTCCCTCCAGACCTCATCTGTTCACCTTCACAAGGATGCTGTTAGGACAGGTGATCTCTAAGACCCTTCTCGTTCTGATGCTCTTTCAATCTATAAATGTGATTTCAAAGTGAGGGAAGCAAGAGTCCTACTCAGTTCTGCTCTGACCAAACCACAGACAGAAATCAGAGTTTAGTCCTGGCCCCTCATGAGAGACACAGGGACAAAGGAGAGAGAAAAGAGATCATTGCCAAAAAGTCCTCAGAACCACATGGAAGAAGCTGGTTGTATTCACCTCTTAGACAGGTGAAGCCTCCAGGCAGATATAATGGTTTTCAAATATTTGAAGCATCACTGTGCAAAAGAAAAGCTAGATTTGTCCCATGAAGTCCCAGGAGTAAAAAGGCAAGAAAACAGGATGGAACCCACAGGGAGGGAATTTTAGTTTCATATAAAAGGGAAATTCTCACCCTTGAACTTATCTGGAAATGGAATGGTCTCATTCCATGGGCTGTTCAAGCCTCAGGGGAAAGGAGTCAAGGCTCTAACAAGTAGGGGACCTTGATGACATCTTGAGGTCCTTCCCAACTCCGAAATTCTATGAGTGCCCATAACATAATTGGAAGATCCAGTTAATTATCACAGACAAAGAATGGCTGATTATTCATCTGTCCATATGCCATTTCTAAGTAGCTAGCACACAGTAGGGGTTTAAGAAATATTTGTGGAAGAGAGGGAGAGAAGGAAGCAGAGGTGGCAGGTTCAAATCCCACGTTCCACCATGTGTCCAGAAAGGGCTTTGCTAAGAAATCCTGCCTCCCTTCCATTCAAGGCCCTGGATGGCAGCCAAGGCCTCCAGTGCAGGCGTGCGAGCGCAGCTCAGTATAATTAAACACCTGCGTTCCCAGGAGGGATTGAATCAAAATGACAACCAGGAGAGAACCTGTAGCTTCAGTCACTTCCCCCACCTTCCTGCTTGCTACTTGGCAAGGCTAAACGGATGGGCAGTCCCACAGCCCGAGAGTCCACCCACTGTGCACTGCCTCTGCATAGCTGTTAAGATGCTCATTTGTGCCCTGCTTTGTAAGGACCTTTACTCTTGTTATTCCAGCCGGTGCATTCTCCTTCCTTCACACCTAACCCAGGGAGCTCTAAGAGAGAGGCCTGGCCCTAAGATCTGGGGTTATGATGGGGAAGATGGATCACTCCCCTGGCTCTGGCTTTGCCACCACCCCTGTTCCAGCCCAGCCCAATTCCTCTTCCTATCCCCAGGGAGGAACAAAGGGGCGCCCTCCTGAACAGGGTTAGCCCCACAAGTGGCGCACCTGCAGCTCTGCAGAACTCACTGGTGATTTCTCATCTATTTTCTTTTTCAGCTCTGTCATTTTGCTCTTCGTACCAAGACCTCTCTCCCTGCAAAGCTTTCTTGTGGCAACAGTGGGTTTTTATCACCACGTAGCTATGATTCAGAGCCAGACCTCTAGCTGATGAGAGCTAAAATTATTCTCGCTCTCATACACACCGAGGACCACAATGGGGAAAAGTGAAAATGGAAACACTTTTCGAGTCTTGCAAAGTCCCTCTCCGGTGAGGACTGGCGGACTTGGGCCTGACAGCATCTCATCTGCGACAGCCTCACCAGCAAATTGGCATCTTGATATTTAGTTCCACCAGCAAACCCTTATCGAGCTCTTCCGTAGGCAGAGCGCTGTGCTGGCCCTATTCCGTCACCGCCTTTGCATACCTCCTCCAGCCTCTACGCCCCCAGCCAACACCCACCGAGTCCCTTGCTGAGCCACCGAATGAACGGCACAGACCAAGGGTGCTGGAAGAATGGTGTTAACATCAACCGACAGGCCATCTGGGGCTCTGGGCTTGGCACCAGGCAGAAACAGGGGCTCTGAAAGGGGAGAAGTTTCACTTTCGTGGATGCCGCTGCATTGGTATGCTTGCAGATGAAGACACAGGCTCAGGAATGAAGTAGCTTGTTCACTGGACTATTAAGCAATGGAGCCAGGATCCGTGCCCCTGCTTATCTCTCCGGCTCCCATGGGCGGTCTACATTATGATGATGTTAGAAATTAAAATGATCTTCCTGACCCAATGTCAGTTGCACATGTGGCTTAACTGGTTTAGTTAGCTATGGAGACGGCTCTCACAAACCAGCCTCGTTTCTGAGTTAGTCTCCTTTCGGGGGAGCGTTGATTGAAAAGGGCACTGTCCAGGAAAAGGGGGCAGGCTTGGAAGGGAACAAGCTGGCCAGAATCATGGCTGTAGCATCTTTAGCTTAACAAACTGCCATTTAATCCAGAAATCACTGAAGATGTCCTCCAAGTAAAAAAATAAAAGTCGGCATGGCAATGATTTTTCTAAATGGGAGACTAAAAGATTGAGATCTGGGTGTTCAAGAAATGCAGTAAATTAGCCTCACTGCAACTTGTCGCCATCCTAGCCTCTTGGTGATGACCAGTGGGAGGTGGTCCCTAAGCACGAGCCCACTGCAAGAAGGACAGAGATGCTGATGAGCCAGGATGCACAGGGCGGGCACTCGGCCCCTCTCGGATGAGCACATCTGTTTGGCAGGAAGGGATGGTGGCTGTTTTGGTAGCCTTCTGCTCCAGGCTATGTCACTGGTGTCCCCAGGGCCCCTCTCACTGCTGCCAGTGACTGGGAAGGCAGCACAGATGGTGGAGGGACAATGAACTTGGGGGCCAGAGATCTGGGTTTGAATTCTGACCCCACCAGTCCCAAGAGGTTGAGCCAGGGGGACATAACTGACCACTCCGAGCTCCAGCTTCCTCACCCATCAACCTGGGATAAAAGCGCCTGCGGCACAGAGTGCCAGGAAAGCCCGAGAAGCAAACATGGAAGGGTTCTACACACCGTGCATGCTGGGTAGCTCACCGTCAGTACAGTTCTTACCTAGCATCTCGGTAAGCCCTGCAAATCCTAACTCTTATTCACCGGCCAGTAAAATTTCTCTTTAATGCCACTCTCAACTTCACTTTACAAAAAAGATCACTGCCCTTCCAGAAGTATGGATGCACAAACAGGCTGCAGTGCTATTACTAGATTGTCTACAGCGCCCACAATCCCTCCCTCCTGACCTGTGGTTCCAGTGACCCGCAGTCAGTCGCAGCCTGGAAGCTGAGGATCCTTTCTCTGACTGTTGTCAGAAGGTCAATGGTAGCCTAACACTAGGTCACATCACTCCCCTCACTTCCTCTCATTACATGGTCATTTTAGCACCTCCTCTCACCACAAGAAACTGTGATGTGAGCACACCACAGTAAGATATTTTGAGAGAGAAAGACCACATTCACATAACTTTTAGTACAAGATAGTGCTAAAATTGTTCTATTTTATTTAAAAAAAAACTTTTTTAAAAGATTTATTTATTTGAGAGAAAGAGAGTGACTGAGAGAGAGACAACACAAGCAGGGGGAGCAGGCAGAGGGAGAAGGAGACTCCCCATTGAGCGGGAGCCCAATGTGGGGCTTGATCCCAGGACCGTGGGATCATGACCTGAGCCAAAGGCAGACCCTTAACCGACTAAGCCACCCAAGTTCCCCAATCATTCTACTTTATTATTAGTTGTTGTCAATCTCTTACTGTGCCTAATTTAGAAATGAAGCTTTAGCATAGGTTTGTATGGGCAAAAACAGTACACAGTGGGTTTGGTACCATCTGCAGTTGAAGGCATCCACTGAGGGTCTTGGAACGTGTCTTCCACAGAAAACGAGGTGGCAGGGGGGGGAGGGGAGGGGGGTGGAGGGATGCTTGCACTACTTTCCAGCTGCTTTTTTCACTGCTTTTGCTGACGCAGTACCCTCGGCAAGGTGCAGACTTGAGGAAGGGATGATGTCTTCCCAGGGCTCTTCCCAAATAAATGGGGTGTGAATGACTGTCCTTCTCCTTCACCCCTGTTGGGTGAGGGGCCCCTGCCCCTATTCCCAGAACAAGCTGCCATCTCCTTAGCAGAGACTCACCTCACTCCACAGCAAGTCCTGGCTCCCTAGCAGACCATAAGCAACATGAGAGCAGGACCTGCAGCAGGCTCTCCGACTGCTCCAGCAATAGGACTTACACAGCGCCCGGCACAGGGTAGACGCTGGAAAATCGTCTGTTACGTGAACATCTGGCAAACTGCTGATCAACTGGGGTTCCAGGGAATTGACAGGGGAGGTGACTCTGACATTTGTTTTCTTGGGGACCGAACTTCATATTTCCCTGGTGGGCTTTCTTCCTCTCACTGGTTTTAGAGAAGGAAAGGAAAATGATGTTCTCCTCTGTGTGATCTCGCTCTAGCTGTCTGGAGTCATCAGCCCAGTGGTTTGAGAGCCCCAATTAAGGCTTGATAAAAAGCAGCCAGAGAGGCGTGAAGCTTGATGAATCAAGTTCCTTCACTGAGAGCAAAATGGAAGCCTTACCCATTTTTTCCCAGCCTTCACTTCTCCTCAACAAGCTTTGAGGATGTCCCATCAAAGGCCCCGCCGCCAGAGCCTGTGACCCATGGCTACCAAAACCAGCAGCTAGCATGCTGATCTGGAAGAAGGGGAAGCACTGAGCTGAGGGTGCTGACCTGGGCTGGAGCCCAGCTCCGCTTCTAACTGACTGTGGGACCTACAGCAAGTGACTCCATAACTTCCTTATCCAAAAAATGAGGGAAATGCTACCTGTCCCATGGAACATGGAAGGTTGCAAAGGCAAAAGAGACACAGAAGCAAAAGACTTGATTATAGGAGCGCCTGGGTGACTCAGTCAGTTAAGAATCTGACTCTTGATTTTGGCTCAGTTCATGATCTCAGGGTTGTGGGATTGAGCCCCACGTCAGGCTTGATGCTGAGCTTGGAGCCTGCTTGGGATTCTCTCTCTCCCTCTATCCCTGCCCCCACCCTCTCTCTCTCCTCTTTAAAAATAAAAAAAGACTTCATTATAACAATAGCTCCACATGATCATTTTCACTTGGATGGAAATCGTATTTTTTTTTATTATTAAAGATTTTATTTATTTACTTGACACAGAGAGAGAGATTACAAGTAGGCAGAGAGGCAGGCAGAGAGACAGGGAGAGGAGGAAGCAGGCTCCCTGCTGAGCAGAGAGCCCGATGTGGGCCTCGATCCCAGGACCCTGAGATCATGACCTGAGCCGAAAGCAGAGGCCCTAACCCACTGAGCCACCCAGGCGCCCGGAAATCGTATTTTTTTAAATTAACATATAATGTATTATTTGTCTCAGGGGTACAGGTCTGTGAATCATAAGTCTTACACAGCTCACAGCACTCATCATAGCACAAACCCTCCCCAATATCCAACACCCAGCTACCCTACCCCCCCCTAGCCCCCAGCAACCCTCAGTTTGTTTCCTGAGATTAAGAGTCTCTTATGGTATTTTTAAAAAGACAGAGACTTTGCAAATGACGTGGGCATCTTCAAGGTCTGAAACAATACCCCTCGTCCAGTTGGTTTCCCACTGGCGGAGCTCCCTAGCATCTAAGACTTTTGTTGTACATTCTTCTGCCCAGCGCAGTAATCCAACGATGAACAAGGGTACGATCTTCCCACAACACACGTAATCGGATATTTTGTCACTATAATTAAAATTCAAAATAATAGAGAAGGCTTCCAGGGACAGCACCTCCTCTCTGCAATCTTTCCACAGCCCCCTCTCTCCCTAGCTCGCTTCTCTGCCTCCCAACACCACACACACCACAGAGAACATTTTCTGCTCCCATATTCCAAAATCATCAGCAACAGAAGCAACAAAACAAAGTGAAACTTTACTGTTAGAAAAAAATGGGTTCAAAACTCAGTTCAGCCCCCTCTTAACCTGTGATCTCATTACTTCATGTCTCTGAACCTAAGTATTCTTGGCTGCGAAACAGGGGCAATAAAGCCTTTTTTGAAGTTACTGGGTGAGAGACAGTTCCCGGCATGACTCTGGGCTCACTCTGGGTGCACAGCTCACCAGTGTTTCTAGCCCTTTCTCTCCTTCTCCAGGGGGCTCTCACTCCCCAGGGTACTGTTTCCTGCCCAGTGAAGATCCTGCCAGTCTGGTCTGGACAATGATGCCTGGAAGGCCTTCCAACTACACAAAATCACTTTCTCCTTTTAAGAGTTTCCTCTAACCTGCTCTGAAGTTAGGACGAAATTTTTTTTTTAAAGAAGCTTTATAGCAAAAGAAACTCACATCCATATACATGTATTTTAGTGACCTGCACTTAAACAGTGCACTGCACCTGATCCTCCAGGCAAGTTCAAATTCTCTTAAAGTAGAGCACACCTGAAGGACCAGTAAATGGTTGACAAACATCACTGCTTGGTGAGCCCGAGAGATATGTAGGAAGAGAGGGACGGGGCGGGGGAGACAGGGAGAGAACTACCACTGTTGGAACACCCCATGTGAGAAGCACTATGCTAGGGACACTGCATCATTTCATTTCCCCATCTCCAAACTTGGTCAGGCAGGGCCTGGGGTCTCCCTTTTCTGCTGAGGAACCTGCCAAAGGAGAAAGCACTAATCGGGAGTAGAGGTGGGTCTGAAAACCAGAACTGTCCAGCTCTAAAGCTCCTACTCTTTCCCATGGTCAAATCCCATGGTCAAAGCATGTGCCCAGGCACAAAGGAGAAGAGGAAGGGCAGGGAGACACAGGCCCCGCCTTCCAGGAACTGAGAGTTTCAGAGGAGGTAACAAAATATACACAAGACAAGAAAGATAACTAGGAAGTCACAAGAATATTTAAAGAGCAGTTTAAAGTCTAAGTGCAAGTGAATAAACCCCAAAGCAGAGTCCATTAGCCTGAGGGAGTGTGAAGACAGCTAAGGGCTGAAAAGAGGGAGGGAGTACTAGATACTCTGGGGAGAGTTTTCTGGAGGTGGGGGGAGACAGGGATGGAGAAAACAGAAAGTAGCTGGAGGCTGTGTCGGAGATGGGGATACCCATGTGAACTGCACAGTGGCAGGCAGATTTTTTTTTTTTTTAATCAGGTTCTAGAGGGAAAAAAAAAATAACCTGATTTTCTGGCTAGGAAAAACTCCTTAAGAAAAAAATGAGAAAAAACTAGTTCCTTCTCCCATAGCATTCTGGACAGTGCCCTATTTCCCAGATAAACATAAACCAAAAAATGAAACTAAACAGCTCCTGAGAAGGGAGGAATGATTTTTTTCCCCCTAAGAACAGGAAAGAAAAAAATTCACTGGGAAGAACAAGAAACAATCACTGTGACTAACAACAACAACAAACAACATCTGAATGTAAAATTTTCAGCTCTTTCGAAGAGCTTTGCTACATCATGATCTCATTTAGTTCTCACAAGACTAAGTGAGATTTAAGGACAGCCTCTTACCCCTAATCTTCAGGAATTCAAGGGTATAACCCAAAGCACAGAGCTGACCCAGGACTTGAACCAAAGTCTCTCAACCAGCAGTTCAGGGATGAAGGTCAAACAGGGGATACGTATATTTGCTGGTAGCAATGGAAGGGAGACGAGAACAGGGAAGAAAGCTGGGGCACACAGACTTCTCGGCTTTGCTCTCCAACAGCTGGTCTCCTTGCCTACTTTACAGTCTTCCACCTGAGGCCATGACCACCCAGAATAAAGACTACATTTCCCAACCTCCTTCACAGCTAGGTGTGGCCAGCTTACCAAGTTCTAGCCAATGAGATATGAACACAGATAATAGGGTACAACTTCCTAGTCTTTCCCTTCCCCTTCTTTCTACTGTCCAGGAAAAGAACATATGGCTGAAGCCGGAACAGCCATATGGGGTCCTGATATGGAGGCCAGGTGCTGAAGACACCAGAGAAGCCCGGGTCTCTGATGATGGCCGAGCAGCCAGACCACCCTTAACCTTGTAGGAAACACTGGCCTTGTTGATGCTACTATTACTCTCTGTCTCTGCCCAGCAGCAGAATCCATATCCTAACTAATAAAGCTTTGGCAACGGTACTAAAGACTACTTCCAAAACTCTAGAGTCTCCTTGACTGTTCAGAATCAACAAATCCATAAATATTTATTGAGAGTCTACTATGTGTTTGAAGTCTCCCAAGAGTATATTTACAGCCTCCTGGGAGATGTGTACCATCTCACTTTTAAAAAACCACAATATTGGTATAGAATTCAAAAAAGCATATTCAACAAAGGGGAAATGGAAAGAAAGAAGTGATTTTTGAAAAAGATCACAAAGGGGGCACCGAGGTGGCTCAGTCAGTTAAGCATCTGCCTTTGGCTCAGGTCATGATCCCAGGGTCCTGGGATCGAGGCCCACGTCGAGCTCCCTGCTCAGCGGGGAGTCTGTGTCTCCCTCTCCCACTCTCCCAGCCTGTGTTCCCTCTCTCGCTGTGTCTCTCTCTGTCAAATAAATAAGTAAAATCTTAAAAAAAAAAAAAAAGAAAGGAAGGAAGGAAGGGAGAAAAGAAAAGAAAAGAAAAAGATCACAAAGGAAGGAGGGAGAGTCCCTATTTGCTTGCAAGTAACAGTTTCAGCTGAAAGGAAGCCACAAAGCATATTGCAGGGGAATGAGGTAGAGGGGTCAAATGTCCCGGTGTGCAGGTTACTGGTGCCCCTTCCCCAGGAAAGAAGGTGACGTATGGAGGCCACCAGCGGTGAGCCCAGGTATACTCTCAGTTATCTCCCAGGCTGAGGCGGAGCTTGACTGAAACAGTGACCAGGAGGAGAGCTGGCTCAGCAGAAGAACTAGAAGGAGGGCTGCTGTGGGGTAAACGGAGACTCCCAAGGTCCCTCCCGCACTGACATTCTGCTGTGGTTCTGAGGAGCTGAGGTGGGGGCACTGGCAGGAGAGAAATGAATCCAAAGAGACAGGTGTGTGGTGCTGAGGTAGGAGACCCATGTTCAGGGGCAGGGGGAGGGGGAAAGAGTGTGTGGGGTAGGAGTACAAGGTCTAGACCCCTCGCTGTTATCAGAGAGAAAAGAAATGAATGTGGCTTAATTATGATGACAGGATGACAGCAATGACATTATGAGGAAAGAATCAGAAAAGTACAAAAGCCCATATTAGGAAAATGGAAACTGTCTCCTCACCATCAAATTCTCCCTGGAGAGCTCCCCAAGACAGGGTCGTGTCCCTAGTCTGAGACATTCCAGATAAAGAGACTCCTTCCTACTGACAACCCTTCCTTCTTTGAGGGATCCCCCAGAGGCCTGGGCAAGGTTTGGCCCACAGAGGCAGCTCCATGTCCAGGCCTCAGTCACCAGCACCAACAGATGGGACCTGTCTCTGTTCCTCCCACTGCCCTCATCATCTTCGGACCTCTGACTCCCTGAGAGGGCCACCCATGGTGTATGTGTACTTGGCACACAGCTGGGGGTCCTCTGGGCAGGCACTCAGTATGTGCTGCTGGATGGGGGACAGCCTCTCCCAGGTGTCACCCAGAGGACTAGGGCGGCCTTGTGATCCTTTCAGCACCGCCAGCACACACGAGACATGCAAAAGGATGTAAGGAGTCCATTCACCTCACCTCAGGACGAGCCCTTGTAGGAGACCAAAGACCCACCTGAGGAAAGCAGGGAGAAGAGGGTGGGCGCTGGCTCGCCCGGGCCTGGGTCAAGATACCAGAATAGAAATGAGACATCATGGGTCACCTGCATCCACAGCAAATCACAAAAGCTCATTTTAGCCAACAGTTTTTGCCTCTTCCTACTGCAACTTTTTTTTTTAAAGGTTTTTATTTATTTGAAAAAGAGAAAGAGTGGGTGGGAGAGAGAGAGTCTCAAGCAGACTTCCCACTGAGCACAAAGCCTGACACAGGGCTCCATCTCATGACCTCAAGATCGGGACCTAAGCCAAAATCAAGAGTCATATGCTTAACTGACTGAGCCTCCCAGGCGCCCCTGCAACTTTTTACCAGAACTGAGAAACATGGACAAGCTTGAAAATAATGTTTCTGCTTTCTGGCATCCTCTGGGGAAGTGGTCAAGTTATAATGAAATATTCGGTGCCAGAGAGCAGAGATGGGCATCAACAGAAGGCTTCAGGATAATCTCTATTATTTAATACAATGCTATAGAATAGCCAAGAAATACTATTACCAACACATCCAAAACTCAATGCGAAGAAGGAAAATTCACAAAATACCATTATTACAAAAAGCCCACTTACTTTTGTGTCTCTCTCTACTCCTTGAGGACTTCTGGGCCTGACTGCAGGGTGACCAGCCAGGGAGCAGCATGACCCCTCCACACAAAGGCAGGCTGTGGTCCATGCCCCCATCCCCCCGAGACGGCCCACCCCCGTGAGCGTGCAGTAAGGGTGCACGTGTGCGCATGTGCACACACAGGCAAAGCAAGATAACAGAGAGCCCCATAAATCCAGTAAGACATCAGCAGTTGTCCTGAACAAAGGTTGTTTAGAATGCGCATTCACGAGGATAATTGCCACCACATTACACGGAGCGCAGTAACTTTGCTGTTAGCACAACCGTTTGTCAGACGTGTCACACGGAAAGTGGAACAGCTGTAACTGTAAGTGACAGATTGATGAAAAATGGCTGATTTCCAAGGCACCCGGTCCCCTGAGTCTGTATGGTAATCTTGTTCTTAAATAAAAACAACAACAACAGGCAAACAAAACTTTCTACTGCAGGAACTGTCGGCTTGTGAAAACCGACGGAGAGAATGTTCCAGGTGTCAGGGAGTCAGGGCCAGAGGCCGGCTATCTCTGCTCTCAGGCCACAGGACCTGGTGGGCTCCATGGGAAGAGCCTGGCTTGTAATTCAGGGGGGCCTGGGTCCAAAGCCTGTCTCTCCTGCTTACCAGCCCCATGTTCTTGGGAAGGAAGTTACCTTTTCTGAGTCCATGTCCTTACAGGCCGGAGATAATAATCTCTAAGTACAGGGTGGTTCTGAGCAGCAGAAACCGTGTACAGAGTGATCATCACAGCATCTGGCACATAACAAGTGTTCGGGAAAGGGGGTAACAGTTAAGCAGGCTTTCCTACCTAAACATCGCACTTGGTTGCATAATGCACAGGTGACTGCCTATGTACTATTACACTTTTTTAAAAAAGAAATGGAAATAGCATAAAGATCTGAGAAGATAAAGAAAAAAGGTGATAATAATCGTTTGAGGTTTTCCTTGGAAATATACCCGGGAAGTCATGCTCTCCATAGAATAAAGATTTTGGAAAAACGAACTTCTTATCTTTTCTTTTCTAAGGTTTTATTTATTTATTTGAGAGAGAGAGAGAGAGAGCACATGTGCATTTGCACGCACGAGTAGGGATGAGGCAGAGGGAGAGGGACAAGCAGACCCCACTGAGCACAGAGCCTGACGTGGGGCTCCATCCTACGGCACTGCAATCATGACTTGAGCCAAAATCGAGAGTGAGATGCCCAACCAACTGAGCCACCCAGGCACCCCTGCTTATCTTTACTATTTGCCACCCAGAACCATTCTTTCTTCTTTTCTTCCAAGCAAAAAGTTGCAACAAAGTCTCCTCAGAGCTGAAAGCCTTTGGAGAGCTCACGACATGGGCCCTGCTTCCTAACTGACCACTTATAGAAAATTTCCTGCAATGCGTATAATGAAGTATTTTGATTGACAAAATGTCTCGTCTTTCCCTCTTAGAAGCAGAAGTTGGGCCCACCGCACAGCACATCTGGCTGCTTACCTTATGCCCCAAGGCTCACAAAAATGCTGCAAGCACTACCTAGACAACTAGTGCTGTTAAGGCTGAAATTGTCCTAAAAGAGCGAAGGTCTTAAATCCTTTTACATGACATGAGAAAGCACCTCAAGTTCTAATTAAGCTAAAGCAATTAGTCACCCACAGATACTTAACGCTGCTTCCCATGGTCAGGCAATCACCTCTATTAAGACCCATTTGAAAGTAAGAAGCAAACCCAAAAGCTCCATCACCACACACCTCCCACAAATCAATTACACCTAGACACATTCAGTGACTACTCAGAAGCGAGCTCTGTGCCTTGCCGAGAGGGGTCACATGAAGACCCACATCAGACATGATGAGTTGGTTACAGAAAAGGAGGAGGTAAGCAGCCAATGTGACAATTGGGGGTCATAAAGCCCATTTGCAGAGGGGGATGCTGGATCTCCAGGGGTTGGACAAAGCAAGGCAAACTGACACCTTAGGTTTCCTGATCTTGGAATTCCCTGGTTAGTTTAACAATTGATGTGTCAACTCCACTCTGAGGGAGCACAAGGAGCAAAACAGTCTCTGGCTGCTGTAACCTGGAGCCCAGCTTCATTGTGTGTGACCAGACTCCTGTCCACACTGAGGCTTCATGGGAAGACTCTCTTTGCCCATGTCGCCATCTGTCTTTGAAGTGCCAAAAGGGTGCACTTGGTGGGTTCACAGTGAGTGCAAGCCATTCAAATGTATATACTTGCCCCAGCCCAGTAAGCTCTACTTCTCCCTACGACTCCCTCCAGTTAAGAGAGTTCATCAATGGTTTCCAGCCCAAGGTTATGGTCAATGAATGACCAATGGTCAATGGGTAAGTGACAGATTTAAGCACCTTCCTCAAGAACTAAGGTTGTCTTTGTTTTTTAGTCCAGTCAAGTTAATCCGATAACCCATTACTTCTCAACTGAACAGGAGCCTTTTATCCTGTGTGGGTTTGGGCGGGGGCGGGGGGAGGGGGCTGGTGGTGGTGGTGGTGGTGGTGGTGGTGTTTTTTGGATTTGGGAAATTTCTTAATCATCAAGTAGACATCAAAAATGCATGAAAAATAGAAAATGCAATAAAAATACTCCTAGGAGCCACATTTAAGAACTAAAAAAGAAACATGAAATTGATAATAATATTTGTCTTAACCCACTATAAAAAATATTTTTATTTCATCATATAATCAGTATAAAAGATAATTAATGAGTTAGCTCACTCTTTTTCCATACATTCTTTTTCTGGTACCATATGGGGCTGCGTAGGTCTAGAGTTATGTTCAAACTGACACATAAAGACTTTCACAATTCACTGTTCTATGAGCAAGCAGTTTACCAAGGTGTATATATAGAATGATCTCATTCTATAAAAATCTGTAAAAATTCTGTAAAAATCTGTGTCTATGTGTTCAGATATGGATAGAAAGTAATCTATAAGGGAGAGGCCAAAGGTAATAATAGTTATCTCTAATACAATTACGGTTGGTCTCAATTTTCTACTTTGTGCTCTTTTGTATTTTCTAAATTTCTTTGCAGTAAACACTTTGCAGCAATGCTTTAATTATCAGGAAAACTATAAACTTATCTTTAAAAAAAAGCCTTTCTTATTTTAAGTTATTACACTGATCTGATCCTGATCCTGCTAGCATTGTAGTCATCGCCCTACTTCCAGCCAACAGACAGTATGTCTCCTGCCCATCACCCACCCTGTCCCAACTGTCATACTTACAGCCAATCATCATGATGGCCACTGCAAAGATCTTCTCGATGTCTGTGGATGGAGCAATGTTGCCAAAGCCCACGCTGGTAAGGCTGGTCATAGTGAAATACAACGAGGAAATGTAGACGGAATTCTTGCTGGGTCCACCTTCCCACTTCCCTGAGCCAGACCCATTAAACTGGTAAGGGGTGCCAATGTCCATTGCCAGTTGGTAGAGCCAGCTGTTGTTGCGGATGGTCTTGGTGTCTTCATCAAAGATCTCATAGTCCCCGATGCTGTACCAAATGCAGGCCATCCAGTGAGCAGCTAGCCCAAACACACACACCAGCAAGACCAGCACGGCAGCTCCATACTCAATGTAGTGGTCCAGCTTACGGGCCACTCGCCCCAGACGAAGCAGACGAACGACCTTCAATGAACTAAACAAGCTGCTGATGCCCTGGGAGAAGAGGAGCAGAGCATTAGGGCCAAGAACCAAAAATACTACTCCTCCTTGCCTCCTCCCCGCCTAGGGTATTTCCTTCCACGTAGTATATTTCTGCAAGAAGCAATAGTATGCAACCTTTTTAAAAAATGTTTTAAAATAAGTCATGATATGGAGAAATGCTCATACATATTTGTATAGTTATGTACAATATAATTAGAATTTTATTTCAAGATATATGAAAAGGAGATTTTGATTTGCTTTTTTCTACTTCCAATAAAAAGCAGATAACAAAACAAACAAGACAAAATTAGAACTTTATTCTAATTCATTCTAACTATTGTGGGAAGTATACAAATATATGTGAACATTTCTCGAATCATTACTATTTTAAAACAATTTTAAGGTTTATGTAATATTTCATACTAAGTAATATGAAATATTTTAAGACTTGTATCAATTTTATTTCATATTGTATGATATTTAATTCTAATTATACCGTATATAAGTATATAAGTATTATGTGTTCAAAAAGTGGCTAGGAAACACATGGAGAGAAATGTAAAATATTAATAGTTGTTACCACTGCATTGTTGAGTTACAGAATCACAGGAAATTTTTTTGTTATATTTGTATATATTTTTGTTACACTTGAATAGATTTACTTAATATGTATAATTGAAATTATTACTTTTACAGTGAGAAAAATACATATATTTAAAAGCAAACACAGTTTTAAAAAAAGATTAAAATGAACTAAAGAAACAGCTGAGAAAATAAAGAACTAAGATTCTGTTTTCTCAGGAAAGTTGCAAATTCTCTGAAGCTACATCACTCCTGTCAAGCCAGGGACCATCAGACACCATACATTTAAACACAATCAATCAAGGAATCTCAGAGCTAGAAGTGAGCTTCTGATTTTGGCTGGTCAAGCCTCCGGCCGTCCTGAAATCCCTCTCAGGGCAATAGCGGTAGAGAAAAGAACATCAGAGTAGAAACCTGGAAAACAGCATTTGAGATCCAAGTAAACCACTAACTTGCTATGTGAATTCGGGCAATTCAATTGCTCTCTCATCTAGACAATGAGGGAAGTGGACTAGAGGAAATGCTAACATCACAGAAGTCAGTGCATTCAGAACCACAAAATGCCTATTCCAAACTGATTCCAAGGTGTAGGGAAGGGAGATTTCCATTAGTTGTTCCTACGTTGATCAACAAGCAAATAAACAAGCACACAAAATAGAGACATTTCCTGGCACCACAACTTGGGTCTCCCTTACACAGCAACGATCCAACGGCAGGATGATGCCCTTCACCAACTAGAATCAATGACTTTACACTATTCTAAACACTGGACGGTTTCCAGGTCACTGCCAGTCTCTCTTGTCCCCTGTTCCCTTAATAAGAACCCCCAAGGGTCAGTTCATGTTACAGACAGAAGGAAAATGTGTAAATGCTTTCTGATTAGCCTGTGTCAGAAGCTCACTAAGGCTGCTTCCTCTTCCTGGACACCCAGCTAAACTAGGTCTCCCAGCCTCTTCTCATCTGGGTGGGTCTCTGAGATGGTTCTCAGCAATGGATATGAGGCAAAATGTGTGTCATTTCCAAGCCAAGGCAATTAAAAGTAATTGTGGTTTCTCTTCCTCTTGGCATGCCTTTCAGATGAAGCTAGTGAGACCCTGAGGCCAAGTATTAAAGATGGTGGACATAGAGCATGGAAGAAGCCTGGGTTCCTGAAAGACTATGTGGATGGAACGCCCTGTCCCCACTAATCAATGTGAATCATAATATGATGTGAATGAACACTAAAACCTCTGAAATAAGCCACTGCAACTTCAGGGGATATTTGGTACAGTAGCTATGATTAGCCTTCCCTGATATGTGAATGCACAGACCGTATGTAACATAGCCTTGTCAATAAAACCACAGATCATACAAATGGCTAACAGACACATTAAAAAAATGCTCAACATCACTAGCCATCAGGGAAACACAAATCAAAACCACAATAAGAGGGCGCCTGGGTGGCTCAGTGGGTTAAAGCCTCTGCCTTCGGCTCAGGTCATGATCTCAGGGTCCTGGGATCGAGGCCCGCATCAGGCTCCCTGCTTGGCGGGGAGCCTGCTTCTTCCTCTCTCTCTGCCTGCCTCTCTGCCTACTTGTGACATCTCTCTCTCTCTCTCTCTGTCAAATAAATAAATAAAATCTTAAAAAAAAAAAACAAAAACCACAATAAGATACCACCTTACACCAGTTAGAATGGCAAAAATTAACAAGGCAGGAAACAACAAATGTTGGCCAGGATATGGAGAAAGGAGAACCCTCTTACACTGTCGGTGAGAAAGCAAGCTGGTACGGCCATTCTGGAAAAAGTATGGAGGTTGTTCAAGATGTTAGGAATGCAACTACCCTACGACCCAGCAATTGCACTACTAGGTATTTACCCCAAAGATGCAGATGTAGTGAAAAGAAGGGCCAGTGCACCCCAATGTTTATAGCAGCAATATCCACAATAGCCAAACTGTGGAAGAAGCCGAGATGCCCTTCAACAGATGATGGATAAAGAAGATGTGGTCCCTATATGCAATGGAATATTACTCAGCCATCAGAAAGGATGAATACCCAACTTTTGCATCAACATGGATGGAACTGGAGGGGATTATGCTAAGTGAAGGAAGTCAAGCAGATAAAGACAATTTTCATATGGTTTCATTCATATGTCGAACATAAGCAATAGCACAGAGGACCACAGGGGAAGGGAGGGAAATCCAAAGGGGGAGAAATCAGAGAGGGAGATGAACCATGAGAGACTATGGACCCTGAGAAACAATGTGGGGGGTTAAGAGGGAAGGAGGTGGTGGGAGGGGGTAACAGGGTGATGGGTATTGAGGAGGGCACCTGCTGTGATGAGCCCTGGGTGTTATACTTAACTAATGAATCACTGAACACTACATTAAAACTAATTATGTACTATACAGTGGCTAACTGAACATAATTTAGAAAAAAAGAAAAAGACCACAGATCAGGCTGCCACACAAATTATTTTAGTTAAGGTGAGGGTGCGAGAGGTGGGATTTATCGCACCTATTAAAAAATAAAACAGATCAACAACAGTTTTGTAGCCATAAAAATTAGAATAGAAATAACCACTTCTTGTACAACATACACCAGCAAATAAATAATAGTGGATTCTTCAAGGCCAACAGACTACACCCCCAGGGTCAGCTCATCCAAACTGCTAACTCTGACAAAGTTTATCTTTGGCATGTCCAATGCTCCTCTCCTGGGTCCCCTTTTCCCTCCATATGCTTTTCTTAAAAACCTGCCATGCAAGAAAGGCTAAGAAAACCCCCCATATTAAGGTGCAAAAGACTAATGAGAGTAAATGGACAACCTCTCTCCAGAGGGCATCTGCGTTTCAACTGAGAAACCAACCTCCAATAGTGGAATTAAAAGTACCCACGGCCTGGATAAAGCAGATATTTTGGGAGGCAAAGGAGCCTTTCTGATGACTCAGAAACCAAACACATGTAAGCAACCACCTACTCTCCACCTGCTCATAAGGAGGTTCCTGAGATCATCTTTCAAAGCAGTTCTACTCTGAAGCAGAACTTATTACCCAGGGCAAAACTGCCTTGTCATTTTTCCTCACTCATATTTAATTCAAAGCAACATTTAAGGAGAACCTACTACACACTCCTTGTGCTAATGCCACAGGGAAGAGATTAAAATGATGCTGTCCTTGTCTTCTTGTTCACTATTATGGATCCAGTGTCTGGTGTGGGGAAGAGGCTTGATAGAAAGAAAGAGACAGGAAGCAGGAGCATCATAACCAGGGCAATAGGCAAGATATTAGTGAAAGATATTTCTACCTAACGGTCACAGAACCTGACTGCTGAGAGGGAGCGTGGATGTCATCTAGTCCAGCCCTCTGAGTCCACTGATGCCTTCCAGAGCTCCATTCAGCTTCTCCTTGATCTCCTCCTTTAACCACGACAAGACTAAGACCCCATGCTAGTTGTCATTCATGGACATGAACGATTGGGCCTCCATGAACTTTCTTATCTCCCTCTGTTCCACCTGCACTTCACCCCTCCTCCCTTCTCCATTGTCTCCCAATGGCCACTCAACACACGCAACCACGACCCACAGTCCTGCTATCCTCCAGCCACACACTCCAGGTGTCTGGAGCATCTCGCATAGGGGATGCACCCTTGCATCTCTGTGCCTGCTCAGATGGGACCCTCAGCCCAGAAAGCCCAGCCTCCCCCTCTCTACCAGCTAGTTCCCTGTTATCCTTCAGGTCCGCCACTACCTCTACCATAAAGCCTTCCACGTCTACCCTGGAGTCACAAGCAATCACTCACCCCGCAATGTGTCCATGGTACTCTGTGTCCATTACCAAACAAACACACTGCTTTGCACTATGGTTTTCCCAACTACAGTAGGTGCTACAGCTTCCTGAAGCCAGAAGCCATTTGCTCCTCATTTGAGAAGCCTCCTGTATTGGGTTGAATAGTGTCCCCTCCAAATTCATGTCTTTCTCAGAACCTCAGAATGTGACCTTATTTGGAAATGGGGTTGTTGTGGGAATAGTTAGTTAAGATGGGGTCATATTTTCACCCAGTATGACTAATGTCCTTATAAACAGAGACAAGTCAGACAGAAGAGAGGGAAAACCAGAAGTTCTCTACCAATGCAGAGACTGAAGTGATGTGTCTTCAAGCCAAGGAACACCAAGGATTACCAGGAAGAGCAGGAGCTAAGAGAAAGGCATGGAACAGATTCTCTCCTCAAGCCTTCAGAGAAATCATGGCCCTACTGACCCTTTGACTTCAGAAATCTAGCTTCCAGAACTGTGAGAGAATAAACTTATATTGTATTAAGTCACCCAGTTTGCGGTCATTTGTCACAGCTACCCTGGAAAATTAATATACCTACACAGATCTAAAGCCAGCACCTTCTCAGAAAGGGTCTGAAACATTTTCTAAACAGAATTGAGAGTTTGGATTATTAGAGAATTCTTTCTAATTTTAAGAAGCCTCTGGAACAACATAAAATAAGCACTTCCTCACTGTGTTATTTATCTGTGTACACAGACACTCTATTACCCAGTTTTATGTAAGTTCTCTCCTATTGCACTAACAGCTGGAATTCTAGCTACTTAAAATCTTTTCAAGTTATTAATTTGCATTTTTTTCTTATTTGCCTGAAGTTCAGTAGATGAGATAAATAAACAGAATACTCCAAACTTGTTTTTTAATTTTAGTATGCTAAAAACATGACAGCACCATATGGTAGAGAATCACATTTTCCCAGGGACTTCTTGTATCGGAAAACTTATCTCACATTCCAAATTGTTCCAGAAAGTTCTTGATCACCACCTTAAATGATGAAGAACCAAGGCTTTCAAGATGAATCAACACGGATGAAGGGATGGTGCAGTGCTAGTGAGCCTCATCCCTGAAGCCCACAAGTGTGACAGCAAGGAAGCCCTTCTAGATTCTCAGTCACCTCAGCTACAGCAATACTGATGCCATCCAAATTTTAATGCACATTCAAATTCATGTGTATGTGAACTATCAAGTTTGACCTATTCATCCAGTCTACACATCAATCATTTCCTTAACTTGGAGTATACCTTACTTCCTCAATTAGCCCAATTCACCAACTGTTGGTTCATATTTTTTTTCCTGCCACATGTATGGAGAGAACACTATCACAGACTAAGGACAATGTGCTAATGAAAAAACCATTCAGTCTTTCAGGTTCTTGAATAGTTCAACCTCACATGATTCCTCTTCACCTGCATCCTGCAGCTAAAGGCCTCCTTTGTGTGCTTCCCTGTGAGGCCTCTGGAACCGATCTTCACATGTAAAGAAATTCCCAGCCTCAATGTCCTCCTGGATTGTTCCCACCACCTTCTTGCATTAGCTGCAACCAGTTCTCCCCAAGCACTGTGCTTTTCCCCACGCTTCCCCCAGACATCCTGGAGTTAGGAGCAGGGAGTTTTCAATCGCCACACTTTCATCTTCCAAACAAGAGTCGGTTGGCACTTAAAAAAAAAAAATCTCTTCCTTTAAGATTCATGCCATCCAGCAAAAACACCTCCGTGTTAGGACATCTGATTATTGACGGCTAACATCTGTTGAATGCTTACAAATATGCCAGAATTTAACTAATCATTCACTAATTATCCCACTTATCAACGTCTTCCTTTCATCATTTAAAATCTTTGCACCTGGATTTGCCTCTCGTCTTCTGCTATCAGCATGGGAATGTTTAACATCCACGGGGAAAACTCATTCAACACTTTTACCTCTCTCTTCCCAGTGACTGTCACCCTGTCTCCATGTCCTGAGTCTGGTCATCGTTGCAGGCCACTCCCTCTCTGACATCTTACACACCAACAGTTGACACAATAACTATGCTTCCATTTCTCTCTCTCCTTTATCCCCACCCAACCCAATCTACTCTTTGGCTTTTTTTTTTATTATTATTACGTTATGTTAGTCACCATAGAGTACATCATTCATTTTTGATGTAGTGCCTTCTTTTTGATGTCTTTTCTTTTCCAACCATTGGCTCTCCAGATTTCACTTCCTTTCCCATCAAACCACAACCTGTTACATCACTTCCAGTACTGTCTCCTTACCAACCAACAGCCTATCTCCTCACCCTCCTGCCAAACTCAGCACTGCATGCAACCCAAATAGCAGGGACTCAGCTGTCACTTCCATTCGCAGCTGGGTCCCTGGATGCTTCTCACCCATCCTTTTTCTCTTCCTTGAACAATGCTTTCTCCCCTTCACAGCGATAGGGATTCCAAATCTTCACTACTCTTTTTCAAGATCCCACCTGACCTATGCCATTCTCATTCTCAGTCAACATTATCTCCCAACTCGCAGAGAAAGTAGAGTTCGTTAGTATCAACTCTCCCTCTATACCCCAGCTCCACAAATACAAGTACGTGCATTTGCACTATCCTTCCACACCGTACCCAAACCCACTCCTCCACCCGCTGACGGACATCACTCCATCAACTAGCCACCTTCCTCTCTCTTCTCTGCCTTTGTCTTCAAACCTCCCTCTCAGGGACTAATTTCTCTTAGACTATAATCACACTGCTGTTTCAAGATTATGCAACTTTCCAGATATATCAACTCCTCTCCTCTTCCTAATATTCCTTCCTGAAACCATCACCATAACTCAATTCCCTCATTTCCCACTCATGTCTCAACCCACTGCATTCAGATGGCCATTCCCACCACTCCCCAGAACCTACTATCTTGAAGGTCACCAATTGCCTTCTAATTGCTATACCTTCTGTATTTGATACCTGCAATGGACATTTAACATTCTTCAAGGCCACACGGCACGAAAACTGTCTTTTCCGCACACGAGGAATCACCACCTTACAGAGTAGAACTTGTTTCCCACCCCAGAAGCTGAAGATAACCACAAATCTTCTTTCTCCCACCCTCGTTGCAGCTGGAGTGTGAGCACATGACCTAGAATCCACCGTCAGAGACACGCAGCTCGTCACTGAATAGTAGCTCTGGAGAAAGTGGCCAGGACCTTTTTGCGAGATCATGGCAGCATCACCTGGTTCCCAGAGGGCAGGAAGTTGTTCCAGAATCAGTACCCAGGCTCCACAGATGGTGGCGTCAGCCCTGCACACGGCCAGGAGCAGCAGTGACTTATTTACAGAACCAGTCTGCAATATGATTTTGCCAGATAGCCTCCAAATATTTTCCTGGTCTTTCCAAACAGCCTCCGAGTACCTAATATCCTTTTTTTTTTAAAGATTTTTATTCATTCATTCATTCATTCATTTATTTGACAGAGAGAGAGACCACAAGTAGGCAGAGAGGCAGGCAGAGAGAAGGGGGGAAGCAGGCTCCCCGCTGAGCAGAGAGCCCGATGAGGGCCTCGATCCCAGGACCCTGAGATCATGACCTGAGCTGAAGGCAGAGGCTTTAACCCACTGAGCCACCCAGGCGCCCCCTAATATCCTTTTAGTAAACTTTTTCTTCCTGATACTTACCAGACTCGAACCCTCCCTACTACTACATGCGGCATGCACTGTTCTCCTTTGGTTCCCACAATAACGCTTTCTAATTATTCCTAATTAGATATTTAATATTAGATATTTATTGATTATTAACAGTGCATTGTTTGGGGCTTTTTTCTCTTCTCCATATACCCCTTTCCTTGGCAGCTGCATCCATTAATGTGGCTTCAAACACCATATCTATACATTAATAACCTACAAATTCATCTTTTCAAACTAGACATTTCTCCTATGAGCTTGTCAGTGGCATATCCCATGAGTTCCTGAGTTTGGCACAGGTAACCTTCCTACTCCCATTTCCTACTCCCCAATGTGGAGAATGTGCCCCAGGTCTACAGGCTTCCAAGTGAAAAACTAGGTATCATCATCTCAGTTGGCTACACAAACTTTTCTTAATTGAACATTCCTTTTAGAAAAGTGATAAGGCATATCAGTATTCCAATGTCTAATTTTGCTGCCATTTGGATAAAAATAGAAAACAAGAAAATTTTCTTGTCTATGCATATAACATCTCTAGAAGTATAGATAAGACACTAAAAACACTGATTCTCCCAGGGACAGAGATTCTTTACTGTATATATACTTTTGAAAGTTTTATCTTGTGAATTATTGTTTTTCCAAATTAAAAAAAAATCAAGTTATAAATATAAGTTTAAAAATGTGACACAGTCCTGCTTAGAACCACTCAATGGCTTCCATTGCCTTCTAGATAAAATTCCATTCCTTTAGCAAGCAAAATCCTTTGCAGCTTGGTCCACAACAGCCTCGCCTCTCACTGCCTACCTTCCTGACATCTTTTTTTTTTTTTAAAGGTTTTATTTATTTATTCATCAGAGGGAGAGAGAGAAAGGGAGCACAAGCAGGCAGAGGCAGAGTTAAGTGTCCATTCTTGATTTTGACTAAGGTCATGGTCTCAGGGTCATGAGATCGAGCCCCACATCAGGCTCCCTGCCCAGCATGGGGCCTACTTATGATTCTCTCCCTCTCTCTCTCTGCCCCTCCTCCACTGCTCTCTCTCTCTAAATTAAAACTAACTAAATAAATAAATAATAAAATAAAGTATTACAGCGAATTCAAATTTATTCCAATAATAGTACTACCCTCCCATAAATTTCAATCTCCTTTCTTAACCTGTAGAGAAAGGAGTATAGATACGGTAGCACCCTCAAAATTGTGAATGAGATGTCACACACAGAAACAGAATCCTCTCTGTGTGGCTGTGAGGCTTAATTAACATGACTGGGACACAGGGTGTCCATGAATTTGGTTAAACAATATTCTGGGTGTGTCTGTGAGGATGTTTCTGGGTTGAGATTAACAATTGAATCCACAGATGGAATAAAACAGACTGTCCTCGCTAGTGTGGGCGAGCCTCCTCCAATCCACTAGAGGCCTGAATAAAACAAAAAGTCGGGTAAGGAAGAATTCACACTCTGCCTGACTGTTTTCAAGCTGGGACCTGGGTCTTCTGTACTCAGATTAGAACTTAGACCACCACCTCTCCTGGGTCTCTAGCTTGAAGGTGGCAGATAATGGGACTTCTCGGCCTCCATAATCGTTGACAGTGTTAATGGAAGAAAGTCTAAGAATGGCAAGCCTAAGACTCAACACAGAGTCATCTCTCTGTGATGCTTCTCCTTGACACCCACAAAGTTCAAAATGTCCTCCAGATTCCCATGACTGGTCCTTGATTCACGCTTTCAACAAACACTTATTGAGCACTTTAATATGGGGCACACATGATTCCCAGCACTGATGACAGATTGGTGGCAAACCAGACCCAAATCCTCATCCTTCTGGAACTTTATTTTAATTGGGAGAGATAGATGATAAATAGAATAAATAAGTAAAAGAAATGGCATGAGACAAAAAGATGAAAAATTAGGCAGGAAAATGAATATAAAAAGTAACAGGAAGAGGGGGTGATGTTTAGCATTAAACAAGGTTGTGAAGGAAAATGTCCCTAAGATATTGGCATTTAAGTAAAGCCCAGTGGAGATGAGAATGTGGACCCAAGAGTATCTATGGGAAGCATGTTCTAGACAGAGCAATCAGCAAGTACGAATGTCCTGAGGGAGGAATGTCACAATGTTTTTATATTAGGCAGACACAGCTCCATGAGGTCACGAAGCACACCTTTAGTAAGAGTAATAATTAGCATTTGTTGAGTACTAAGTGTCAGGCACAGTAAGGACTTTACAAGGATTACCTCACTTAATCCTCATAACCTTGGGAGGTAAATATATTATACACCCAACCCACAGATAAAGAACCTGATGTTTTCATTTGTCCAGTATCACACACGTAGAAAGTAGTGGACCTAGAATTTGAACCCTGATGAACTGACTCCCAAGTGTATGCCCTTAACTCCTGGCTTTAATTTCCCACCATTAAAGTTCTAGTTCCTCTCCATGGCTCAATATATGTTTATTGAGTGGAAACCTACACTGATGCTCACAAGAAGAATTTGTGACTGCTGCAAATAGTGGTCTGGCATGAGGATTTACTACTTTATTAGCAGAGCTTGGTTTGTTTGCTGTCTTTAAAACAGAGATGACTTCAAGCATAAAAGTTCCACGATGATCCCACCACTCTGAGAACTGCAGATCCATTTCAACTACCTAATGCAATAAACTGGCTTACCAGATCTTACTGGAAGTTACTCACTGAAGCTTAAACACAACTGGCTTCCCTTCCATTGTTTCCACATTTTACTTTTGGCTTGTTGAATTCAATGCCACTATCATTTCCTGAAAACCTAGTGCAGGAAGACATAGACTGGAGCTCCCCGGGGTACAAAGACAAAGATGCAGTGCCCCACCCTCATGATGCCCACAATCAGGCCACGGAGAAAACACAGCCAACAGGTGACATCAGTGAGCAGCAAATACAAGTCAGCTGCCACCATCTAGGCTGAATTCCCATGGGGCCAGTGGCTCTACCTAAAGGGAACGGTTTTCTACTTCACTCAACAGATCTGTTCTATTCAGGATGGAGGATGTGGTTACTGAGTTTAAAGGGAGCTTCCTAACCAGGAACGAGATAGCCTGCAACCCTGCATTTGTTTAATCTGATAATGTATCCAATAGACACAACTGCAGACTCCACAGAAAATAATCACTGAAGAAGTTTAGAGCCATCTACTCTCCTTCTGTTGACAAGTCAAACCTTGAAATAAACTGTGTATTCAGTTGCAGTATTAAACCATCAGGCTCTTTTTCTTTCGGGAGGCACCAAAAATTGAAATCTATCACTGGCCAAATAAAATCCTAGGTCTACAGAGCAGACAATCTGGCTTTGTTAAGCCGTGTCTTTGTCTTTCACAGAATCCTCATCTCAGGGTCTTTTCTCCCAGGAATGTGAGATGAATCTAAATAGCTTAGACTGTACGTTCTTTCGTACTAAAAGAAACAATAAATACATGTTGTGCTTACAGTTATTAACATTTCTGCAGAATTAGCCATGCCCTTCATTTGCTTTAAGCTAATCTGAGGGTCTGGTGTAGGTGAAAATCCCAGTGACTTTCATGAGGGATGTGCACATAGGAGTTTTCAGCACAGGGATCTGAGGAGGGCTTCGGTCCAATTATCGCTGCTTGGCCAGGGCTCTTGGTACGGAGCAACGCTGACATTATGAAAGTATCACCTCACCGAGTAGCATGTGAGCACATGGCTGGGACCTCCTGACCACATGTGATAACACTCTCTGTTTAATGATGAGGGAGGTGGTGATCTGTCCCTACGCAGTCTAATTTGGCTTTAAAAATACACTCCCTCCCTCCTCAGACATGATCCACTTTCAGCCTCATCATCACCCAAAATTAAGCTTCCAGCAGAAGGTGAAGCTCCCAGACGCTATACAGGAACACCCTCCCCACCCCAACGAACGCATTGCCTCAGGACAAGCACCAGCAATCTGTCCTATGGTCTGGAGGCCTCCACCAGGGTGGTGAGGAGTGAAGGCTCCAGCAGCTGGTTTGGATGTGTGAAGAGTTCCGCAGAGGGCGCCTGTGTGACTCAGTCATTAAGCGTCTGCCTTCAGCTCAGGTCATGATCCCAGGGTCCTGGGATCGAGCCCCACATTGGGCTCCCTGCTCAGCAAGGAACCTGCTTTTCCCTCTCCCCCTCCCCCTGCCTGTGTTCCCTCTCTTGCTGTGTCTCTCTGTCAAATAAATAAATAAAATCTTAAAAAAAAAAAAAGCGTTCCCCAGAATCTGGGGAGCCTGGTAGAGCGAGCTGCAGGCCAGTAGCCCAGCCTCCTGGGTTATATCTGTGAGAGTCGGGATGGGTGCAAAGTACCCCCAGTGCTCAGGGACTAGGTCACAGCACCGAGCAAACGAATAGCTGAGGGCAGAGTAGGATCAGGACAAGAGCGAGACACAGGGCACACTTCTGGCAGACCACGGGGGACATCAAAGCAGGGTCCCTGGAGCAAGCCATGGGGTGGGCTTATCCCCAGGACACGGTGTGTGACTGACACAGTGAGTACTGAGAAAGGGACAGGGAGAAATAAGACTCTTGGGCAGACTGAGTAGCCGTAACTTAAGGGACCCATAGGTTAAAGGTAAAAGAACCCCCCTCGGGCTAGAAGTATCAGTGCTTCGCCTCTAATATTATTCATGGTTTTAACTCTGCCTCATCTTCGCAAATAGATTTAAAGCCCTTGAGGGCTCTTGTTTCTTGCAGCCTTGGCAGTGAACAGTGATGGGACAGCTAATCATTCTAGACTCTCATTCCATGAAGCAACTGATGTACAGAGTCCCACTCTCCTGCCAGCCGGCCCTCTGAGGATAAGTCTCTATAGGAACGTTCTAAGGAAAAGTTATGGCTCCTTTAAGAGGCTTCTGGTAAATACAGAGTTCTAAACTTTCTGGAAGCAGGCGGAAGTAAGAATAGTCACCATTTTCCGCAGTTAAAATAATCGGTAGCTACAACGTTTGAGACTGAGAGAAGCCATAGAGAAAAGAAATGGTCTTCTCATTAGGAAAAGAAGGCCACCGTGGGAAGTCCCACATACACGCAAAGCCACGTGTGGGTCTCAGGCTTGGAACCAGGCCTTTGCCTCTGGCACGCTCTTACCGCCTCTGTGACCATTACCTGGTAACCCAACCTCTCTGAGCTTCATTTCTTCACCTGTCGAGTGGGGATTAATGTTCACAAAAGTCTGTTATTCGGGAAGGGGTCACCTCGCTCTCCTCCAGCTATAAAAATCCAGCCGAAAGAGGGAAGAGAGAGAGTCACAAAGGGAAGAAACTGTTTGCCCTCAGTAAAAAAGAAGAGAAAAAATCTGAAGTGTCAGAAAGAAGTCACCTCTAAGTGAGGATGAGTTAGGAGGGAAAATAATGCCCCCTCCCTGAAAAGTCGAGAACAACCAGTCAAGGACATTTGGCCGAAATGGCCGTGTGAGGGGAAGGAAAACAGGCAGGGGGCCTTGTGCCTCTGGACACGCAGAGCCCCAGGCTCACGTGGTAAGGATACCTGCAAAACTAACAGAATACAATGTATAAATCTAGGTATTTGTATTCCTAAACTCAATTTAAAAGATCTATCACTCTCTACCATGATCAGAAATTATTAAAATTACAAACATGCCACTTACAAGTTTATTTTAATGCAAAACCTGGATGCAGACCCTGACCTGTCAGCCCCATCCCACTAAGTAATAGTAAACAATCACAGCCATAATTTGCTAAGCACTTGCAACAGAACACGGAATCCTAACTCTTAGTCTTTTAGGCATCAACCCACTTACTCCTCATATTCTATAGGACAAATAATATAATTCTCCCCATCTTTTCAGAATGTTGGGATTTTTTATGAATGGACAGACAAGCAGCCATGGAGGCTGATGGGTGTTGACTGCAATCAGATTTTTAAGAACAAGTTATATGCAACTAATGAATCATTGAACACTATATCAAAAACTTATAATGTACTAAATGCTATCTAACAATATAACAAAAAAATAAAAATAAAATAAATAAAATTGTTTAAGACCAATGGAAAAATTAATTAATTAGTCAATTAACAATTAATTAAATCCAAGCAATGCAATCAGACTCTTCCATGGCTGTTCCAAAGACAGAAACCAGCCTACCAGTCTCCTCCACTCACTCAGGAAGTCCTCCGCCAAAGCCAAGCTGACCATAGTAGGAGAGACTGATGGCTTTCACCTTGTCTTCAAGCAGTGAGTAGGCTGGGTGTCTATACAGCAAGCAGCAGAATGAAAAAGTGAAAAACAAAAGCAGTGCTAGGATAAAGACATGAAGCTCCTTCCATTGCCTAACGATTAATGCCAGGAAAAAGTTTGCACTTGGACCCTGCTGCATTTGGACAGACTAAGGATTCTGGACTCTTACAAGGTGACCTATAGACAGGCAGGAAAGCATCCAAGCACTACCCAGGGTATATTCACTGGGGACTCCACACTGTGGGTTTCCCACACATGACAGGTCCAGTGACAGCAAGCCAGCTTCGGTTCTTCACATGGTGTTGATTATGAAAATTACTTCACCTCAGATGTGAAACAAGATGGGCATTAAGAGATTCCCAGGACCCTTAGTCCCACCCCAGACGAGGCCTCTGAGAACCAGGAGGGGGAAGAGGCTGACCCAAAGGCCAGGGGCCACAGTGGGGCCGCTCCGAAGGGCTCATGATTCCACCTGACTCACAGAACTATAATGAGGCTATAGCAAAATAATTCATGGGGACATCTTTCGGAGACTCAAAATCAAAAGCTCTACAAATGAGTGCTGCTGGCGGTGGTGGTATTACGTACAAATGATCTTTAAAGTCATAATGCATTTACAGGCAGTAATTTAAATCCATTCCTGGTGGTACCAGGACACAATCCCATCTTTGTACAGAACAGAGCTCTCAGCTGCAAAGCCCTCCAGGCAAGCAGACAGAGCTGCACTTCCCCAGACCACAAAGCCAGAGGATACCCAGTCCAGTCCGGGAAGCCTGGAAGCACCGCAGCCTGCCTTGCAGAGGGCAAGAAGCCCTGTTCCTCCCCAGCAAACCCCAGAGGTGACACCATGTCTCTGAATCAGAAATCCTTCTCCATGGATTCACTCTGGGACCAAAACTAGGGCACCATCTCGTGAGCCGGAGAAACGCTGAGACACTCCTGGTTTTAGAAACTCCTGTATTACTCATCCAGCTTCAGATGCAGAAACACACTGTGCTGCCTTCTCGGCAGCATCAGCCACAGCCTGAAGACAGATCTCAAAATAAACAGGAGCAGCGTGTCCCCAAATTTGTATCTTATACTCCACCTTGACTCTTCCCATTCACTTGTCCCAAACTTCTACTTACAGTCCATAAAAACCAGCTCAAGCAATAGCCCTTCAAAGAAGCCTGGTCTGGGGCGCCTGGGCGGCTCAGTGGGTTAAAGCCTCTGCCTTCGGCTCAGGTCATGGTCTAAGGGTCCTGGGATCGAGCCCCGCATCAGGCTCCCTGCTCAGCAGGGAGCCTGCTTCCCCCTCTCTCTCTGCTTGCCTCTCTGCCTACTTGTGATCTCTCTCTGTCAAATAAATAAATAAAATCTTAAAAAAAAAACAACACACAAAGAAGACTGGTCTGAATCGGCCCCTTCCCCTACCTCACCCCACCCACCCCCACTCTAGAATGAATCTTGTCTCACCAAATTCCACATTTTGTACCATTATTATTACAGTCATCGCGTTTTACCTTTGACAAAGTTTTTGCTGTGGATCTTGATCTCTTACTACATATAGAATCCCTTTCTAAGCAAAAGAACATGATTCTTACTCCTAGATATGTCCCTGGCATCCAAAGCAGTCCTAGCACAGAGCAGGCACATAGTAATTGATTCTGGAATGAACAAACAAATGATCAGCTATTGACAAGAACAGGACAAGTTTTGGCTAACACCCCACCCTTACCCTCAGACTCAGATTTCTGTAAAAGCCACCTCTCCAGGACTCTCGGAATGTGACCTACACGTTTCTAACATCTTACACTTTTTTCATAAAGTTACTCACCTACACAAAAATCCATTTGTTGGTATTGTAAACTGACTGCCTCTTTGAGAATATAATACCCTCAAATCATATCAAGAATCTTCAAAGATTCATAACCTTTGTCCAGAGACCTTAACAGTTTGGAGAAAACCTAAAAGAGGGGTGCCTGGCTGGCTCCGTTGGTAGGACATGTGATTCTTGATCTTGGGGTTGTGAGTTCAAGCCCCATGTTAGGTGTGGAAATTGCTTAAAAATAAAATCTTAAAAAAAAAATCTAGGGGCGCCTGTGTGGCTCAGTTGGTTAAGCATCTGCCTTCTGCTCAGGCCATGATCCCGGGGTCCTGGTTTCAAGTCCCACATTGGGCTCCCTGCTCAGTGGGGAGTCGGCTTCTCCCTGTCCTGCCCCTCCACCTGCTTGTGCTCTCTCACGCATGCTCTCTCTCTCAATTAAATAAATAAATAAAATCTTTTTTAAAAAACCCCAAAGACGAAACACCATTCCAGGAACCTGGACGTCACCTTTGATTTGGTGTCTTTCTTCCTGTCGATCCCCCTACATACAGGCAATCACGGAGTTCTATTCATTTTGTCTCCAGTGGTTTCTGGAACCAGCACACGTTTTTCCATCCACACTGACACACTCGTGTCCCACCTGGATTGCCGCACCCGCTGCCCCGCCAGACCCCTTGCCTCTGGCTTGTCCCACCTAATCTATCCTCTGTGCTGGGACTCAGTCATTCTCTCTAAAAAGACAGTTCTGATCATAATCCTGTCCCGCTCAGTCTCGTCAGTGCCCTCGTGATATAGCTTAGGCTCCTCAGTGGGGTACACAAGGCTCTGGTGACAGGGCCCCGATCTGCTCCTCCCGCCTTCTCTCTCCCCAGCTTCTCACACACCGACGCCCTGGCCACAGTGAACAACATGAACTCCTCGGACGTTGCAGGTGCATCTCACTGCCTGCCCTTCACACAGGCTGGTCCCCAGGCCTAAAATAACATCTCCCCCCACTCTTCCCCCCTTCCCCCTTCCTACCTGGCAAACTCCCTTACCTGTCCTTCATTTAAAGACTCTTCTCTGAGCTCCCAGCCAGGGCAGCCTCGCCCAAGCATCCACAGGTGTCCCTGTCATCGTCGGCTCCGTGCAGCCTCCTGCCAGCTTACCCATCCCCGTCTCTGTCCCATACACGACTTAGTGTCTTAATGGAAGGCACTCCATCAGTTTCAATACCGAATGCCCAAGACCTACCAGCCCTGTGTCTGGCACTAACAGACACCCCACAAATAATTGCTAAATAACTTTGGAAATGAGTTCAGCCTCTGAGAAGGCAGCTTTTATTCCCCCAACTTACAGCTCAATTCCCGAATCATCCATTCCATTGGTGCTCTCTGCTGAAAAGCAGATGTTAAGACAAATCTAAATTATTCCCCTTAAAGTAAGTAAAAGACACAATAAGTCAGACACGATGTCCACTAAGACATTACTGGTAAAAGGGAAGAACTGGGAACAGCATATATATCTGACAATAGAAGAATTATTAAAAATAATTCACATTAACTTGGGGAAAAGTATATAATTATCAGTAAGCAATTTTGTAAAGTGAAGTGAATAGGGATTTGGAGTCAGAAATCCTGGCTTTACTTGCTTGCTATCTGTGTGACCTCGATCAGTTAATCACTGACAGTTCCATGAAATGGGAGCACCCCCTCTTCTTATGTGGGTTGCTATGATAATAAAACAAGACAATGGATATACGGCATTTTTTACATTTTAAAGAATTACATGAATTCAAATTATACTTACGATGACTAATTACGGGAAAATGTTTAGGATACAAAGCACAAAAACCTATATACAAAAATGTGTACAACTGTGCAAATTATGTGTACATTTAGATAAAGATTGAAAGGAAATAGGCAGAAATGAAATTTATGGGTTATTGGGTTAGGACAGGGGACAGCAAACATTTTCTGCAAAGGACCACAAAGTAAATACTTTAGGTGTTGTGCGCCATACAGCTTCTGTCACAACTACTCAGTTCTGCCCACTGCAGCCCAAAGCGCCACAGACAATATGTAAATGAATGTGTGCCTATGTTCTAATAAAACTTTATTTGTGGACACTGGAATTTGAATTTCATGTCATTTCCATATGTCACAAAATTATTTTTCTCTCTTGAATGTTTTCAACCATTTAAAAAGGTAAAAACCACTATTAGCTCCTGGGCCATACAAAAACAGATGGTGGGCTGGATTTGATCCACAGGACATAGTTTGCTGACCTCTAAATTACAATGACATGTAGTAAACTATTTTCTTTAATTATAATTGCCTTTAATGTTGTCACATGACTCTTATATTTAAAGGGAAACAAAAGAAGATGCCATGCATTCCCTGGGATTGGCCAGAGCCATTTAAAACTGACCAAGCTCAGATTTGCACGAGCCTGCTGGCCCTTACTTCCCCTGCAAACTCATGTCCCAGACAAGCTGCCACAGCCCCAGGCGTCCAGCCTCATCTCTCCTCAGAGATGCTAGTACATGACTTGCTAATTCCTCAGCTTTGACATTTTATTTTATTTTATTTTATTTTATTTTATTTTTTAAGATTTTATTTATTTATTTCACAGCGGGAGAGAGATCACAAGGAGGCAGAGAGGCAGGCAGAGAGAGAGGGGGAAGCAGGCTCCCTGCTGAGCAGAGAGCCCGATGCGGGCCTCGATCCCAGGACCCTGAGATCATGACCTGAGCCGAAAGCAGAGGCTTTAACCCACTGAGCCACCCAGGCGCCCAGCTTTGACATTTTAAATTCCCTTCTAATATCTTAACGCTAAGAACGCAAATCTGACCACTTTTTTGAAGACCACGGTCTTCAGTTTCTCCATGGAGTCTCCCCTCAACAACTACTCCCTTGCTTCATTAAGCAATATGAATATAGATTTTTTAATATTGTTTCCAGTTGTTTCATTGTAACATATGTTCTCTCTACTAACAAGATAGCAAGATTAAGATCAGGACCAATGCCTTCTGCTACTTTTCTACCTCCCGTAGCACCTCCTAGAGCACTGTACACACAGCAAAACTTCACAAATGCTAGCTGACTGCAAGCGGTTAGAAGAGACCCAGGCAATGAATGGGGCGGGGTTTGCCAGCAGATGGTGCAGGTTTCTGCTGTTGATTTTAGTAATGATATGGTTAGTGCTCTCTGCAGATCTGCCACCATGAGCCATATTGCCCATTATAATTGTTCATCTGGTCATTATTTCGACACATTCCAAGCTGCTGCAAAAGTAATTATATTCTGTGCGCAGAACCACTCACTGCAATTATAGGCCTTAGCAATGACATTAGGAGGCAACATCAGATAAAGATGTTATGAATCAATCACTCAGGTATAAGAGAGATTTTTTAAAGGAAGAAGGGTAAACCAACCATGTGAAGCCCGCTTTAATCAAACAGTATCCTTCTGGAACCAGACGTCAGCGAGGAAAAGATTATCAAGCTACACAGACACAAGAGAACAAGAATAAGAACAGATGTACAGGGAGGAGATGAGTTTCTTCTCCGCGTGCCCATACTCCTTGCTCCCGGTAACAGAACCCCTTGCTGCTCTCCCTCCAGAGCGCCACCTACTGCTCGGCCGGGGGAGGGCAAGGGACAAGCAGACAGCTCATTTCCTCCCTCCTCCAGTCAGAGGTCTCCAGGGCAGGTCCTAGACACGTGCCCCAGAAAGTGTCCAGCCCCTCATACTAGCCATTTACTGAGACTCATAACTCCCATGACAAAGAGCGTGAGCATGCTAAGTGCTTAATGAATGCATTAGTTCATTTCATCTTCACCACGACTCCATGAAGCAAGTACTTTTATCCTCATTTCAATAAAAATGCAGGAACGGCTGACACACCCCGGTTTGAGAGATCTACTCACTGAGTGGCCCCATCTGCTAGGCACTGTGCAGAGCACTGGGAACTCCATGGGAAGCAAATAATAGAAGTTCTACCTTCATGGAACTTTCTCTTCCAGTGAGAGGCAAAAAAAAAAAAAAAAAGAAGAAGAAGAAAAAGAAAAAAAGAAAAAAGATACTGTTTAAAGTGCTATAAAGGACATAAATTGGTTAAATGGGTAAAGAACCATTTTTAATGAAAAGGGGGAGGAAGAGGAGTTGCCCCAGAGAGCCTCAGCCTAAATGTGCAGGAAGAGTCTCCGTACTCAAACAGCCCACTCAGAGGGGCCGGGGACTAGGCTCTCTTCTCAGGGCTCTTCCAGGAACCCCGTGAGGAGGGGCTGGCCCCCCACGGAGGATGCAGTACGTAAAGGGGGAGACCCAGAGGCCTGTGTGCATCCAGCAAACTGGAAAAACATAAAAAGGAAAGTACAGATAAGAGTTTGTAAAGCACAGGACCCAGTGGAAAAAAGTGAAATAGACACAACCCTGTTAATGTCTGTCCAAGAGAACGTTCTCCCTACTTGAAGAGCGTTTGAACGTCTGTTCGTGTGATTTCAATAATAGGGTGGGGCTCCATCTAGTAACTTGTTGGTTTAAGCTTCTTGGCAGAAGCAGTTTCTTTCCAGATATTCTCCTGGTCATAGTTCTGGGGGTGAATGGGATAAGCTTTCCTCAGGCACAGAAAATGTATCAGTAATGGGATAAAATCCAGCAGATCATGCTTTTTCTGTAATGGTGTGATCTCACTAAAATATCAAAGCATTATTGTAACTATCGACCAGTTATTGTATATGAAAAGAGACTGGCTGCTCAGGGAGAGAGGGAAAGTAGCACAGCTACTCAGTGCAAGCAGACTAACCCCTACTGAACTCGGACCAGCCGTGCCCCACCCCCTGTGCTCTCTTAACTGGAATCAGCTATATGCTGGACGCTGGTGCCTTGGTCTTCCTCCTGGTGCCTTTATGTCCTCTCGCCCCCAGCGCCCACTCTCAGGGCCGTTATCTGAGAATATGTCACTTCACAGTGTTGGCCTACCCTCACCTCCAACCACAGACCCCTTCCAGCTCCTTCACACCTTTACTCCTGCTTCACTAGTCCTTGAAATGCATCAAATTCACCCTACCTCCTTCCTTCTTCCCTGGTCCCCACTCTTTGAATGTAACTTCCTTCCCCATGCAGCCTAGACCTCATTTATCCAACAAATATTCAAGGGATCCTTACTATATGCGGGTGTGACCAAGGCATGGCACTATAGGGGACATTAAGACCGGTCACTTCTTCATGGAGCTTAGAGCTTTGTGAAGGAGACAAACTAGTAATGGCCACAGCACAGGGAGAGGATGGGAACATAGAGAAATCTGAACTAGAACAGAGGTTCAAGTTCAGCATTCCCATCACCCTCCAACAATCATCTTTAACCTTCAGTCCTTTGTCTTTCTCCTCCATGTTCCCAAAAGTCCAATAACCTTGGATATTTGGGATCAATCCAAAGATTCACCCTTAGAGAAATTCACATACACATGCGGAATGTTCTTACTGCAGACTTATGGTTTCTAACCTCAGGTGCAATTTTCTGTAAACTTAGGGCTTCCAATCCCAGTCTAGCTTATAATAAGCTAAGGCTGCCATATACACCTGTTTAGGTCGCCTATTTCACAATCCTCCACAGTACCATTCACACAGACTATTAGGAGAATGTTGGTGCTTCTAGTCTTGTGTAGTATGTGAGCCACACAACCATATGGCCCTACCCGTAGGTGTAATTTGCATGGTTTTGTTTGTCTGTTTTTGGTCAGCTCCTTCTTTAATATGCATTATAGCTATTCTTAACTTCTGTACTCAATTTCAAAAGTTAACCCAGCTCTTCTTTGACCCACATAATCAAAATTATCAACTACCAACTCCCTCAAATTCTTTTTCTCACCTCTATACGCATATCTATACCTGGAACCATTTTTGCCCCTTTATTCTAGAGTTTTAGAGAAAAAAACGTGAGCCTTCTTCATTTCAAGGCTGAGCCCTCCCACTCAGTTCAGGATGTCCTCAGTCAGGGAACTCTATGACTTTCCTATCTATGGTGCTCAGTCTTTTCTCTAGCTTCTTGAACATACGAATACGATTATAATAACTGCTTTCATGCCTTGTCTGCTAATTTTATCCTCTGTATCATTTCTGGGTTAGTTTTGATTGATTGGATTTTCTCCTCATTGTGCATCATATTTTCCTATTTCTTTGCATGACTGGTAATTTTGTATTTGATGCCAGCCTTTGGAAATTCACCTCACTGGGTGCTGGGTATTTTTATATCCCTATAAGTACTCCCAAGTTTTGTTCTAGGACACTGTTACATTACTTAGCTATTCTTTGATCTCTTCAAGTCTTGCTTTTAAGATTTGCTAGAAAAGACCAGAGCAGTGTTTATGCTGGAGCTATTTCTCTCTCTCTCTCTCTCTCTCTCTCTCTCTCTCTCTTTCTCCCTTTAACGTTTATATAAAGCCCTAAATAATGTTACTTAGTTTTATTTGCTCTTGAGCTTTAGAAACATAAAAAATACACCCTATGTATTCCTCCTGAGTTTTTACTTGATTTTACCAAACACTATATTTCTAAGTTTCAGGCATGTTACTGCAAATAACTGAAGTTTATTCATTGTCACCACCTAGTGACATCCCATTAGGTAACTGTACAACATTATCTTTATTTTTCCATTGATGGATATTTGGGATGTCTCCACGTTTTTAGTCTTAGAAATGATACTGCTATGAACATCCTTGAACATGTCCCTTAACACATCTTTTTTTTTTAAGATTTTATTTATTCATTTGACACAGAGAGAGAGATTACAAGTAGGCAGAGAGGCAGTCAGAGAGAGAGGAGAGAGAAGGAAGCAGGCTCCCCGCTGAGCAGAGAGCCCGATGTGGGCCTCGATCCCAGGACCCTGGGATCATGACCTGAGCCAAAGGCAGCGGCTTTAACCCACTGAGCCACCCAGGTGCCCCCTTAACACATCTTTGCACGAGATTCTAGAAATTCTAGGAGGAGGACCACCGGATTTTACACTGTCCCATCGCATTATTGCCACCTGATGTAAAACTTAAATTCTGTGACCTACTAAGTAAGAGCATCTTCTTGTAGTCTTATTTCCATTTCTCTTGTTACAAATGAGGCAGAGCATCACTTCCTACATTGTTGACCATTTATGTTTCTCTTCTGCATAATGCCTATTCATGGGCCTTTCCTATTAATTTAACTGGCTATGTTACCTTTTTCCTTTTTTTAAGATTTTATTTATTCATTTGACAGAGAGAGAGAGAGAGGACAAGCAAAGGGAGCTGCAGGCAGAGGAAGAGGGAGAAGCAGGCTCCCCGCCGAGCAGGGAGCCTGATTCAAGGCTTAATCCCAGGACCCTGGGATCATGAGTTACCTCTTTCTTATTGCTTTGCTGAATTTAAAATATATTTATATATTCTGAGCACTTAAACTTTAATGATTTTAAGTTTTAGAAGCATCATCTCTCAACTAGTAGCCTGTCTTTTCATTTTTCTCATGCTGTCTTTGCCAAACAAAAGTTCTTAATTTTAACCCCATGAGCCAGCAATCGCACTACTAGATATTTACCCAAAGGATACAAACATAGTGATCCAAAGAGGAACCTGCACCCCAGTATTTATAGCAGTAATGTCCACGATGGAAAGAGCACAGATGTCCACTGACAGATGAACGGATAAAGAAGATGTGATATACACATACAATGGAATATTACTCAGCCATCAAAAAATTGAAATCTTACCATTTACAGTGATGTGAATGGAACTAGAGGATGTGATGCTAAGTGAAATAAGTCAATCAGAGAAAGATAATTATCGTATAATTTCACTCATATGTGGAATTTAAGAAACAAAACAGAAGATCAAGGGTAAGGAAGGGAAAAATAAAATAAGATGAAATCAGACAGGGAGGCAAACCCTTAAAAGAGACTCTTAACTATAGGAAACAAACTGAGGGTTGCTGGAGGGGTGGTGGGTAGGGGGATGGGGTAACTGGGTGACGGGCACTAAGGAGGGCACTTGATGTAATGAGCACTGGGTGTTGTAGAAGACTGATGAATCACTGAACTCTACCTCTGAAACTAATAATATAGTATATGTTAATTAGTCGAATTTAAATAAAATAAAATTTAAAAACAAAACAAAAACAAAGTTCTTAATTTTAATACAGTCAAACACATCAAACTTTTATGGCTAGCCTTTTTGTTAACTGCTTTAAGAAACCCTTTGCTAAAAATCCTCAACAAAATACTAGCTAATAGGATCCAACAGCACATTAAAAGGATTATTCACCATGACCAAGTGGGATTTATTCCTGGGATGCAAGGTTGGTTTAACATTCGCAAATCAATCAATGTGATACAAGACATTAATAAAAGAAAGAACAAGAACCATATGATCCTCTCAATAGATGCTGAAAAAGCATTTGACAAAGTACAGCACCCTTTCTTAATCAAAACTCTTCATAGTGTAGGCATAGAATCATCATACCTCAAAATCATCAAAGCCATCTATGAAAAACTCACAGCAAATATCATTCTCAATGGAGAAAAACTGAGAGCTTTTCCCCTAAAGTCAGGAACACGGCAAGGCTGTCCACTATCACCACTGCTATTCAACATAGTACTAGAAGTCCTAGCCTCAGCAATCAGACAACAAAAAGAAATAAAAGGCATCCAAATCGGCAAGGAAGAGGTCAAACTCTCACTCTTTGCAGATGATATGATACTTTATGTGGAAAACCCAAAGGACTCCACTCCAAAACTGCTAGCACTCATACAGGAATTCAGTCAAGTGTCAGGATATAAAATCAATGCACAGAAATCAGTTGCATTTCTATATACCAACAACAAAACAGAAGAAAGAGAAATTAAAGAGTCAATCCCATTTACAATTGCACCCAAAACCATAAGATACCTAGGAATAAACCTAACCAAAGAGGCAAAGAATCTGTATTCAGAAAACTATAAAGTACTCATGAAAGAAATTGAGGAAGACACAAAGAAGTGGAAAAACATTCCATGCTCATGGATGGGTAGAATAAATATTGTGAAAATGTCTATGCTACCTAGAGCAATCTACACATTTAATGCAATCCCCATCAAAATACCAGCAATTTATTTCAAAGAAATGGAACAAATAATCCTAAAATTTATATGGAACCAGAAAAGACCCCGAATAGCCAAAGGAATGTTGAAAAAAAAAAGCAAAGTTGGCGGCATCACAATTCCAGATTTCAAGCTCTATTACAAAGCCGTCATCATCAAGACAGTATGGTACTGGCACAAAAACAGACACATAGACCAGTGGAACAGAATAGAGAACCCAAAAATGGACCCTCAACTCTATGGTCAACTAATCTTCGACAAAGCAGGAAAGAATGTCCAGTGGGAAAAAGACAGTCTCTTCAACAAATAGTGTTGGGAAAACGGGACAGCCACAAGCAGAAAAATGAAACTGGATCATTTCCTTACACCACACACAAAAATAGGCTCAAAATGGATAAAAGACCTCAATGTGAGAAAGGAATCCATCAAAATCCTCGAGGAGAACACAGGCAGCAACCTCTTCGACCTCAACCNGCACAAAAACAGACACATAGACCAGTGGAACAGAATAGAGAACCCAAAAATGGACCCTCAACTCTATGGTCAACTAATCTTCGACAAAGCAGGAAAGAATGTCCAGTGGGAAAAAGACAGTCTCTTCAACAAATAGTGTTGGGAAAATAGGACAGCCACAAGCAGAAAAATGAAACTGGATCATTTCCTTATACCACACACAAAAATAGGCTCAAAATGGATGAAAGACCTCAATGTNTATCAGACAAAGGGCTTGAATCCAAAATCTATAAAGAGCTTCTCAAACTCAATACCCATAAAACAAATAACCCAGTCAAGAAATGGGCAGTAGACATGAACAGACATTTCTCCAAAGAAGACATCCAAATGGCCAACAGACACATGAGAAAGTGCTCAACATCACTCGGCATCAGAGAAATACAAATTAAAACCACAGCGAGATACCACCTTACACCAGTCAGAATGGCTAAAATCAACAAGTCAGGAAATGACAGATGTTGGCGAGGTTGCGGAGAAAGGGGAACCCTCCTACACTGTTGGTGGGAATGCAAACTGGTGCAGCCACTCTGGAAAACAGTATGGAGATTCCTCAAAAAGTTGAAAATGGAGCTACCCTACGACCCAGCAATCGCACTACTGGGTATTTATCCTAAAGACACAAAGGTAGTGTTCCTCAGGGGCACGTGCACCCGAATGTTTATAGCAGCAATGTCCACAATAGCCAAACTATGGAAAGAACCTAGATGTCCATCAACAGATGAATGAATAAAGAAGATGTGGCATATATATACAGTGGAATACTATGCAGCTATCAAAAGAAACGAAATCATGCCGTTTGCGACAACATGGATGGAACTAGAAGGTATTATGCTGAGCGAAATAAACCTATCAGAAAAAGACAATTACCATATGATCTCTCTGATATGAGGAACTTGAGGGGCAGGGTGGGGGGTTGTGGGGGGTAGGGAGGGAAAAATAATGAAACAAGATGGGATGGGGAAGGAGACAAACCATAAGAGACTTCTAATCTCATAAAACAAACTGAGGGTTACTGGGGGGTGGGAGGGTAGGGATAGGGTGGATGGGTTATGGACATTGGGGAGGGTTTGTGCTTTGGTGAATGCTGTGAAAGATGTAAGCCTGATGATTCACAGACCTGTACCTGGGGCAAAGAAAAAAAAAAGAAACCCTTTGCTAGCCACTCTGGAAAACAGTATGGAGATCCCCCAAAAAGGTGAAAATAGAGCTACCCTATGACCCAGCAATCACACTACTGAGTATTTACCCTAAAGACACAAAGGTAGTGTTCCTCAGGGGCACGTGCACCCGAATGTTTATAGCAGCAATGTCCACAATAGCCAAACTATGGAAAGAACCTAGATGTCCATCAACAGATGAATGGATAAAGAAGATGTGGTATATATATANTCTTGCTACTTGCAATGACGTGGATGGAACTAGAGGGTATTATGCTAAGCTAAATAAGTCAATCAGAGAANATCTTAGCATCATCCTATGAGTTTCAATAAGTAGTATTTTTATCATCTAATAGACCTAGATATTTTCTGATCCATGACCCCTAAATTATTCAGAATATTGTGTACTTGTGACTGCTCACACCAGCTCAAGTGAGCAATTATTAAATTTTTAGGAATATTGAGAGCTGGTTCTTAAATACAACTATTATAAAAATAAAATTATATAAACTTAAAATTAAAAGCAAATACTCAAAACATTACTTTCTATTTTATTCCACTTTACTATTATCCATGCTCTCAAGGTCATTTACTTTTACTATGTCAGGATGGTGAAAAATATTATATAATGATATGCTACTCTGTATCTCTTCTAAGTGACATTCAGTGCCCTCATGCTGGTAGCCTGAAATTGGCTACAGAGGAAGTATTTGTACTGGAGAAATTAGTAAACTCTACAAATCAGCATGTTTTTCTTTTGGAGAACAAGTTGCTAAATATGTATACACTTTATATTTATTTTCTAGTATATAAAGGAATTTAAAAAGGCTGAGGGAAATGGTGGGTTCAGAGTCCATCCAATCCATGATTAGGCCACTAACAGATAAGAAGCATATGGTAGTTCAACTTCAGGGTCAAGGGAACATACAGAAAAGACCCAGTGGGCCTTAAAAATCCACTCAGGTGCAAGTGCCTGTGACCTTATGCAGGCGTTCTATTCATATTCTATTGGTTCATGTGCCCTACCCAACTACCAAAGCAGGGGGGTTTTTTTCCTTCTATTTTTCCAAAACACCACCCACCAGGTTTAATAATAGCATCATATATTTGAATAGTGCTTGGTGGATTAGAAAGCGTTTTTCTATACAATATCTCTTAATACTAGCAAGAGCCCATGAGGTCGGTATTACGGTGCAGAAGACTGTCTCTCATTTTGGTGTCTGGGATGTATGGACCAGGTTGTGTTTCCTCGCAGCTTCTGTCAATTTCGATTCCAATTCTGTCCAGCTCCACCTCTGTGATTTCAGACCAAGGAGTTGTGATCTTTTTGTCAGTCCCCATCTGGAAACCCCTCCATCTCTTTCGTGATTTTCAGCTGCCCTAAAGTTACGTTTTCAACAGACTTATTTATACACTGGGTGAAAAGATAAAAACCCTGCTTTTAACAAGAAAGCTGTTGAAACTGGCAAGCGAGTTTGTTTTCTGATGAAGACAGTCGTTGTAAGAGTCACTAAAATGAGAAGTTGATTTTTAAAATTCTTTTCTCACTGCAGTAGAAAATTATCATTAGGGCAACAATCGTTTCAGTTGCAGAAATACCACGAAATTGTGTCTGCTTCATTGGAGGAGGTCTGTATCGCTGGGCAAATGCATTCAAGTCAGAGAGAGGCTGATGTGCATTCACAGCAGTGAAGACTCTGGGTAGTTCTTCAAGCAAAGGAAAATTTCACCCTAAAATCTTCAGGAAGACCTCCGTAAAAGTCCTTTCTGCAGTCTTGCTATGACTTGAGTTTTGTCTCACCTCTTTCCTTCCGGTCACTGCCAAATGTCTCCTAAGAACAGTAAGACTGGCTGGCTGTCTCCTACACACTTAGAGCTCTACCCCCTCACGCCGGGCACCCACCGTCTCCTGCATGTGCTCTCCCACGGCACAGGGATGCCCAGCCATCAGCCTTCACGACCTCCTCCGGCTCTAGCACCCAGATGCTTATGATCTCCACCTCTATCCTTTTGGTCCAGCTTCTCTCCAAACTTCTATATACCCATTTCATTCTGCCCTTTGGACATCTCAACCTGGAAATCCCAGTGGCCCTTCAAACTCAACATCCAATATTATTATTAACACTAATATTAATATTCACTTAATAATTACGATTCACTTAATAATATTAATTGAATACCTTTATTTCAAGTGCATGCTCAGTAACATAACAAAAAATGGGATTGCTGTCTCTGCCTGTGGCCCCTAGACCTATTTTTTCTATTAATGGAATCATCATCTTCTGAGAAAGACAGAAATTCATTGGCCACAGAAACTGTTTTCTCTCCCAACCCCATATCCTAACTAACCACCAGATCATGCCAACTGAATCTATAAAACAAAACTCCTATTCATCCCTCCATCTCTTCTTTTCTATTCAAATTTAAATATCTCCAGTATCACTTGTCATTATTTTTTTTCCTCCTAGTGCCATATTTGTCTTATTCTGACAATTTTATAGAGGAGTAATGGCATTTTTTAAAAGGTAAAGAGTCAACTACACACAGTTAACATTCCCTTCCAACATGGGCCCGGTATACATAATTTTACACAGTTACAGCAAACATATAATTTTAAAGACTGTTTTCTTTGATTATGAGAATACTATACATATCTGTTCATGTCAGTCATAGCTGTTTTTAAATGAAAACATATTTCATCTAAATGATGTATTAACCATTTCACTATTATGAGACTACTGGGTTGTCTCCAGTGTTAAATCTTTAGAGAGAAAGTTGCCAGGAAGATTCCATGCACGTGAGATTTTTTTTTCTTCCTTTGAATTATTTCCAAATGAACATTTTTAAGAGTGAGTGAAATCCAAACATTTACACTATCATATTTTTTCATACCATCTATTGCTGCATTATTTTCCCAAAGATTCATAACGCTTTTCAAAGTATGAGTTTGTCGGTTTCAAGACACTCTCCCAAGAAATCAACACCATTGAGGGGTAGGTGGGCTGTGCGACTATCACCACAGCCCAGCATTATTACATTTCCAATATCCTCCAAAAACGTATTCACTCACCATTGGACATCTGGTTTCCAGGTTTTTAGTTACAATGAAAAATGCTATTGCGAACACTCACGCAGGTTTTTGTGTGGACATACACTTTCACATACCATAGGTAAATACCTAGGAGTGAAATTTCTCAGTTGTGTGGGAAATGTATGTTTAACATTTTAGAAATTGCCTAATAAAGATTTATTTATTTGAGAGAGAGAGAGAACACATGGGGGAGGGGCAAAGGGAGAGGGAGAGAATTTCAAGCAGACTCTCCACTGATCACAGAGCCCAACATGGGCCTTGATCCTACAACCCTGAGATCATGATCTGAGCCAAAAGCAAGAGTCGTACACTCTACTAAGCAGGCACCCCTGCCGAACTGTTTTCTAAAGTGGCTCCACCATTTTACATTCCTTACTAGCAGTGTATGAGAGTTCCAGTTTCATCCTACTGTCATCAATATTTGATACTTTTTTATTATGATGGGTAAATAGATATATATCATTTTGGTTTTAATATGTATTTCCATATGATTAATGACGTTAAGAATCTTTAGTCAAATGCAAAAAGAAATTAAAATTTAAAAAATAAAAGACATTAAATCACAGGACCAGAAAAAAAGGATCTTTAGTCATGCTTCATAGCTATTTGTAGTGGTGAAATTTGTATTCAAATCTTTTGTCCATTTTGGGGATGAAGGTTTAAAGAACACAGATTTATTCTTTTACACCCTGGAGGTCAGAAGTCTGAAATCAGCCTCCCTGCTGTACAGTCTAGGTGATGGCAGGGCTGGTTCCTTCTGGAGGCTTCAGGGGAGAATCCGATCCCTTGACTCTTCAGCTTCTAGTGGACGCCCCATTCCTTGGCTCACGGCTCCTTCTTCCATGTTCATATCACCCCGCTCCAGTCCCTGCTTCTGTCATCACCTCACCTTCTCCTCTCCTGTCATCCCATCTCCCTCTGTCTCCTCGTATAAGTGAGAGCATGATCACATTTAGGGGCTCCCTGGACAATCCAGGATGATTCCTGCATCTCAAGATCTTTAATTCCATCATAACTTCAGTGCTCCTTTTGCCACATAAGGTCCTATTCACAGGTTCGAGGGATTAGGATGGGGATATCTTTGGGGCCATTATCCAGCTGACCACATGGGTCAAGTGTCTGGCACATAGTTAGCACTCAGTAAACAGCAACTCTTACTATGTTGCCTCTGCCTTCTAGGCTGGAGCTGGAGGCTTCTCTTTGAGAAGGGGAGAAGGGTAGGTATCAAATGTGATCTGGAACAGGTCATCTCCATGATCTGGGAATTTCAGGCATGGTTTCCAAGGGGAGAGGTTCTCCAGGGCCTGAGGAGGTTCTTTTGCCCATTTTTAATTGTATGGTTTAGCTATAACTGAATTTTAAGAGTTCTTCATATATTCTGAATACAAATATTTTATTGGTCATATGATCTACAAACATTTTCTCCCAGTTTGTGGCTTACATTTTCACTTTCTTTCTTTTTCCTTTTTAAGATTTTATTTATTTATTTGACAGAGAGAGAGGGATCACAAGTAGGCAGAGAGGCAGGCAGAGGGAGAGGAGGAAGCAGGCTCCTTGCTGAGCAGAGCGCCTGATGCGGGACTCAAGGGACTCAATCGCAAGACCCTGAGATCATGACCTGAGCCGAAGGCAGAGGCTTAACCCATTGANGCCTGATGCGGGACTCAAAGGACTCAATCGCAAGACCCTGAGATCATGACCTGAGCCGAAGGCAGAGGCTTAACCCATTGAGCCACCCAGATGCCCGTATTTTCACTTTCTTAGTGGTATGCTTTGAAACACAAATGTTTTTAACTTAATAAAGTTAAATTATCCATTTTTTCCTTCATCATATTGCACTTTTGGTATTGTATCTAAGAATTCTTTGCCTAACCCAAGGTGACTCAGATTTTCTCCTACGGTTTCTTCTAGAACTTTTATAGTTTCAGCTTTTACATTTAGATCTATGATTCATTTTGAGTTAATTTTGGTTTATGATGTGAGGAAGGGATAAAGATACCTAATTGTCTCAGCACCACCTGTGGAAAACACTATCCTTTCCCTCCAGTGAACTGTTTTAGTACCTTTGTAGAAAGTCAGAGGATCATAAATGTAAACATTTATTTCTAGGTTCCCAATTCTGTTCTGATTTATAGGTTTATCCTTGTGCGAATTCCATACTTTCTTGATTATTGTGGCATTACAGTAAGTTTTGAAATCAATTAGTGTCAGTCCTCCAACTTTTATTCTTTTTGATGCTATTATAAGTAGAATCTTTTTCTTAATTTCATTTTTGGGGTTTTTTTTCTGGGAATAGAAAATAGAATTGGGAATAGAATTGAGTTTTGTATACTCATCTTGTAGTTTGTTATCTTTTTTTTTTTTAAGATTTTATTTATTTATTTGACACAGAGAGAAAGATGCGGGCCTCGATCCCAGGAGGCTGAGATCATGACCTGAGCCGAAAGCAGAGGCTTTAANAAGATTTTATTTATTTATTTGACACAGAGAGCCCGATGCGGGCCTCGATCCCAGGAGGCTGAGATCATGACCTGAGCCGAAAGCAGAGGCTTTTAACCCACTGAGCCACCCAGGCGCCCTGTAGTTTGTTATCTTGTTAAATTTCCTTATTAGTTCTGGCCATTTGTATACTCTGTGGAATATCCTATATAAAGAATCATTTCATCTGCGTATAAAAACAACTTTATTTCTTTCTCTGCAATTTGAACGCCATTAACTCCTTATTCCTTTCTTTTTTCCTTCCTTCTTTTGTTTTTTTCTTCCAAATCTTAGGGATAAAACATCCAGTTTTTTACCATTATGATGTTAGCTGTATTTCCTTTCTATTCCTGGTGTATTGGGAGTTTTTATCATGAATGGGTCTTGGACTTTTATTAACGCTTTTTCTGCATCAAAGATGATTGTGTGTGGTCTTTGCCTTTATTCTATCAATATGGCATATGATATTAATTAATTTTGGGGTGTTAAAACAACCATGCATTCCAGGGACAAATCCCATTTTCTCATGGTGAATAAATCCTTTTATAAGTTGCCAGATTTGGTTTGCTAATATTGTGTTAAGAAGTTTTGTGTCTATGTTCCTAAGATATTGGTCTATTGTTTTCTTTTCTTGTATCATCTGTCTTTGTTATCAGAACAGTACAATTCCCAGAGATAAAGTGTTCTCTGATGTGTTCCCTCTTCCTCTATTTTTAAAAGATTTTGTAATATTATTGTCACATGACATCTATATACGTTACACACTCAACAATACAGGATTCTAATTATTGCTTTATGCAATCTTGTCTTTTAAGGAAGTTAAGAGGAGAAATGATAAGAAGGTATAATTAGAAGTTTTTCTAATACATATTTGCCATTTCTGATGCCCTTCTTTTCTTCCTGAGGATTCAAGTTAAATCTAATGTCATTTCCTGTCATTGTGAAGGACTTCATTTAGTATGTCTTGAAAGGAATATCTGCAAGCAACCAATGCTCCCCACCTTTGTTTATTGGGAATATCCTTGTTTTACTTTCATTTGTGGAGGATAGTTTTGATGGATACAGGATTCTTGGTGGAATTTAGTTGAAAAGATTTTTGTTTTTGTTTTTAACTTTAGCTCTTCGAATGGTCCGTTTCATTGTTTTCTGGCCTCCACTGTTTCAGATGAGAAGTCAGCCTTTAACTGTATCCATAAGCCCACAAGTAACTTTCTCTTGCAGCTTCAATGATTTTCACTTTGTCTCTTGCCACATCCATTTTTCATCTTTTTCACTCTGTTCTCTCTGTTCAGATTAGATCATTTCTCTTGACCTATCTTCAAATTCACTTAATGTTTCTTCTGCCATCTATAATCTAAGCTTATTTTTTTAAAGTCATCTTTACACCCAACGTGGGGCTTGAACTCAGGACCCCGGGATTGAGAGTCCTACACTCTTCTGACTTAGCCTGCCAGCTCTCCCCCCACCCCGCCCCCGCCCCGGCTCCAGTCAATTTTTTATCTTAGTCATTACACTTTTCAACTCCAGAATTCTAATTTAATTCTGTTTTTTTAATTCTTGGCTCTTTACTTGTCGAGTCATTGTTGTCATACTGTCCTTCAATTCCTCAAATATAGCTTCACGTACTTCTTTGAGCATGTATTTAACCCCTTTGAAGTCTTGGTCTGCTAATCCCAATATCTGAGGACACTGAGAGGCAGCTTCTACTAACTACTTTCTTTTCCTGGGTGTGGATCACACTTTACTGTTTCTTTGTACACCTGCCTCATCATGTTTTGTTGAAAACAGGACAGTATAGATAATATAATCACAGTAAGTTATTACCGTTTGGTTTTTGTTTGTTTACTAACTTGCCTCAGGTAAATCTGTGAAATCTGTCTCCTCGTTGTGTATCCTCATGATGTCTCTGTTGAGTTGTGTTTCTTAACTATTAGTCTTGTTTTTATTTTTAAGCCTGGACTCTTAGTGTTCACTCCTTTGTCGATGTCGTTTGGCAGTCAGTCAGAGGATGGGATCAAACACTTCACACACATAAGGCTTCCATCCTCTGCCAAGGAATCTGTACAGAAGTAGAGGAATGCGTCAAAAATTCAAGCTTTTCTAAGTCCGCCTACTATTCTGCTGGCTGTTGGGGCTTTTGGTGCCTTCTCTGTGTGTGCAAACAGCCCCAGGGTTATCCAGACGTAGGGAGATAGCCTGGACCTTTTCCCGTCTTTGCTGCACCTCAGTCAGGAACATTTTGGCTTAGTCACACCTGCAATCTCAAGCTAGAGCTAGTGGCCCTCCCCACGGACCCTACCATGGAGACAGTCACTTCCTCTGACAATGCTGGTCCTGAAATCAAGTGAACCCCCTTTGACCGCAGGAGTACAGCCGGTGGTCCTCACCCCTGTTTTTCCCCGGCAGAGCCTCTCTGCCAATGGAGCAGCGGGGGAATGAGGGGACACAACAGGTACCCCAAGCAAACAGGCTACATACCGCCACAGTTCTTACCTGAAGTTCTGTGGGGTTTGTGTGTATAATTTATCAGAGGATTATATAACTTAGGTCAATTTCTAGAGCACCGAAATTTTTATCTTCACCAAGTTAGTCAAGTTTAGAGTCACTTTTTAGCAAGAGAATGTGGCAACCGCCTCATTTAGCTATTGCTAGCCCATATTTTAAATTTCTCATTATTGTTTCATTTACCATTGTTATTTATTAGAAATTTGACCATTTTCTTGGTTGCTTGTTGGCCAAGTGAATTTTCCATTTTTGTGTTTTGTTCCCACTCATCTTGGTATTTCTTTCATCTCTGTGAACATTTTATAGACATTAAACTTTTGCCTATGTATTTGATGTACTGACCTCAATTATTTTTCTCATATTATTTTCATAATTTTTCCTCAGAAGCTTTCATTCCAAGCTTTTTAGAGTGTTTTCTAATGCTTCAAGCCTAAGAAAGTTACACTCTACTAAAATCAGTTATAGTGGTTTTTCAACTAATGCCTCCCTCTCCCATCTCCGGCCCACCCTGTGCACAGAACTTTCCTTAGTAAACAAGCCATTCATTAAGTATTTAATGAATTAAATTATTTTAACAGAAAATTAATGCAAACAGGAAGCAATATTAATTAGTGAAATCCAAATTAAAAAACATAATATAGTTCTATTATATTTATTGCCCTACCTTAAGCTTCTCACAAAGTAACATCAAGAGGTTCTGGGAGAACACTTATTAATAAACAGAGACATTTTTAATTTGGCACCAATATTAACATATTGTAAAATGCTAAACTATTTCAAGAATTTGGATTAAGGGCGCCTGGGTGGCTCAGTGGGTTAAAGCCTCTGCCTTCAGCTCAGGTCATGATCTCAGCCTCCTGGGATCGAGGCCCACATCGGGCCCCCTGCTCAGCGGGGAGCCTGCTTGCTCCTCTCTCTGCCTGCCTCTCTGTCTACTTGTAATCTCTCTCTCGCTCTGTGTCAAATAAATAAATAAAATCTTGAAAAAAAAAAGAATTTGGATTAAATATGCTCTGTCTCTTCCATCCATCTCTTCCATCTCAATCACCCTGAAAATGGCTTCCTTCGTGGTTGACAAGCTTTAATCCAGGCTTTGTCTGAACCAACTGCTAAATGAGTCCAACATGAAATTGGAAACTGGACAAGGCACATGAGCTCCAATATAAACCTGATCCCCAGATGCAGGTCAAGACAGGACAAGGCAGCCATAATGGACAGACTGCATGAAGACTACAGGTTGGAGAATATCACCTTCTGTAATGGGTGCTCACAAGAATCTACCTACTAACAGGGCTTGGTACCTCAAGTAATCTTCCCATAACAGACTCCCCGACATGAGATTTACGGACAGCTTGTTGTTGAGAGCCCAATGTCCCCACAAAAACATACTGATGAAAGATAGTATAGAAATAGATTGTACAAATAAGTGGGTCAGGAGAAAGCTCAGAGAACAGAAAAGAGTAATGGAGACTGCCTCATGATACAATCCAAGGCTGAAAGACATTGTCTGCTGTAGCTGAACTGTCCAGTCTGGAGACAGGTATAAGCAGTAATGGGCAGAGAGAGTCAGTCTACCCCATTCTCTACTGTTATCCTAAGCTCTGCGTAGGGTGATGGCACCCAATACATATTGAGAACCAACAAGATAAGAAGCTTGAGAACAGGCATCACGATGTATTAGGTGACTGTGTGTGTGTGAGAGAGAGAGAGAGAGAGAGAGAAGGCAAGGCAAACACTGCTACCTACATTTTATACATGAAGATACAGAGTCTTTATTATAGATGGTTCGCTAACACCAGAACCTATTTTCCACTGGGACAACTTTTAAAATCTTGACTAGGTATCTTGAAACTGAGGAGAAAATTCCATGAATATCCCAGAATAGGGACTCTTATATCCTTCTAAGTAATCCTTCGGGTTTCTGGAAAAATCCTTTTCATGATTGGGTAACATGTGTTATAGTCACTCAGATAGGGCCACTCAAGACTTTCCCATCCAGGCAGACAGTGCTTACAGCATATTTAGTCCAGACGGAAACAGGCAGGGAGTCTAACCCATGTCTCATTCTACACATAGACCATGTTGGAATGATACGCCAGGGACTGCCCAAAAGAAAGCTGACTGTTAGAGATATCACTGCAGGAACTACATCTAGTCTAAAGGACTCCTCAGTCCATGAATGAGTCACAGAAGAAACAACAACAACAACAAAAAATGAATCATCCCTTTTCACACCATGGTTATACGAAGAAAATCACTAGCATACGGAAAAAGAAGAGCCGGTGTTGGACGTTCTTGAGGATTGAGTAGGAGTGACTGTGTGGCCATCCCAAGTTAATCAGGTCCTTAATACTGGGGAAATTCTTTCAATATAAAAATCTCTCCATTTTCTAGCTATAAATACTAACTCAGTTGGGAATGGCATCATCCGAAACCAGGTTCCTCTTCCCTGTAATTATTTTCAAATTTCCCAAAGTCCATCTGTACTGTCAAACTGAGGCAGAAATGGAACCAGCTTTCCACTGAACTCAGGCAAAGCATGCTGGAAACTTCTGCGTTCCCCGCCCTCATACCAGAATTGTTCCCTTTGCTCCAACTTCCTCCTCCATTTCCCACTTACCTCTAGCAGTGAAGAGTGTGTGAGGACACAGTAAAGAACTCAAATTTCCAAGGTCTTTATCAGACCAAAGGAGAAGGCAAATCCCCATGTGTGGCTCCACGCATGCGTGTGTGAACATGTGTGTCTGAGTCTGGTGTGTAGGTTGGACAGGAGGTATAGTTTAAAAGAAGATGTCGAAAACAAAGTTCCTATTAATCACAAAGAAAAGCTCAGGATTCAATCAGGCAAGAATTAGAAAACTGGCTTAAGGGTTGGGAAATCTGATCTTTAGTCCCGAAGCCATAAAACTTTGAATAAGTCCATTGCTCTTGACCTCTGTCTCCCTTTTTCATAAAATTCTCAGCATCCACGTAGGGATGTTGAGAATAGAATTATATAACAGACAGGAAAAGGATGTGAAAACTAATAAAAGCTTTACTATTGCAAGATAGGCTGAGAACTGTTGAAAAATTCAGATGAAATTAAAACAAACTAAAGCCCAGCAACACAAGCCAGCTTCATTCTAATAAGCTATCCGCTGGGAAATCCAGCTCCTGATCACAGGATACATATTTAGAAGTAACACATTTGAAAGTACTGCCCCTAAGACATAATAAATGGTCATAATGATTAATTTGGGGAACCAGAAAATTGGATTGGATTCTGTGAAAACAGAAGACCTATAAGCCTTCTACACAAATATCTCTCTTTAATAGATGAATGCAGCAGGGAAGTGTGCCCACGTTCTAGAAGAATAAAGACCAAGAAAATCAGATTCTTACTCTAGAAGAAAAACAAGACAATGGAAACTACACTATGTTGTGCTGCCTGCTTGAGATTAGACTTGACAACACTGAACAAAGCAAGGAAATTTCCTTCACCAGGAACGGCAGTGCTGTCCAACTAGTTGTGTGTCTCCATCGGGCCTGGGAGACAGACATGCTTAGTGGCATGAAAATAAGAGATGGTCCGTGTACGTCCTTAGCTTTTAGCTACAAGCAGGGGAGAGGCAGAATTAATATGGCAGGTGTCCAATAGGAAATGCAAACTGGGTAGCTCTGTTTCTTTCCCTTTTCTCTTTTTTAAAAGAGTGGTGTTACTGTCATACATTTCAGGTTGCTCTTCCAGGAACAAGTGAGACCAAGCAGTGGAATTTTCACCTCCTCTGTCGGTGCCCCTGTGATCATGGGCCAGCCCCCAAGTGGTAAAAGGAAATGCGGCTGGCCCCAAGCTTTGTTTTTCCAATGCACCTGCCCCCCGCAAAGGGCCACACTCTACTAAGCTTGGGATTCTTACGGATGTTAACTTGTGTTATGGGGGAATTTTTTTTTTTTATGAACTTCCCATATGTTTACGAAACAAAAATAAAGGTAGAAAGTACCAAGTACTAATTTTCTGATCAGAAATACACATCAAAACCAGTCTGTGAATTTCCTTACTATAGCCACGAGTGGAGATTTGCTGCCCAGCTGGGAAATATACAGACCAACCTCGAATTAGAGCCTACCATCTGGGTTGCTTCTGACATCCAGGGAGCCAGCTCCCACAGGGCTGGCCTTCAAGGACACACCCCCGAAAACATCGAGGGACCTGAGCCACATACCTCGGATGCCCTAGTGCCTCTTAAAATAAGACTGTTCATAAAGGTTTGTCTTGATGTTGAGGATCAAAACATGAAAGAGCTGCAAAGTAACTGGGATCTAGGGTACATTATATGTAGCACTTCAAGCAACCAGAAACAGCCAAAGTTCCTAAATGCTGTAAAAACTGGGGGGTTCCTAAGATAGTCCCTAACGTGTCGAGACACCTGTGCCTGAGAAATCTTTGGGAATTACCCGAAGAGTCACTTACTCTGTTTTCCATTCTCACATATTACTGTTTAGATTTTATTATTGGTACTTTGTAACTAGCTCAGTTTACTCTGAAAGCTTCTAAAGCTTTCTCTACCCCAGTCCCCATTATTTCTTCTGTGCCAGTGTGACGGGCTGCTGTGCTACAAACACACGGCTCTGTACGTGCAACTGCCTGCAGACATACTCAGCTTATCTCTATTTAATGTCTTTCCCACTCCTGAGCCTTCAGGGGGCAATCTCCCCCACCGCATGGAATAAGCATGATGGATTATATTCAGTTTAGCTAATGCCAACCTGTAGCTAATTACAGTAGCCTCCTCAAGTCAGGCTAGAGTTACAGCCTTGTCGAAGACCCTTTATAAACAGGCTGTTTCTGGAGATTTACACAGCAAGTACGGGTGAAGACACTGGAAATATGAGAAGATGGCATAATGACTAAGCTGTCAACACTAGGAGGGAGTTTTGAGTCCTAACTACAGAGGGAGGGAAGACCAGACACCCCTGGACAAATGACAAAGAATGAATATTACAGATTCCAGAAGGGCCAGCTGGCCAGTAACTCATGGGATACTAGGAGTCATACTAGGGGTACCTGGTAGCCCGCAGGGTGCCTGCAGCTCAAGAAAAGACTCGCAGTCACCTGGCCAAGCTGCTGTCTCGCTGCTCCAAGTGTGCCCTGGGGGCCCCTGGGTGGCTCACTCAGTTGAGTGGCTGACTCTTGGTTTCGGCTCAGGTCATGATCTCAGGGTCCAGGGATTGAACCCCTTGTTGGGCTCGGCACTGAGCGGGGAGTCTGCTTGTGGTTTCTCTCTCTTCCTCTGCCTTTACCCCTTCCCCCTACTTGTGTGTGCACATGCGCACTCGCTCGCTCTCGCTCTCTGTTAAATAAAGAAAGAAATCTTAAAAAAAAAAAAACAAAAAAACAATGATACCCTCTCTGGACCTCAGGTCCTCCAGCAGTAAGACAGAGGCGGCAGCAGAGCTGGCTGCAAAGGGCTCAGCAGTAAGGCAAGTTGGGTTTCTAACCCCAGGGATGGGGTTCTATGAAAGAGTAAGTTACTTAAGCTTTCTAAACTTTGGCTTCCTCCTCCTCAGACAAACAGAAAAAAATGATGACTACCTTGCATGATGGTGGGGATTCAGTGATCCTATCTGTGAAGCCCTGGCACGTTGGGAACACATATTAGGAACTCAGTAAGTGATAACTGTTATTGGATCCAAGAGGGATGTTCCATTCGTTTTGATGATGAGACTCAAAAGTGAGATTTCATATGGAAACAATGTAAAGTGCTAAAGCGTTATAATACGGAGTTCCTGGAGCTTCTTTAGAACCCCGCAATAACCTCTACTTTGTTTTACCAACAGGGATGATGGAAAAACAGGCAAAATAACTATGTGACATGCTCCCCGAAGGTCCTTCCTTTGGCCCCTCCTGGGTAAGAGGATATAAAATCAATCCCCTGCGCTGGTGGTTAAGGTCTAGGATGAATACTGTGTTTACCTCCATCGAAAGGGTACCCTGAATTCAAAGCCCTCCACAATCCCACCTTTCTTTTTTTTCTTTTTAAAATTTTATTTGTTTGTTTGTTTGTTTGTTTATCTGACAGAGAAAGAGAGAGACACAAGCAGGGGGAGCAGCAGGCAGAGGGAGAAGCAGGCTCTCTGCTGAGCAGGGAGCCCAACACCGGACTCCATCCCAGGACCCTGGGATCATGACCTGAGCCGAAGGCAGACCCTTCACCGACTGAGCCACCAGGCGCCCCCACAATCCCACCTTTGAAGCCTCATCTCTCATGCCCTTCCTCACACACTATGTTGCAGCGCCCTGCAGGGCAGCTCGCCAAGCCCTGAACGCACCATGCAGTTTCGTACCTCCAGGACTTGGCTATCTTACCTGCTCAGGCTAGAGGTTCCCTCTTCACTCCTACTTCCTGATACTATTTTTCCCCTGGTTAAAACTTCCCAGTCTTTGGCATCCCTGACTGCTCTTAGAGAGGGATCAGCTCCAAGATACGTTTCTTCAGGTGACCTTCAACAAACACAAGGCAGTCTTTTAAAATAACCATCTTTTACACTGGGAGCCTTCTGTTTGCTCCTCTGTTTCCTCTGGAAAGTTGTAAAATCTAAACACTTTTATATGTTTTCCACATTTTAATCTCCACTTCGTAAACTATGGCTCAAGGAAGACAATTATCAATATTAGCACAATCATATCAACGAGTACCAAAAATAGGCTAAACCCTACTCAAAGCCCCCAGATATGTTATGACACTTAAGTCCTGACTCATTACAGCTGTGGCAGGGGAGAAAATCTGCTCAGTCACAGTGTCATCTGTCAAAACAAGCCTATTCCCTTGAGGCGTGGCCCATCGGCCACCTCCTCCATGAGCTCTCCCACTGTGCCCATTTAACACCTCCTTGGGTCCTCAGAGCATTTTGCAAGCCCCTCTGCCTCCCTCCATTCACTAACTCAACCTGTCAGGTGCATTCAGACTATGTAAGAGGTTAGAGGGGGGAGGCACTGATGGACAAAAATTTCAAGTCCTCCCTAAGGGATCTGTAGAGCTTGCTGCAAACACCAACCCCAGAATCAACAAAGTGGTGAAGACAGGACTTCCAAGTCCCGCGGTGAGAATGTCAGCTCTGTTCCCTAGCAGACTGCCACTCTAAGCCTCAGTCTCCTCTCCTATAAAATGGGAGTGAGTCTCCTTCACTGAATTGTGAAAATAAAACAAAATTAGATGAGAAGCAGCAAGCACTTAGCCCAGTACACGCCCGGCATGTGGTAAGTGCCCAATGAACAGGAGCTATTTTTTGTGTGGTATAATTATTATCATCACCACAGACCAAAGAGGTGTGTGTCACAGAGCAGTGCACAAAGAGCAAAAGCAACAAGAATTCACTCTTTGTTTGCACACCTTGCCTCTCTGGAGCTTGAATGTTTGTTGATTCAAATATGGGGGTTGGTACGGGCTTTGAGAACTCAGAGAAGGCATGGCCGTGAGAGAGGAGGACAGCCGAGGAGCCGGTAGGTCAACGTTCAAAGACATCCCAAGATCCAGGAAAATACGGAACACGCAGGTAAGGCCTGGAATAGCAGTGAGGCCACTACCAGCTCATTAGGAAAGTTTCCAAATGGTCTGAGATGACTCCAAATGCTAGCCAGGAGCTGGGATGGCCACAGAGGCACCAACAGAGAAGCATGTTAAAAATACGGGGGAACAGAGAATCAACAGACTGTGGCACCTGAAACTATGTGTTTTCAACCGGCAACCGAGATGATTTTAATGGGCGACCAGGTTGTACCTGGAACCAGAAGGCAGAGCGAGCCCTCGGCATGGCTGTTCTGGTCTGGCCTCCAGCCCTGTACACAAAATCTATGCAAAAATCTCTCTTGTGATTGAGGCCTCTCCTTTCAGCCAAGTCTCCACGAAGGGTGGGGTGGGAATGGTCATCAGATGGTTCAAGCCTATGTGCTCAGGAATAAAGATGAGCTTCCTAACAGCAGTACTTGCCAGGGCCAAGAATCTTCATGAGGGAAGTAATTATTACTCTTTTAGATCATTTTGCGAGCTAACGACAACAGGAATAGGGGTACTAGTTACTAAGTGCTAACAATGTGCAAGGCACTGCATTAATCTACACACGTTACCTAATTTAATCCCCATAACACCTTGCAAGATAGACACTGCCCTCATTAAAGATAAGAACACCAAGGTTTAGGGACGCTTGGGTGACTCAGTCGATTAAGCGTCTGCCTTCAGCTCAGGTCATGATCCCAGGGTCCTGGAATCGAGTTCCGCATCAGGCTCCTTGCTTCGAGGGGAGCTTGCTTCTCCCTCTGCCTGCCACTCCCCCTGCTTGTGCTCTCTCACTCTCTGACAAATAAATAAATGAAATCTTAAGAAAAAAAAAAAAGAACAGCAAGGTTTAGAAAGGATAACTCATGCGCTCAAGGTCACATAGCTAGTCAGACAGAGTCAAACAGGCAGCTGGTTATTTCATCATGAACTTATACTGTTTGGCCAACTGATAATTGTACCTGCCAGCCCCCAGCTATACCTTTCCTGCAGCTCTAGCTCAAAACCCTCAACCTGAAGCCATTTTATTTCCTCTAAAATTCCCAAGGCACTGAACACAGAGCTCTATTTCTGGTGCTGTTCAATCAATAACTGGTGAACAAACAGGTATGTTTCTGTCGTACCTTTTCCCAAAGAACACAAAACACACTCACATTTACTCTCTCATCTGTTCTAGTGCCTGCTTTAAAAAACAAAACAAAACACAACATTTTTATTGGAATAAGACATAAGGGGTTCTGTGAAACATTTAAAATGACATTATTTACAAGGTCCCATTCTTTCCTCTAAGTGTTGCCATGTTTTTTGTTGCTTTTTCTATTCAAATAAAAGCCTTTCATTTATATACATCCCTTTCAAAGAAATCTGGTTATATAAAAATGTAACTAAAAAAGGCAAGTCTTTTCTGTTGCTTAGTACTCTTTATTTCCTATTTTTTTCCTTACGTTTCCTTTCAATGAGGTTTCACGTCTCTTTCCCACATAGGCCCACATGCATCTGGCAACCTGTTTACAGCACGCCTGAATCTAATTCACTACCTACACTATTTCTGCAGGTTCACCTCTGGACTATCGGGAAGAAGACAGCCCATCTCGGTCACCGCCATCCATGTCTGTGGGGCAGGCTGTGCGTTCGGAACCTCCACAGCAGGCCCTCGCCCCACAAGGCCATGGTCTCACAGTGGAGCACCCACTCCTCTCTTCCTCACTGAAGGTCATGAGAGACCAGCCCCCTACCACTACCCTCACAATTACCACTGTTTTGATTTGTTACTCTGCTTAATATGAAAAACATAGAACAGATAGCAAGGAGGAAAAAAAAGTCAAAGAATTTTAAGCACACTAGTGGGAAAGATGATATTTGTAAGAGAATTTTTCTGACCATCTCTTATCACTCTACTGAGGAGTTTCCTTCTCATAGGCTCTAATTCTGGGGTGCCTGGGTGGCTCAGTGGGTTAAAGCCTCTGCCTTCGGCTCAGGTCATGGTCTCCGGGTCCTGGGATCGAGCCCCGCATCGGGCTCCCTGCTTGGCCTGCTTCCTCCTCTCTGTCTGCCTCTCTGCCTACTTGTAATCTCTCTCTGTCAAATAAATAAATAAAATCTTTAAAAACAAACAAACAAACAAAAACTCATAGGCCCTAATTCAAATACGTGGACACCTGTCGTCAATTAATGAGCACTGAGTATCATTTCTGCCTTCAAAAATTTTCAACATATTAGGAAGATAAGAGCACACACACACAGAAACTACGACTTCTTAAAGAAAGGCTTCGTCATGAGTTCTTACAAAGCCCTCAGTCATCAGACAGGCAATGCCCTCTTGCCTCCTAACCAACACCCTGAGATACACTTCAGCTAATTCTCAAACCTTATGTCTTATCCACACAGGTTTCCTGTGCTTGGAGAAACACTTAAGATATTCACTCCCTGAGGTCTAATTCTCAAAACCCTTTAGCATAGTTTCCGTATCCTTCAGACTCCCTTTCTTAAAAATGTGGCCATGGATGCTATTGTTGGTGTGGGATGGATAATTCCAATAGATGCCACAACCATCTAAGCTAAATTGGGCCCCTAGTCTGCAGTGAACTCAAGGTTAAACAAGTCATCATCCAAACATTTCAATAATTCTGTAACCTCAAATGGGAAGACAAGATTTGTTCTGTCTCTCACTCGCTCTGTGCTTTCCGATAATGGCACTAACCTCCTTGTCTCAGACTCCATCAAGAGTCAGAAGTTAATATATATAAAACCTGTATTTATGAGAGGGGTGGGGAGTTATTGCTTAATAGGTACAGAGTTTTAGTCTTGCAAGGCAAGAAGAGTTCTGTGGATGAATGGTAGTGATAGTAGCAAGGCAATGTGAATGTCCTAATGCCACTGAACTATACACTTAAAAATGGCTCAGGGCACCTGGGTGGCTCAGTGAGGTGTGATCTCTCTCTCTGTGTCAAATAAATAAATAAATAAATAATCTTTAAAAAATGGCTCAGGTGGTAAATTTTATGTTATGTGTATTCTACCATGATTAAAAATTTTTAAATATTCTATAAGTAATTTGGGTGATAGATGCATAACTCTAGGAATATACTAAAAACCACTGACTTGTACACTTGGGTCAGTGGTAAGGTATGTGAATTATATCTCAACCTGTTACAAAAGGGGAGAAAAAAGAATCAAATGGGTATTCCAGGAAAAAAAAAACTTGTATTTTAAATTAATCGGACAGATTTACAGCAGACTGATTACAGCAGAAATAGGATTAGTAAATTCGAATATAAGTCAGTAAAAAGTAGTCAGCCTGAATCATAGATGGGAAAGAGAATAAAGAAGAGAACAGAACACAAGAGACATGTGAAATATAGTCAACAAAAAAACCCAACCCAGAAACTTAATAGTCAAAATGTTAAAAACAAAAAGTAGAGTAAATTTTAAAAGAAGCAGAGGAATTTATCCAAAGGATACAAAAGTACAGATTTGTAGGGTCACGTGCACCCTGATGTTTATAGGGGCATGATCAACAACAACAGCCAAACTACAGAGTCCAAATGTCCATTGACTGATGAAAGGATAAAGAAGATGTGGTGTATATACAATGGAATATTACTCAGCCATCAGAAAGAGTAGAATCTTGCCATTTCACTTAGCATTATGCTAAGTGAAATGAGTCAGTCAGAGAAAGAAAAATACCAAATGATTTTACTCATATGTGGAGTATAAGAAACAAAACAGATGAACATATGGGAAGGAAAAAAAGAGAGAGAGGGAAACAAAGCACAAGAGACTCTCAATGACAGAGAACAAACTGAGGGATGATGGAGGGAGGTGGGTGAGGGGTGGGTTAAATGGGTGATGGGTACTGGGGAGGGCATTTGATAGGATGAGCCCTGGGTGTTGTAGGTAAGTGATGAATCACTAAATTCTACTCCTGAAACCAATATTACACTATATGTTAACTAACTAGAATTTCACTATATGTTAGCTAACTAGAATTTAAATAAAAATTTGAAGAAGTAAATAAAAGAAGCAGAGGAAAATAAGACACATCACGTTCAAGAGAACAACAACAGAATGGCATCTGAATTCTCCTCAGAAGCGATAACATATTTAAACTCCCAGAGGCTTAAAAAGAAAAAAAGAGAGCCTGTAATTTTACACCTTGAGAAAATCATCCAAATAAAGATGTTTTCAAACAAATGATTCAAAAAATTCATCACCGAAAGAACTGTACTATGAAAAAGAATGAGAGCAGATACTCAGGCTGAAAGAAATCGATCCCCCTCCCAAAAATATGGAATTAAAAAGAAGAGTGAATGGGGCGCCTGGGTGGCTCAG
>LNAC01000344.1:704407-718184 GCA_002007465.1 Ailurus styani
TACCGTCCATCCCCCTTGGCGTTACAGCAGCCGCCCCCCCCCCGCCCAATGCTGACTCTGCTTTGCACACAGGTAATGCATTGCTTGGCCCTGAGGGCAAACTCCTCTGCATAGGCTATCTCCTCTTTCAAGAACACCCTTCTTACTCCTCACCAAACTAACTCCCATCATCTCCTCCAGGAAGCCTTCCCGGATTCACTCACAAAGCTAAATACTCTCCATCAGTAAGCCATAACACCCTACGCTGAGCCCCGGGACAGCCTGTCTCACATTCTCTGCCAGTGTCAATTACCAGCAGTCCCCCACCAGACTGCAAGCTTAGAAGAGTTGGATTCATATCCCCTAGCACCCCAGTCAGTAAGATCTCTTTAGAGAAGGAACAGCCTTACAGAGGTACCAGAAGTGCTGTGGGAGAATTAAAAGAGAAGCAGAACTTGGGTTGGCTAGAACGGAGCCTGGGAGAGAACGGGCAGTAGGGAAGCCCTGAGAAATGAGGGAGGGTAGCTGAGTCTCGTTTGCTCCAAGGACCTCCATGGTCCTTCACAAGTTATGAGGACAAGTCTGGAAGAATTACTTTAAAAATAAATAAAAATGTGGAACATAAGGAATAGAGCAGAGAACCACAGGGGAAGGGAGGGAAAACTGAATGGGAAGAAATCAGAGAGGCACCCTGGAACCCAGGAACCAACCCGAGGGTTACAGAAGGGAGGGGGTGGGGGGGCGGGGGGACTGAATGATGGGCATCAAGGAGGGCACGTGTTGTGATGAGCACTGGGTGTCATATGTCATCCGCAACTAATGAATCATTGAGCACAACAAAAACAAAAACAAATGAGGTACTGTATGTTGGCTAACTGAACATAAGGAAAAATAAAAAGTTAATAATTAATTAATTAATTAATTAATTAAATCAAATTAAATAAGAGGGAAAGTCCTTGGCTGGCGTCTCCTGGAAGGTAAGATGGGGAAGACCACAGCATTGCCAGCACGGGGTCAGTGGCAACATCGGGAACGTCACCGCGATCAGACCTGGGCCCCTGGCCACCGTGGCAGGCCATCAAAAGAGAACCAGGCCCATGAGCGGCACTTCCTGCCCCTAACAAGACCTAACAAGACACGGGGATGAAAACTGTAGTGTGTCTGCCTGCTTGTGTCCTCTTTTGTTTGCCAAAATCAGATGCAGAAATAGCACCAAAATAAAAGAGAGAAATGCCAAGGAAAAGAGTCTGAAATACAAGGAAAGTATCCTGCACGTATGCTGTTCATCATAGTATCAGACATAACAACTTGGGCTAAAGGTTGCCAGTTCTTATCCAGGGGACACCACGGGCTGCACACCAGTATCTCTGCACCTGTCTACTCTCTGTGTCCAACAGACCCACAGGAGGAGGAAATCCCAGGACTAGCTCTGCACTGATCAGGTTTGAAAACCAATAGCTTTCAGCATTTTTTTTAATTGCTCTTACTGAATAAATAAACTGAGTATAATACATGCACTCAACGGAATATTGCTGAGCAATGAAAAGAAATGAGCTATCAAGCCATGAAAAAACAAGGATGAGCCTTAAATACAGATCACTAAATGAAAGCAGCCAATCTGGAAAGGCTACATACTATATGATTCCAACTATATGACATCCTCAGAAAGCCAAAATTATGGAGACAGTGAAAAGATCAGCGGTGGCCAGGGGTTGGGGAGGAGAGTGGAATAAACAGGTGGAGCGCAGAGATGTTTAGAGCAGTGGGACATTCTGCATGATACATAATGATGGAGCTCTGTCATTAACTATTTGCCAAAACCCTTAGGATGTATTCTACAAAGAGTGAACCCTAACGTTAACAATGAACGTAAGCTAATAAGAATGTATCACTATTGGCTGTAATCAATGTACCACACTAATGCAAGGTGGTAATGATAGGAAAACTGTAGTCTCTGCGCTTTTCGTTCCATTTGTCTATGAACGTAAAATTGCTCTGAAAAAGCCTTGCTTTTAATTGCTACTACAGGCCATGGCTATGGCCCCTATTGCTGGGACTCTAGGGAAGAAAATTCCAGGTCACCTCATGACTTTCACGTGATGGCGGAGGAGTCACCTGCGTGAAAGTTAAACTGGTGTCCATCTACCTAAGTCAAAACCACAGATTAGGACTGATGGCCACCAATTAATAGGATGAGCAACCCATAGGGGTCCAGTTTGCTTTCGGCATCAGGGAAAGCCTGGAAGAGCCAGGAGCAGTGAACCTAGGAGTACCTAAGGAGGAGGTCATCTGCCAAAAAGAGAGAGAAGCAGGGGGGCGACCTGCCGTTGGAGTCACTTCTGACCTTCACCCTCACTGTCTGGCCCAGTGCACATGGACCAGTGACCTTCGTGGAGGCTTGCCCATGGCAGCCACTCAAACGTCTCTCCTGTCAGCTGTGGGAGAGGGGAGTGGAAGTGACCGTGCCAGGGAACGATTCGGAAAGGGGGACTTGGGATGAAAATGCACAGCTTGGTTCACTCTGGCTTCAGGTTCTGTACTGAGGCAGCATGACCTGGCTGGGGAAAAGCGCAGGCCGAGAAGCCAGAATGATGCACAGCTTCTCTGCCTGGACAGCTGGGACCTTTCCCCTCAACTGCAAGGCTGGGGTCATGGTTGTCCAGGGGCCTCAAGGTTAGAGCTGGGATGGACCCATTTTGCAGGTGAGGCAAACAAAGTCCAGGGAGATGAAACGCTTGCACAAGTGTGCCCAGCAGGGTGGCAGAGGGACCTGCCACAGAGGAATCAGAATAAAGATAATCTGTGTGAAATGTTTTGGAAAGTTAAGCACCCTCGCGGAAGGGAAGCTGTTGTCAATACTATTCATCTTTTTACTCCTTGCTCCTGTTTTGCTCTACGGGGAGCATCTCCTGTGAGAGCGGGCTCTTGGCAAGGGTCAGCTGTGGCAACACCACCGGCTGCTGTCCGAGGTCACAGAGCCAGGGACGGAAGGAGCTCTTGGCCCCAGAACTGTGACCTGGGAGGGAGCCTGATTGGCTCCATTCGCCCCTGGGCACTTCCACACTCCAACGGCAGGAGGCAATAAGCCTTCCTGGGGAAAGGGAATATGTTTTGTGAATAATAATTCCATCTTTAATCCATGAAGCTCACCAGACCAGTAATCCACTAAGCGCTTGAGAGACTCATCTGGCTTTTGCTCCGGCTTCAGTTCACCCAGTTTCCAGACCTTTTGTCCTCTCACCAGCTTAACTAATGTGCAAACATATTCCCAAACAGCCTCCAAAACAGATTATGACCAACAGGCTGGAGAATGACGCAAATGTAGGCCATCTACATAAGTGAAACAAGTTGAGTCCAAAGGGGTCGTTTGTGTGGCTGAAATCACGGAGGTAGGCAACATTCACAGGACTGAATTCACAGCTGCTGGCATTAGCACTATAACCCGCTTCTTTCTTGACCCAAGGCTTGGGTGGATCTAGTCCTTTCACTTCGAGAGCCCCCACCCCACACCCACAGCCCAGCCCGCCCCCCGCCCCCGACAACCCACACAGATGGCAAAGCCACCGCCACACATTCCTCTCTTCTTTGGTGGTCTCCACTGGGACACAACTCCAATGGCATAATTAGGAGGACACCAGGATTCAGCTCCATGTATTTTTTTATGAAAAACGAGTCAATAATTTTTTTTTCCTCCCCACACTCTCCCAAAGAAAGGGACTAGAGCAGAGGGAGTTGCAATCTTAGATTAACAATCCGCAATAGAGCATGGGCAAGGAGACAGCAGGCGGTGGATGGGAAACCATTAACTGGAATTCTCTCACCCAGCCATATACCCAGTTTCGACGGGTGGAGCGCCCTTTGTGGCCTCCCCAACCTCCTCTAAGTCCCACCAACCTTCCATTTCCAGTAATTTAATGGTGCCTTTCAACAAAAGGCCTATGCCTGGAAAACCGTGCTAGGTCTGTCCCTCTGTGAGCATGCTAAACTGCCTGTCACGTCACTAGTACGCTTGCCCTGGGGAATGCAGAGGCCCACCTTCTTGTACACAGTGCCCAACGTCCCCACCTCTACCAGGCCAAGGGCTGAGCCTCAGGCTTTGGAAGCTCCTTGGTCAGTTTTGACTCAGCTGTGTCCATTGGCGTTTTGTCCTATTTTATCCACTCTGTCACCATGAAGAATAGAGAGGAGTCAGAAGGGGACCCATTATCGCCCTAGCCATATGATTTGCTGTGTCATCTTGAGTGAGTTACCTTCCCCTGCGTCTGTTCCCTTATTTGGGAGCTAAGAGGGTTGAACTGGATGACCTTCATGGTCCTCCTGGGCTCTGAACCCTTATCCCGTCCCACCTCCCTCCTACCCCCAACTGCAGGTAGGAGCTCAAAGTGTGAGGTTTCTTGTTTTTATCATCGGCTCCTGAGATGACTGCAGATGAGATTTTAGAACTCATCAAACTCCCTTTGCAGCTAGCGGGAACTCAAATAATCTCCTGCCCAAATGCCATGTCTTCAGGCAGGTAAGGTAGCATGATCCCCAAGGTGCAGATAAGAACACTGATCCACAGAGGTTAAATGGCATGCACAAAGTCCCAGCTATCCTAATAGGTGATACCAAGAGGGCCAGGAGTCAAATCTTCAGTTTCCTGGCGCTGACTCCCCCACACCACAACAAATGTTAGGAAAAGCCATTGTTTCGGGTGTTGGCCAAAGCTTGAAAAGAAGTTACTAAACGTAAAATCAAGTCTTCATGGAAGCAAATCATAACAAGAGCCCCTTAATACTCATGTTATTATTTATAACACTAAACCTTTCCCAACTAGACAGCTATGGATAACTGGCATTTTTCCTATCCGCCAACCTATTTCATGACTATGGAAATCAGAAACCACATCAGGGGTACTCACAATTGATGGCAAAGGACTTCCGACGTGACACACACAGTGCTTGAGGGGAGGCACTCTGCTTTGCTAACAGACAAGGTAATCTTGACACATTTACAAATGTGTTTATGGCTCTGCCCATGTTTAACAAGAACCTGTGAAAGCCGGAGAACTGTTCTATTTATCTGCAAATTTTCCATGCATTGCTCTAAATAGCAAATGGTTTATTTTAAAAACTCGAGAGGTTTTTTTAAAGTTAAATTTCATTTCCCATATGTGTATAAGAAGCTCTTTTAGGTTGAAATAATTCCGTTGTGTAATCTAAGCCAAAATGATCATATTTTCCTCACCAACTAACATAAAATCTTCTAGAAATGGGCTCACAGAGAAAAATATCATTCCCGATGTGTACTCAGATTCACACTAAAGAATCCCAGCATTCATGTTAGGGATGTTTTGTTCTTGTAAATGATCAGTCTCACTCATTTAATCCCCTTACAAAATCCACACAAGCCACCCAGAGCCTTATTCCCTGAGATTTCCATGTATATGAAAACACAGCCCACAGAGAAAAGCAGGGCTTGTTCTGAGTTTAGAGCATTTGAGCATCAGCTCCTCTTCCCTGGAGAGGGAAGTAGTAGGTAGCTGGGTTCTCACCGAGGACAGGGCTGGAGTCCTCCCCCACTATCATGACTGACCTGAAGGCTGGCACGCATCATTGCGTCACCAGCAAGTCAGAGTCACTGGCCAGCCCTTGTCTTGGCAGGGAGCTGGCTGTTTCTTCCCATTATCTCAAGGCTAGTCCAACCAGCCCTCCAGCCCTGGGAGTGAATCTTGCCTCAACTCAGCTTCCAGGTGGCTTCTGGAATTACCCATCCAGTTAACATCCCAGGCAGACTGATACTTCTGGGAGCCTCTGTAATCCGAGGCAGTGAGGGCCCACTGTTCTACGAGGCTGAAGATTCACCTACATTATCTTCATCCATTTTGAGGATCAACGAGGCAGTAGCAAAAAGGAAGAACAACTCCCATAGAACACTGAAGCTGGATGAGAATCTGACATTTTCCCTTGTGATGACTTAATGTCCTCGCTTTTTCAAAGGAGACAATCTCCTGAACCAAGTCAGTGGTCCCCTCCTTATGCAACGTCGCAGGCACCCGTTCACTGACTGCTTGAGCATGTCCTAATTCCAACACACGTACAGAGCTTTTGTCTCCTTTTCATTCCTTCCACTGCCTGCAAAACTAATGCTCCAAAGCAGCGTCATCCAGCAATAGTACTTCCCTTCCTGGTCACAGGGCCAGAGTTGACCTTATGCAAGGGAGAGTACGGACCACTGAATGCCCATGGTCACTGCCAAGACTCATTTTAGCAAAGAAACAACTCCTTCTTTTTCCAACATTTATAAAAAAAAAAAAAAAAGCAAGCAAATTTGGGGGTAAAATAGCATCCCTATTGCCAGGAGTTAATGAGTTATGAAACAGCCAAAGGTCAACAGCAGAAGATAGAAAAATCCCCGTAATTAGAATAATCAATAGGTAGACATTCAGCAATTGCATACCAAGGGAAAGATTCACCAATGCAGTGGCAGTGCATGCCTGCTTCTGCAGCCCCACCACCCCAAGCCAGAGGCTTGCACTCCACATGAAATAAGAGCGAAGCCTCTGATCTCTTCCACATCCATTCACAGACATGCAGGGCCTCCAGTCCTCCAAAGGACAAAAACAGCAGGCGAGATTATCCATCAAGCATGCTCCCTCCGTTCCAGACATCAGCCATGCCAGTTCCCACCCGTGTAATGACTCTTCTGTTGACCACCCACATTTATTCAGCTTTCAAGACATGACAACAAGGTCTGAGATTTGAGGCATGTACCTGACTCTCTCTCCCCTCCAGGGGTGGTGGAATCTGATCAGCAAAACCAATCTTCCCTGGATCACCCATAAAGGCACTAACCTCATCCACGTTCTCAAAAGCGTTGATGACATCATATGGCAAACAGGACAGAAGGTCAATCACAAACCACGTCTTCAGGTAGTTCATGCGGATAAGTTTGGGGTCAGAGATCACCTCCCCAGCTGGTCCCACAAAGGTAGTATGAAAATTCAGCACAATGTCCACCAAAAAGATGACATCCACAATGCTATCCACAACCAGCCATGCCACGTTGTTCTGCCTGGTTTTAAAGGAGACATTGTAAGGGACCAGGATGGCTGTGTAGAAGGTTAAAATCAAGATGATCCAATCCCACGTGGTCTTAAAAACACAGTAGTGTAGGATGATGTGAGGGGGAGTCTTCGGGGCCTCTTGCTTGTATTGGGGAAGGATGTCTGAGCCCAGCTGCAGAACCTGTAGAGAAACACAGTCAAGAGAGAACTAAGTTACGATACTACTGCAAGCATCTAGCCAGTCAGCATCTGCCACAGACAAATGCTCATGACACTCCAGATGGACCATTAGGAGCAAGAACAGGTACTAGAGGAGTATGCAAGAATAGAAATGAACATTATAAATAATCGTCAGGAAACAATGACAAACTCTTATTTGGCTTATTGTGAGCCAAGCACTGTACTAAGTACTTCTCCTACATGTATTATCTCACTTAATTCTAGCTACAACCTTTTACTGTTAGCCAATTATTATTCCGCATGACAAGAGAGAAACGGAGGCCCCAGAGAATTAAGCAACTTTACTCAACAAATATTTATTCTTTGGTGCCAAGAAGTGTTCTAGATACTGTAAGGACAGCAATGAAGGAAAGAGCGTGATGCCTGCTCTCATGGAGCTTGGTCTATAGTAGACGAATCCAGATAATATCCAATTATGGTAAGTGCTAACTAAGAGGCAAGGGTGGGGACCTAGTGACAGGATGGACTGTGACATGAGGAGAAGGGACATGACAGCTCAATGTTCTCAGGCAGAGGGAGAAGTCTGGAATGACTGAAGCCCACCAGATGGGGGGAAAGGGATGCCAGATGAGATCAGAGAAGAAGGGGAAACCAGACGATGCAGGACCTAGTGGGCCCTGAGGAGGGGCTGAACTTCATTCTCAGTATGTCTGAGTAACCAGAGGGGGTTAACAAAAGAAGATTAATCTGGTGCATGTTTTTAAAAAATTACCCTGGCTGCTGTGTACATAATGAATTAAGGCAAAGAATTATAGGGAAGAACAGAATCAAGGAACTTACTCTAATAGCCTGGGAAAGAGATGAGGGGATGGGGAAAAGAAGTCCAGTTTTTTGATACATTTTTGAAGTAAAACCAGCTGATGACTCGCTCATGGCCAGAAAGTAAAGCAAAGGGAGCAATGAAAGGTACTCACTACTTTATCCCCAAACCCAGCACGGTGGCTGGGCCAGAGTCGGCACCACAGGATGGTTTTTAAGTGGATGACTGAACGTCAAGGTCATACAGCTAGCAAAAGATGGAACCAGATCCCCAACTAGGTCTAGCTGGATTAGAAACACAGGCTGTTCTACGTCGAGGTTCCATTTCCCAAAGGAATGGGCTTTTAAAGAAGCTGACTCATGAAGGATGAAGACTGGAGAAGCTTGGCTCCAAGGATGCATCACAGATGGGTTTCACTCTCAGCAGTCAAAAGGAAAAAGCCACACTTTCAGAGGCCAGGCCAAGCTGGAAGGGACCCTCACCCCCAACCCCAAGCTGCTCCTCTGGGCCACTTACAGATTCTTATAAATCTCTGGGTGAAACTTCCTCTTGTGTCCTGGGAACTTATTTTTCCCTCTAGAGTATATAAAGATCCCTTAGTGAATAATCTGAATATCCCCGTCTCCTCTGTGGTTGGCCCCAGGCCTTAAAAGCTGAGTAAAAGAAAGCCAGAAGTCCACAGGGCATCCAATGTGCATCTGCACATATGGGAACCGCTTCCATCCCCTCCCACCAATGCACAGAGCTTTCCTAGGCTCGGGATTTTAATCTCTCTCCCCATGAAAAGAAATTTATACAAGTGTGATTAAAGAAGCTTGGGCCCTGGGCGCCTGGGTGGCTCAGTGGGTTAAAGCCTCTGCTTTCGGCTCGGGTCATGATCTCAGGGTCCTGGGATCGAGGCCCGCATCAGGCTCTCTGCTCAGCAGGGAGCCTGCTTCCTCCTCTCCCTGTCTCTCTGCCTGCCTCTCTGCCTCCTTGTGATCTCTCTCCCTCTGTGAAATAAATAAATAAAATCTTTAAAAAAAAAAAAAAGAAGAAGAAGAAGCTTGGGCCCTGAGATCTCAAGGCAGGAAAAGGGACTGACTTAAAAGAATAAGGCCAATGAAAGTAAACTGAATGGGACTGCCACTTCCAGAAAGATCAAAGTAGACACACTTTTCTCTATCCCTCCCCTAAGTATAACTAAATGCATTGGACATTACATATAACACAAACTTAAGACTCTGAAAGCAGTAAGGAAAAAAGCAAACTTCCTAGGAATAATATAGTGAGGCATTCTCTGGGTGTTCTTTGTGCCTCAGACATTCCCAGACTTAGAGCTGAAGAAGCCAGGGACCTGGAATGACCCATGGGTGCAGACCAAAAAAGTCCCAACAAAAGCCCACTCTGTAGCAAAGGGACTGGGAAAGGGGCAGCTTCAAAAGACAGAAAACTTTTAGGTAAGAACTGCTCACCCAGGGTGCCTGGGTGGCTCAGTGGGTTAAATAAAGCCTCTGCCTTTGGCTCAGGTCATGATCTCAGGGTCCTGGGATCGAGCCCCCTCTCCCTCTGCCTGCCTCTCTGCCTACTTGTGATCTCTCTCTATCTGTCAAATAAATAAAATAAAATCTTAAAAAAAAAAAAAGAACTGCTCACCCACAGCTAAGCAGCCCAGTAAAAACCTTGGCCAAATTGCCACCCAGGCCACCAAAGGCTACTAGGAGGCTGGACTTCCCCCATCTCAGGGCTGCAGGGAAGCACCCAAACTCCTTTTCTTCCTCCTCCTCCCTACAGTAGTCTTGCTGGAATAGGCCCAGTGGGGAGCCTGGACTTCCGTGCCCACCCTGCAGTAATGAGGCCATGTCTGCCCACAAGGCAGGGAGGGGTCAGTGTAAGGTCAACAGGCCACTGGAACTCTCCTGCTCACCCAGAGATAAGAAGGGGTGCCCCTCAGGTGTCAGTAGAGGCTGACTTAAAAACCTGGACTTCTACCCCAACGTGAAGGAATGAGGGGATGCCTACCCCTTCCTCTGCCGTTCCCAGGTCAAAGGAAGGCACCTAAAACAAAAGGTTTAAAGAAGATCCAGAGTCTCATTACTTAATATCCAAAACTGCCCAAGTTTCTAGCAAAAATCACTCATTATACCAAGAAACAGGAAAATCTCAAATGGATGAAAAATAGATACCAACCCAAGTTGACAGAGATGTCAGAAATATCTGATGAAGATTCTTAAACAGCCATCCTAAAAATGCTTGAACAGGCAATTACAGATACACATTTGAAACAAATGTGAAAAAAAAAAGTAGAGTCTCAGAAAAAGCCAAGAAGTAGAAAGTCTCAACAAAGGAAGAGAAGATATAAAGATGAACCAAATGTAAATTTTAGAACCAAAAATACAATAATTGATTCAAGCATTTCAGTGAATAGGTTCAACAGCAGAATGGAGGGGACAGAGGAAACAACAGAAATTCCCCAGGCTGTACAAATAGAGACAGAGAGGCACCTTACATCACGATGTAAGGGTCTGTTCACCAAGACCTAGAAACCCTGACGTGTATACACCAGAGAGCACTAAATACACACAAAGCAAAAACTGATAGAACTGAAGGAGAAGCAGACAAATCTCCACTGTCCTCCCCCAACCTCTGCTAGAACAACCAGACAGAAGATCAGCAAGGATACAGCAGTCCTCAACAACATCATCGACCAAAGGATTCAGTTGACACTTATAAAACACTCTACCCACCAAGAACAGGATGCTCTGTTAGGAGGATGGAGGGATAAACTATGACTTGGAGAAGATATTCATGAACCACATATCCCACAAAGAAATAGTATCTAGAATATATAATTCACAATATATCGCCTCCAAACTCAACAATTAAAAAAAAAACAATCTGATCGGAAAATGAGGAAAAGGCATGCAGGTCCATTTCACCCAAGAGCATATACAGATGACGCATAAGCCCGTGAAAAGACGTGCAGGATCATCGGTCATTAGGGAAACACACATTAAAAGGACAATGAGATATCACTACACACCTTTCAGAATGGCTACAAGACAAAGTAGTGACAATACCAATACTATACAGTGGCTAACCAAACATAATAAAAAAATAAAAAATAAAATAAATACCAAATGCTCATGACAATGCAGATAAACTAAAGCACTCATATATTGTTAACAGAAATATAAAATGGTACAGCCACTCCAGGAGAGAGTTTCGCAGTTCGACAACCAAATATGCAACGACCGCCTGACCCAGCAGTTATGCTCCTGGGCATTTATCCCAGAAAAATGAAAACTTACATTCACACAAAAACCTGCACATGAATGTTGACAGAACTTTATTCATAAATGCCAAAAACTGGGCGCCTGGGTGGCTCGGTGGGTTAAAGCCTCTGCCTTCGGCTCAGGTCATGATCTCAGGGTCCTGGGATCAAGCCCCGCATCGGGCTCTCTGCTCGGCGGAGAGCCAGCTTCCTCCTCTCTCTCTGCCTGCCTCTCTGCCTACTTGTGATCCCTCTCTCTGTCAAATAAATAAATAAAATCTTTAAAAAACAAAAAAAAGCCAAAAACTGGAAATAACCCAGATATGTCCTTCAACAGATAGATGGTTAAGCCCACTGTGGTACATCCACGCCATGGAAAATACTCAGCCATAAAAAGGTACAGACTAGTGAGNAAAAGCCAAAAACTGGAAATAACCCAGATATGTCCTTCAACAGATAGATGGTTAAACCCACTGTGGTACATCCACGCCATGGAAAATACTCAGCCATAAAAAGGTACAGACTAGTGAGACATGCAGATAATGTACTGTGTGAGTCTGTTCATACGAGATCCTTGAGATGACAAAATGGTACAAATTGAAAACAAATCAATGGTTGCCAAAGGCTTAAGGAAGGGGTGAGGGCTGGAAGGAAGTGGGTGTGGCTATAAAAAGGCAACATGAGGTATTCTCGTGATGATGGAACAGTCTCTATCTTGACCACACCAACGTCAGTATCTTGGCTGGAATATTGCGCTACGGTTTTGTAGGAAACTACCGTCAGGGGAAACGAAGTAGAATCCATGGGATCTCTCCATATTATTTCTTCCATGTGAATCTACAGGCATCTCAAAATAAGAAATTTAATTTTTAAAAGTCAATGCCTGGGTAGCTCAGTCAGTCGAGCGTCTGCCTTCAGCTTGGGTCATGATCCCGGAGTCCTGGGATGGAGCCCCTGAGTCAGGATCCATGCTCAGCGGGGAGCCTGCTTCTCCCTCTCCCGCTCCCCCTGCTTGTGCTCTCTCCTCTCACTCTCTCTCTCTCTCTCTCTCTCTCTCTCTCTCTCTCTCTGTCAAATGAATAAATAAAATCCTTTTAGAAAATAAAATAAAAGTCAATGAATAGAGATGAATTATAAGCCCCGTAAGGAAGGGGTCGTGGAGGGAAAGGCAGGGGAAAGGGAGGCGAGTTACTTAGGGGTTTATTGTATGTTTGCAAAATACAGTCAGGGTGATAAGACGATTCGGCCAGAACTCAAAAGAATCCACAGGTAAGCAGTCACCTGCTGAACACACACCAAAGTTGCCTGGGGCTCCATGATTCTCGGTAACAAGCCTCAGGATGAAATGCTTTTAGAGAAAAATGGCTGTTCCTGTGACAGTTTAGTATAATCCATAATTGTTTCTAAGTGGATTCCCATGCCTTCCAGGACACTATTAAGCCCTGCTTGAATGAGGACTGAATCAACAGTATCTTCATACCTCCCCAAAACTGCAAGGTTGACCACAGACTCCCCCCACCACCCCCCACTTCTCATTGCTATTACTACATCAGATGTTCAAACGGAATTGACAGAGGTGTGAAGTTAGCCAGAGAGGGTTGCTGGGGACTTGTATTCAGTTCTCTCTTCCCATCTCTGAAATGCAGCCTTTTATACTGAAACCACAGGGTATCTGCATTCTGGGAGCAGACTTGGATGTTAGGACATTGGATGAGAATAAGTGTGACACATTGTCTTTCCAAATCTTTATGTTAAAGTCTACAAATGGGGGTGCCTGGGTGGCTCAGTGGGTTAAGCATCCGCCTTCAGCTCAGGTCATGATTTCAGTCAGGGTCCTGGGATCAAGCCCCATGTTGGGCTTCCCTGCTCAGTGGGGGTGGGGTCTGCTTCTCCCTCTCCCTCTGCCCCTCTTTCCTGCTCGTTCTAATAAATAAATTTTTAAAGTCTTTTTAAAAAGGGCTACAAATGATTCCCAAAAGGCCAAGTTTTTGTAGTCTGACTTGCGATCCTATGTATTTCACTCTCATGTTAACTCTTTAGCAGTTATCTATAGAAAATGGAAGGCAGAAATATCCATGGAGGGTGCCTGGGTGGCTCAGTGGGTTAAAGCCTCTGCTTTCGGCTCAGGTCATGATCTCAGCGTCCTGGGATCGAGGCCCGCATCGGGCTCTCTGCTCAGCAGGGAGCCTGCTTCCTCCTCTCCCTGTCTCTCTGCCTGCCTCTCTGCCTACTTGTAATCTCTCTCTGTGTGTCAAATAAATAAATAAAATCTTTTAAAAAAAAAAGAAATATCCATGGAGTTCATCGTTACAGATAATCAATATTCTTTTTTTTTAAGATTTTATTTATTTATTTGACAGAGAGAGATTACAAGNATCCATGGAGTTCATCATTACAGATAATCAATATTCTTTTTTTTTAAGATTTTATTTATTTATTTGACAGAGAGAGATTACAAGTAGACAGAGAGGCAGGCAGAGAGAGAGGAGGAAGCGGGCTA
>LNAC01000344.1:718218-785252 GCA_002007465.1 Ailurus styani
GATCATGACCTGAGCCGAAGGCAGAGGCTTTAACCCACTGAGCCACCAGGCGCCCGATAATCAATATTCTTAAGAAAAATTCACTGATCAAAAGAATATTTTGCATCCACTTAACTATCCAACTCTAATAGTCTTTTCAGAGTACAGTGACAGATGACTAATTATGCAAGATTCCTGTGAGATTGACCTACCTTCCTTCTCAGAAGTATGTGTGGGAATGGATTCAGACCAGGACACGACTCTGATGAGCTCCATGACTGTCATCCTCAGGAGAAAAAGCTTTCTCCAAGTCATTCAGAATATCATTATCTGGAAAGGAGTCAGTGCCCTCTAAAGGGAGGAAGTCTCTGGGTATGGATGGAGTCAAGAGAGATGGGATGCCAACCTCGTGTCCAACCATAAGGAGCTTGCCTTCTGTGAGATATCCAGTGACACCTCCAAAGCTTTGCAGAGAAACAGCTTCACCAGACATAGAAACACAATGACCTGGGGTGGTGCTCCCCGGGCCCACAGCAGCCAGTCCTCTCCCCACCTCTTTTCTGCACTTGGCAGTGTGACATGTGTTTCTAGTTTCTTCCATTTGATTAGTCTTGTACAGTGGAAGCTTCCAAAGGCAAGAGAGCTGGCAGCCCTTCCAAAATGCACTTCCAAGGATGGGCTTGTGTCTGTCCTATGTGCCCAATCAGACCAAAAGTCCCCAAATGCAGATATGACTTCACCAAGTATAATGATGCTGGTTTACCATCTCCTCGTCCCTCCCCCTATGACCCCCCCGTGCCAGGCTCTGCTCGCAGGAAGTGCTCATTACAGGCCATTATGGCTGATGCCAAAGAACCCTCATCTTGAAGACGGATTCTGGGGGAAAATAGAGGTAGGGCTTCCCCCAACCACCCGAGATGAAGAATAGGGATGTCAGTCTGATTGTCACATTTCTCTAGTGCTTTTACTTCCAAAGCCCTCTATTGTATTTTTGAATCCCCATAATCACCCTGTGAGGGAGTTCTACAGATGGGAAAACAGAGGCTCAGAGAGGCCAAGTGACTCAGCCTGAGTCATACCAGGCCTGAGTAAGCAGAGAGCTGGGGGCACAAGCCAGGCTGCCAGCTCCAAGCCTTCAAGTGTTTTCACTAATCTATTTGTACAGCCTGAAATACCTTTCACAGCACAGTAACATACGTCATCACATCTCACACAACCTCAGGAGATTGGGGAGACTAGTATTTTTTTTATTTTACAAATTCGGAAAGTAAGCTCACAACGTAAATGGCTCGCTCACAGTCATATAGTAGATAACCAAACAGGACCTTAAGCCTGAGCCCAGTTTCCTAATTCAATGCTTTTCTTCTACTGCATGACTCTTGAAAAACTACTGCTTTTCCCAAGACCTCTGCATGGTGGCAACATGACACCCTGTCATCTAATGAAGCCAGCTTCCGGTCAAAGACAGCATCTCCCAGTGTGTACCTCTCTAGGACTTCTCCCAATTAAAGTCCCAAACCAGCCACACTGGCCAGAGCCTGTCTCCCGGAAATCACTACCCTAGTCCCCAAGCCCCACCTAGCTAGATTAAGAAAGAAGCAGAACCAAACTACCTTACCGGGAAACCCTTCAGTGTCAAGAGACAATCACCATGCAAGTGATTTCTGCTGAAGTAGGTCAGAGATGAGAGCATCTCACTCTAAGTTCTTAAGTGCTACTCTCCACTACACCTCCCTCTTGGCTCATGGTTTCCCTTTGCAAATCACTGAGAAAAGAGAACCAGAGAAAGGCTCCCGCATCTTCCAATGGTCAATGTCTACAAATGGGCCTCCATACTTACCCACCTACCTCCTTCTTGTTTCAAAAGAGAAAGTGCCCAACTCCTGTCAAAAGGCCAGTTCCTCTCATGTGCTCTGAGCCTCACACCTCTCCCCTGCATCAAGTGCTTAACACCCACCCCTGCCATGATTCCCTCTCTTTTCATGCCATCAGTCTCTCCTCGGATACAGGATCATTCTGGCAGCATCTTTACACATCACCTACCTCCCCTTTCTTGCTAAGCTCTTTCTGTATAGCCACACTTTTTGAAAAAGTAGTGTAACCACAGTGTCTCCACCTTCCCCCCTGCCATCACACCCCACATACCCCAATCTGACTACAGCCCCTTCTAGCTAATGAAATCACTTTCCCAAGGTCACCAAGACCTCAGTGTTGTCAAATCCAGTGGGCTCTCCCATCCTGATCTAACTCACTCTCTTGGCAGCTTTCTACAGGTTTTTACACATCTTCCTTCTTGAAACTCTCTCCTGCCACTCTCTCCTGCTGGGTACCACAGAGGGATACAACTCAGATCTCCCTTCAAGAGTAACCCATCAGGGACTTCTGTTGCTCCTACCACCAAAAACATATAACTCAGGATCCATTCAGTATTCTCCAACTTACTTCTAAAAGTCCACCCAGTGCCCCATCCCCTCCCACTGTAGCATGGCAACAGCTTCCCAACCTCTCCCTACTTCCATGCTGGTCCTCCTCAAAGTCGTCTGCCATACAGCAACTTGTATTAGATGATGTCACCTCCCAACAAAAACCCTCCAGCTCATGACACTGAACTTCAAACAAGATCTACATTCGTGCTGTGACATGTGAGTCCCTGTCTATCTTTCCAACCTCACCTAAGCCCTTTACCCCTCTCACCAACCACTCCACCCCACTGGCTTTCTGCACAAACACTGAAGTGCTTTCCTCACCTTGGAACAGCTCACAATGCTCCTCCTCAACACGGACGGGTCCTTCCCAACCTCTGAGTCTTGGTGTGAGTCCATCTCTTCACAGAGGCCTTCCCTCATCACCCGATCTGAAACACTCCCACACAACCCTTCCTCTATTACTTTCTATCACATCACCAGATCTGTCACTTTTCTAGCATTTATCAGGAGTCCTAGTAATACCTTATCTATTTACTTGTTTGCAGATGGCTGTCCCACTGGACTATAAGCACCATGAGGGCAGGGGGGTGTCTTCTCACTCCCACATACTCAGTCCTTAGCACTGTGCCTGGCACACACTAAATACTAAACAAAAACCACTTGCATACATGAATGACTGGCTGAATGAAGAGAATCAAAGGAGAGGCTACAGAAGAACACCTAAATAATAGTATAATCCTCGACAAAAAATATGATATCAAGAATAATCTTAGAACACTTCCATAACCATGATAAAGACAATAGAAAATGTTATCCCTTAAGACCTGATTCTAATTACATGTACAGTCATAAAGAAATAAAAACAAAAACCAAAGTCTACATATACCATTTAACACAGTGAGTTTCCAGCAGATGCCCTCCCCTAGATATTATAGTACTAGATATCATTTATTGAGCATTATCTTTATGCCCTACCCTGAGCTAGTGAGCCCTTTACATAGATGAACATTTTTTAAAAGATTTTATTTATTTATTTGACAGAGAGAGAGAGATCACAAGTAGGCAGAGAGGCAGGCAGAGAGAGAGGAGGAAGCAGGCTCCCTGATAAGCAAGGAGCCCAATGCGGGGCTCGATCCCAGGACCCTGAAATCACGACCTGAGCCGAAGGCAGAGGCTTTAACCCACTGAACCCAATGCGGGGCTCGATCCCAGGACCCTGAAATCACAACCTGAGCCGAAGGCAGAGGCTTTAACCCACTGAGCCACCCAGGCGCCCATAGATGAACATTTTAATACTCCTAATTTTAGGAAGTACATAGTATTATCATTCCTGTTTTACTCTGAACAAACTGAGGCTTGGGGAATTCAAGTAACTTGTCCAAGCCCAGAAAAGTTTTAAGTGGCGCAGCCAGCGTTGCTAACCTTGTCAAGTTTAACGCCAAGATCCGTATTTGTAACCCCTCTGCTCCCATGCCATGTCTGGGTTGAGCACTTTACATGAAAAATACAATTTAATCCTTACAACAACCATGCAAGGTAGATGTTGGTTTTTATTTTATAAATAAGAGAAGCGAGTTCAGGGATGCTAAGTGCCCAGATCCACAAAGCTAATGAATGACCAAATCTGATTAAAGAGCCCACAGCCCAAACTGGATGCAAAGAGGATATGAGCCACAATGTGTCTCCCATATGTAATTTGAATTTTCTAGTAGCCACATAAAAAGAAGTAAAAGAGGTCAAATTAATTTGAATATTTTAGCCTCATAATTTTTTACCCAATATACCTAAATAGGATGACTTTAAGATATAATCAATATAGAAAGTTGTTAGTGAGATAGTTCACATTCCTTTTTTCATACTAAGTTTGACATCCAACGTGTGTAACATAGCTTACTGCACCTCTCCATTCAGATGAATCATATCCCAGCTGCTCAAGAGCCACACATGGTCAGCTATCACCATACTGGACAGCACAAGTCTGAACTAAGACATTATACTGAGCCATAGTAATATTCTGAACCAACTCACATAAAGGCAGGCACCGCTCTCCAAAGCAGATTTGGAAGAGATGAATTAACCATACATCAGACAACAAAAAATACATTAAAAATGTGAACCAGAGATGTGTGTGCAAATGTAAAAACGTGTGCAAGACAGGGTGGGAGGGAGGGGAGAATATGTCAGGAAACAAATGGGTGGCTGGGAAAATCATTAAGGAAGGGGGCTGCAAACACAGGAAGTCAATCAAGATACAGCTGTGGCAGGTGGAACCGAGCAGAACCTCCACCTGATGGAGTCGATCTTGGCTCTACAGCTGATCAACCTCAGGCAAAGCCAGGTCCCTGTGCCTCAGTTTCCTCAACTGAAAAATTAAGCTAATACCACTTACACCAGATAATACTGTGAAGGTCAAATAAAAATGCAAATGTAGATAAAATGTAGATGGGTGTGTACCTATATATACAAATGTATGTATTTTTCTTGTAAATCGTTAAATAGTATCACAACATGAATGTTTTTGTGCAAATAAAAAAATTGTTTCAGGATCTTTTCAAGTGTCTGTTGGCCATCTGTAGGGGTTCTTTGGAAATATGCCCATTTTTAAAAAGATGACTTGGAGGCTTTTTTGGTGTTAACTTATATAATTTTTTATATATTTTGGGTATTAACCCCTTATTCGATAGATCATTTGCAAACATCTTCTGCCACTCAGAAGATTCTAGATGACAATCAGGAAGGCTCCAGCAATCAGCTCATGGAGTACATCCTGCTTGCCTAAAGGCCTTGGCTTTCTCAAAGATCAGGGACGAAGAATCAAAGAACTGAATGGCCTAGGAAGAAAGGAAGACTGATAAAGTACATTTATTTTCAGGGGAAAAAAGACAAAATAAATGGCCTCACAGATCCCATCAATTCTGTGGACACTTATAAACGCAACAATGGACACTCGGACACCAAAAGGGGCCCACGAAGGTCCAAGGATCTCATAGTTTAGAATGGAAGAGACATGAGCAAACTACTAATGCGTAATAGAAAAGTGGGAAGAGACACATGGATAAAAGTACTACAGGAGCAGAGGAAAAGAGACAATGAACCAACTTAGGGAGTCAGGAAAAGCTTAGATGGAGGTGACTGTCAAGACCTCCCCTGAAGCACGGGCCACAGACAGACAAAGCTCAGGCAGAGCATTTTCAGCACAGGGTGCGCCCAAGGCTTGGACGTGTGAAGGAGGCAGGGTGAGAGCTCGGTGTGGGAGGAGGCCGGTGTGGCTCGGGCCTAGGAATGGTTTGCTTCTCATTGTTGTTTGTTTCTTGGGGGATGGGGTGGGGGTCTATAGAAGACAAAATTGGAAAATGACCCTAAGTGTAAGGGAAAGGGAGGGCAAGCCTTGATGCGCCCCTTAAGATGAGGTAAGAATTTTAAGGAAGGGGGTTCATAATCGATTGCTGTGTGTGAAGGTACTCAGGCATCCACGTGGCAGAAGGAGCAGAAGAGGCAGGCCCAGAAGCTCAGGGAGGCCAGCAAGAGGGACCACGGAACTCCAGGAAAGGGAGAATGCGGGCTTCAACACAGGAGTAGCAATGGAGGAGACCATGGGCAGGCTCCACAGCGTTCCTAGGAAGCTGAAGACCAGGCCAATCCACCATGACCAGCATGGGTCCTAACGAGGGTCAGAGGAGCCAGCAGCCTCAAGACTGCCGTCTAACGGGGAGTACCAGCTGTCCTCTCCCAGGATGATATCAGCACGATGACCCAGAGTCAAACACAGGGGACTTCCTCTTTACGAGCGGCCCCGAGGTACTCAACACTCCATCCACCAAAGTGGCCTCACTGATCCTCGGGGCCACAGATGGGAGCACCCCGCAAACACCGCCATCCCATCAGCCGTCACAACTGCCTCGGACATCCTCCGCCTACGGGCAAAGAGAGACCCTGCTTCTGTGAACCCCTTACTCCAGGGGACTCCTCCCTCTTCCTTAGTACACCTCCTGTTTCTGTTGAGAAACTACTTCGCTTTTTATGACTACAGAATGAGAACAAACTCAGTCCCCACCAGAAAAAGCACATTCAAAAGAAAAGGGAGAGGAGGATGTTAACGAGGTTGAGAATGAAGCTCCCGTCACAAAATAAAACTTGACTTGGGCTTTCAGACGTCCCGAGCCAAACAATTGCTTAATTCTTGTCATAAACACCCTTCTCCGTAAACCAGAAAGGCGCTATTTTTAGAACTTTTTCCATGATGCACTTGTTCTTTAATGGAGGAGATAAAGGCAGTGAGAAGCAATCAGAAGTATGAACCCGTATACTTTATGTCACAGTTGAGTACCAACCCACACTTCTGTAACCTTCACAGTTATAAGCCCATATGGAAATGTAATAGGGTCATGATCTCAGTTTCTTCTTAACTTCCTCAGAAATTCTTTTAACTTTTTACTTTGAAATCTTCAGCTATGTTTTTTTTAAATCCAAGTCTTGGGAAGAAGTGATGAGGCTGAGTTACAGAAATGTCACCATCATTACCAGATCAGCAACTAACAGTACTCCGTGAGCCATGACCAAGGCAGAGAGCCGTCATGGGGGGAGGAAGGGGTTAATGAGAAAGGGAATCAACACTTAGTGAGGACCTACTAAGTATCAAGCACTAAGTGAGGTCTTGCTTCCTTCCTCCTACATTCATTTAATGAACACTTCACCAAGCACTGACTATGTGTCAGCATCGTGTTCAAGGGCAGGGATGTAGGAAAATAAAGAGAGACACTGACCCTGCCTTCACAGACCTTCCATCTACCAGAGGAGGCAATTCCCAGGGGCATGAGTGCTCAATGTGGAAACTGCACATGGCGTGCCATGTCTGAGGAGGTTGAACTGGCCTGAGATGGGACAGGGACAGTTGGGAAGGTGTGATGTCTACACTGAGATTTGAGGAATGGGTAGGAACTAGCCCGGCCGAGAGAAGGATCAAGAACTTGCAGGCAGAGGAAGAGCATGTTCCAAGGCCCAGGGGCAAGAGAGAGTTGGATGCTCAGAGTGAGCAGGGAGCAGCCAGATAAAGCCGGGGAGACGAGCTGAGTCTTGTAAGTCATGACATAAATTTTAAGTTCATCCAAAGCAGCAAGATTACATTAAAGGATTTTAAGCAGGGAGTAATAAGATCATACTTGTGGTAAAGCGTTGCAAATCCTCACTACTATCCTTTGGGGTAGGTTGTATCCTATTTCATGAGGATGAGGAAAGATGAGTGAGGCTTAGTAACTTTCAGAAAGTCACACAGCTGGAATGCGGTGGAGTCTTGGAAGAGAATTCGGGTCAATCTGACTCCAAATCTCCTTCTCTTTCCACTGTATCATCCTGTCTCTTAAGAGAAAGAAAAGAAAAAAGCTTTGGAAAATCCTCAACCCTCATTTCACCTGATTATTTATAACTTTTTACCAAAATCAAATACAGGGTCGATCTCTGGTATCACCAAACATTTGAGTGTTCCCATACGTGTTTTGAGTAGACAGTTTATTAAAATATAATAAACACATACACAAAATGATCCTCCTAGGAGAAAAGCCGAGAATCGTCCCCCTACCACAAGATCCCAGTCCTCAGACAGGAGAGGACTGGCCAGTAGGAGCCCCATGGACAGTGAGAGCACACAGAGCAACCAGGCACAGGCTGGCCTTCAGGACTGGAATGCAAGGGCAAGGCCATGCATCCAGCTGCCCTTCCCAAGCTCATGTTCAACAGACCATCAAGTGGTCCTCCAAACACCCCTGGTAATGACAAACTTACAACCTATAGGCACAGCCTGTCCCACACTTCAGACAGTTCTGAGTATTTAAAAAGACTCTTTACAAGAGGCAAAACTAGCCCAAAACCCAGGTGCTTGTGGCAAAACTTCCTGCTGTCCAAGTCAGAGGAAATCTCAATTTCAAGGCACACAGAGTCTATTTCTAGGACAAAGGATAACACCTTTGTTCCCATACACTGGAGACTCTGGCCCGTGAGACTGGCAAACACAGACTCATTCCAGACCCAGGACCCGCCTCAGCCCTCCCTCGGCAGCAGACAGCCCCTCGGCACGGCCCCTGCACAGGCGGACAGCAAGCGCGGCTGTGCATGTGTGCAGGGAGCTGACTTCAGTTCTCTGCACCTCAGTCCTGCTGCCTGGGGAGGGGGCTGGCTCAACCCACCTCCCGCGCCTCCTGCACATCCTCCCGAAGGGCGGCTGGGGCAGCGAGCTCACACACGTAAGGGAGGCATCCCTATACTTCTCCCATCAAATCCCTGTGCAGTGCACAAAACGGAAATGCTCTTCCTTTAAACAATAATGAAAATGTTAAAACTTTAGGGATCCCTGGGTGGCTCCATCAGTTGCAAGCGTCTGCCTGATTCAGCTCAGGTCATGATCTCAGGGTCCTGGGATTAAGCCCTGCATCGGGCTCCCTGCTGAGTGGTAAGTCAGCTTCTCCTTCTCCCTCTCCGCCCCTCCCCCCTGCTTGTGTGCACATGCTCTCTCTTTCTTTCTCTGACAAATAAATAAAATCTTTTTTAAAAATGTTAAAACTTAGGGGCACATGGGTGGCTCATTCATTAAGCATCTGCCTTCAGCTCAGGTCATGATCCTGAGGTCCTAGGATCGAGCCTAGGTCCTGAGCTCTCTGCTCAGCAGGAAGCTTGCTTCTCCCTCTTCCACTCCTCTGCTTGTGTTCCCTCTCTCACTGTGTCTCTCTCTGTCAAATAAATAACAAAAAAAAATTTTTTTTAAATGTTAAAACTTTAGATTGAGTAAAATGATTACTCACACCAATTCTCAGTGACAGTGACAGAAGAAAGTGGCTCATGAGATTGGACAGGCAGTGTGAACTGGGACTACCTTGTCCTGTGAACTCTGGCACTTTCTACCAAGTTTTAAATGTTTGTACCCTCTGTCTCCTTCATTCCAGGAACCTATCATACTCACAAGAGCCCAAATGTTTAGAGAGCCAACAGTCAATAAAGGGAACTAAGCTCTAATATGGCAAACTTCCAGTTACACCAAACATGTTGAGATGCTATTTAAACATTAAACATTTAAGGGGCACGTGGGTGGCTCAGTCAGTTAAGTGTCCAACTCTTGATTTCGTCTCAGGCCATGATCTCAGGGTCATGAGATCAGGTCCAGAGTCGGACTCCACACCCAGCAGGGAGTCTGCTTCGGATTCTCTCTGTCTCCCCCGCCCTCCCCCCTGCTCATGCACGCTCTCTTTCTCTCTCAATAAATAAGTAAAATCTTTAAAAAATCATAATAAAATAAAAATTCAACATTGAAAAAGAAATAGAAAAGTTCCAAATCGCAGGTACCAGAAACAAAGCAGGAACACAAAACCAAAGCAGCCAGTAGGAGCCAAAACCAAGCAAGCCCAGGAATTTCTCAGAAGCAGGGGTTACCAGAACAGGGTATATGCTATAGAGGACAGGGGGGAACACACGTGCTCTGACTGGGGTGACAAAGGGCTGCCCTGGCGGAGAAACACAGAACAAAAGACATCTACCACATGTATCAAGACATAAAAAGGAAACTGGAACACCAATCTATGAGAGAATCAGAACCCCAGTCCTGTGCTGTACAAAGTGTGGAGTCGGAATTCCCACTGTTCACATGGTTGGGAGCCCCAGGGCTAAAACTCTTGCAGAAAAGCTGGTCTGACCCAGGCGAAAGTTTGTGATATATGGCACAGGCAAATCTCAACCACCACATCCAGATGTCTCCACAACTGGGAACCCAGTGGCCTCCCACCAAAACCTCTCTCGTTGTCGAGAAGCTCACCACAAGAGGAAATGAACTACCAAGAGAGAAGATTTAAAAGCATGCCTACGTGTTTAAAGCAATGAAAAAGAAAAAGAAATGTTAGCAGGACTGAATTTAAAAATGGGCAAGCGACATGAATAAGCTTTTCACCAAAGGAAATCTGTAGTTGGAAACAAACTCATGAAAAGATGTTCAGCATCTTGAGCCATTTACTAAAATGCAAACTAAGACCACGATGAGGTATCACGACATCCTCATTAGTAAGAAAAATGAAAAAGAGTGGCAAAATCCAACGCTGGCAAGGATGCAGAGAAACTGGATGTTTCCTATGTTACTGGTAGGAAGATAAAGTGATAGAACCAACTGCAATTGGCAAATAGTTTGGCAGCTTCTTACAAGACTAAATATATACTTTACATGCATGCACACACACACAAACATAAATGAATGCGTGTAAAAACTGGGGAAGCCCAACTACAATCTTTAATTTAATTAACATGACTCTACACATGTCGCTTTCCTAGTTTTGCTATTGTAGGACAGTTATATAAATGTTACCACTGAGAGAAGGGGGTGAAGGGTACCAGACACTCTCTCTACTAGTTTTGCAACTTCTGGTGAATCTGTAGTTCTTCCAAAATAAAAAGCTTTCAAAAATCAATATTGGGTATAAAATGCAAGTTGTAAAATATCACAGTATGATATCATTTGTGCAACTATATTTTTTAAAAAACACACAATTATACTACATGTGTATTCTGGATAAATACATAAGTAATACAAATATTTAAACAGTAACAAGCAGACACACAACTTCAGGGTAGTGACTTAGCACTAGAGATAAGTTCAAAGAGCACTCAACTTTAATATTTTAATTGCTACAAAATGATTTGAAGTGAAAAATCACTATCTAGACAGTATAAATAAAGGAATGCTTATTAATTAATTACTCTCTACTACTCTGAATATTTTGAAGATTTCTAAATTAAAACCAAAAACATACATACAAGGAGGGGCGCCTGGGTGGCTCAGTCCATTAAGTGTCTGCCTTCAGGTCAGGTCATGATCTCAGGGTCCTGGGATCGAGCCCCATGTTGGGCTACCTGCTCAGTGGAGAGTCCTCTACACCCCCGCCTCCCCCCTCAGGCTCTCTCTTCCTCTCCCTCTCTCTCAAATAAATAAATAAAACCTTTAAAAATATATATTCATACAAGGAGGTTTACTGAAGCATTATCTGTAATAGCCAAAAATTGGAAAGAGTTACATATCCATCAACAGGGGATAGCTAAATAGATTTGGATATAGTCGTGCAAAGGAATACAAACCAACCATTAAAAAGAATGAAGGGGATATGTACGCTTAGGGAAATGCCCCGAATACACAATTAAGTGAAGAAGAAAAAAATGCAAATTGGAAATATAGTTTGACCTCATTTCTTGTTTAAAAAAATCAACATAAATATATACAAACATATTATAATAAAACTCATATACTATTTTAAAATGGTTACTTCCAAGAAACAGTGGGCATTTCACTTTTTACTTTATATGCCTCTGTTTTAAAATCTGATAAAGAGGGCACCTGGGTGGCTCAAGTCAATTAAGCACCTGCCTTCAGCTCAGGTAATGATCTCCAGGTCCTGGAATCGAGCCCCACATCGGGCTCCCTGCTCAGCAAAGAGTCTGCTTCTCTTTCTCTCTCCCTCTGCCCCTCCCCACTGCTCATTCTCTCTCTCTCTCAAATACGTAAAATCTTTAAAAATAATAATAAAATAAAATCTGATAAAGAAGAATCTGTTTTATTTCCAAAAATTGAAAATTTTTTCTTATTAAGATATAATTAACATATAACATTATATTAGTCTCAGGAATACAACCTCATGATTTGATATATGTATATATTAATGAAATGATCACTACACATAGTTTCTTTTTTTTAAAGAAAAGTCTTAGCAACTTTCAAATATTCAATAAAGTATTATTAACTATAACCACCTTTCGTAAGCTACATCCCCAGGATTTATTTACCTTGTAAGTGGAAGTTTGTACATTTTGAGCCCCTTCACCCGTTTCTCCCACCCCCAACTCGGCAGCCACCAATCTGTTTTCTGGGTCTGTTCTCTGACTCTCTGAGCTCAGGTTTTTTTGTTTGCCTGTTTGCTTTTAGATTCCACATATAATAAGTGAGATCACAGAGTATTTGCCTTTCTCTATCTGACTTATTTCACTTAGCACTGCCCTCAGTATCCATCCATCTTGTCCTAAATGGCAGGATTTCCTTTTTCGAGAACTTTTTTCAAAAGGATTTAATGAACCCCAAATTGAAACTTAATATTAACCTACTACTGTTGAACATTTACTATATGTCAGAGTGTTTGCATTCAGAACCATCCCTGCTCCAAACAAATCTATGGGCACCTATGATTCTCATCCGCACTCACTACCTCCACTTGAAGACAAGGAAGAGGAAGAAAAGGAAGCTCTTAGAAATGAAATGCTTTGCGTGAAACCACACAACTGAACACGTTGCTCAGTGGGCTGTAACATGCTGTGCTGTTTCAGCCCAGCACTTGGACGACCTGCGTGAAGAACAGCAGCAGAACATCTGAAGAACACACAGCACTGACCAGATGTCCGTACGGGGAGGCGGACAGCCTCGTGAGCTGGACCACGCGCCCCCCCCCACCTCCCGACCTGGGTGAATGATGTGCCCAGGCTCCAGCCACTACAAAGGCAGACTACATCTTGACCTGGCTCCCTCATAGGGAAGGACTGAAAGAGGAGGGGATAGGGAAAAGTGGTCTCCCCTCCACGTCTTTCCCACAGCCGTTCCAGGGGGTGAAAGGGGCGGGCATGGCAGCAGAGTGCTCCCACGTGGTTTTGACGTGAAAACCACGGTCAAGTCCACAGAGCAGGAGCGATGCTCTCAGACACCGACCGTGACCTTCCGCCCTAAAAAGGCAGAAAGCGTGGTAATAAGCTCGGAAATGCACCCCTTCAAATCCCACTTCAGGAAAGGATTCTCTACGCAGCTGCATGTTCAGGTAGCAGACAGCCTCCTATTAGCTTCCTGAGGGATGGAAACCCGAACTTTCTGCTGAGGCACTACCAGTGGCTGAGCAGGAAGGTAGCTGAGAGGTCTGACCCTTCTGGCCCATGTAGGACTCCTTTAGTTGGTGTCTCTGCTGCAGAGCCTTCCTTAGATTTGCACTGTGGTCTGACGTTCCCCCAGCCCAGGGCTGCCTCCTACCCCTTTTCTTTCATAGATATTACCCAGAGTCTGCATCCCACAGAACTCAACCCTTACAAGGGTCCTCTGGCTGGACCTACACAATGACTAAGATACTTTCAGAATCTGAAAATAAACTGGCCCTCTGAAAGAACAAATGCTCATGCCAAATGGCGGTCAAGAGAACAGGTGCTCAAGAACAGCAGACAAAGTGGGCTTGGTCCTCAGTCCTGAGATGAAGTTGATCATGGACCCCTACCAGGTCTAAAGCCAAATGGTCTGGTATAACCCTGGACTGAGAAAGAACAGAGGCCTGGGAAGAAAAGAATGCACAGAAGGAACTGGCCTAAATGGGAAATGGGTTGGGTTTAAAGTCACATAAACCTGGTTCTCAATCCAAAGTCCACCATGTCCTGCCAGGTGACCATGAACAAGTTAGTGACCTTCCCTATGTCCCCATTTCTGCCTTTGTAAAACTGCTCTGAGGTTGTCCAGAGTATTGAAGACAGGAAGCACAGAGCCCAGCACACGGTAAGTTAGTGCCTCCTTTTTTCCTATAATCAGTCCGGGACGGAGACATGAGGAGTAAAGTGAGGACCAAAGCCACCTTGCCCGAGCTCAGGGAAGAACAGTCTAACAGGGAAATAAGTTCACCTTGAAAATACCAAGTGCAATCCATTTAAAAGCAAAACTGCTATTTCCAGTCCACTTGCGCTTTGTGTCAAATTTTTCCTAGAAGGGGGAGAGTCGGACATATCCATACTCTTACTCAACCGTCATTTGGCCAGTGGCACCTACGTAAGAAAACCGAGCAGGAAATTGGCTGTAGGCTATGGCCAGGAAACAGAGTTTTCTGTTTCAAACTTACTATCAACTTCCAGTTTCCAGTCTAGGAGGTTAGGAGCTTGGAAATTGTCACTTGATCCTAACAACAAATGAAAAGCTAAACAAACCCCCCAAATCAACAATTCTTAGATCTGTCAGAGAAGTGAAACTGCAGGTAAACTACTGCACCAAAAACTAGAGAAGGAGCCAGGTGAATAAAAAGTGACAACCTGCCAGAGAAGAAGCCCATGAGCAGAAGCTTCCACAATAACCAGGACCAGATAGGAAAACCTACCCCAAAACTGGCAGATCTCTGGAGGCTCAGTGTGGCCAAGTCCCAGAGTTACAAAGTCCAGGGAGAGCTAGGCGTGTGGTTTTGTGAGTTTTATCTCCAGGAGCTATACCAGATCCTCACCGTGAAAATCACAGAAAAATCCCCTCCTGCTTCTAGAAGAGGAGAAAGGTAACTATATTGAAATACACCAGAGCATTCTGTTCTCTTTCAGAAAGGCCTGCCCTCGGGAGAAAGTGTACAAACAGAGCCTAATGTGTTGGGTTTCATGGAGCCTCCCTGACCCGGGGGGAGGGAGGGAAATACCCAATTCTGGGCCCTTCTATACATTTTGTCTGGCCGAAGTAGGGGAAATACTCAGGCATTGAGTGAAATTCACATCCCCATAAACTCCCTAAAATAGCTCATCATAGGACTGTGCAATGCTGCCTCTGCCTGACCCCTCACCCCCACACTACTAAGGGTCTACTTACCCATGAGCCTTTTACCTAGTACATCAAGCTCAGTTTTCAAAACATTGCAAGGCACACTAGGAGCCAAAAAACACAGTCTGAAGACCCAGAGCTAACATCAGAACCAGGCCCAGACATGGAGGGGTGTTGGAATTATCAGACCCAGAATTAAAACTACTATGAATATGCAAAGGGCTCTAATGAAAAATGTGACATCCAAGAGCAGATGGGTTATGTAAGCAAAGTGATGGAAATTCTAAGAAAGAACCAAAAGGAAATACTAGAGATCAAAAACACTGTGACAGGGGCACCTGAGTGGCTCAGTCAGTTAAGCGTCTGCCTTGGGCTCAGGTCATGATCCCAGCATTCTGGGATCGAGCCCCATATTGGGCTCCTTGCTCTATGGGAAGCCTGCTTTTCTTTCTGCCTGCCACTCCCCCTGCTTGTGCTCTCTCTCTCCCCCTCTCTGAAAAATAAATAAATAAAATATTTAAAACAAAAAAACAAAAAAACACTGTGACAGAGATGAAGATTGCCTTTGATGAGCTCATCAGCAGACTGAACACAGCTGAGGAAAGAATCTCTGAGCTTGAGGACCGAAAAGCAAAGACAAAAAGTGTTAGGAGTTAGTTGGGCAGTTGGTTAGTCAGGGACGGGGTCCCCAAAAAGAACACATGGAGTCAGGACAGCTAAGATTGAACAGCACTGACATCCTATTTGCAGCTTAGACAGGACCCCACTGGCATTGTTTTGCAGCCTTTGCAGAAATGATTTCTGCAAAACTTCTTAAAATAAAACAAGTAGCCACAGAGCATTTGACACTATCACGAGCAAGAGGCAGCTAAGACAAAAGCCCCCAGTTGTCAGCCCAAAAAGACCATCAGCATGTAGACATGAACCTAATAGATAGATACATGATCAAAGCCCTGATTGGCACGACTCAGCACACCCTGGCTGCTTAAGATAGTTCAGCAAAAGAGCTCCCAAAAAACCCTAAACTTAGAAACTCTAATAACAAGCCTCTCGGGTCCCCTCCCTCTTCGAGAGCTTTGTACTCTTGCTCAATAAACTTTGTCTTGCTGCCCACCATCTCTGTCTGGTCTACCTCTTCATTCTTCAAAGCAGCGTGACCAAGCACCACAGGCGCTAAAGGAATAGAAATCCTGTAATAAAAGGACCAACAAAATACATGAATAAAACAGAATACCCAGGGACTGTGGGACAACTGCCAAAGGTGTAACATATGTGTAATGAGAACACCAGAAGGGGAAGAAAGAGAGAAACAGAAAAAATATTTGAAGGAATAATGTCGGAATTTCCCCCCAGTTAATGTCAGACACCAAATCCCAGGTCCAGGAATCTCACAGAACACCAAGCAGGATACAGGACCACAAAACAAACAAGCAAACAAAACACACTGAGGCATATCGTATCCAAATGGCAGGAAATCAAATGTCGAGAAAAGATACTGAAAGAAGCCTGAGGAAAAAAACTTATTAGGAGCCAAGATAAGAATTACATCTAACTTCTTCTCAGAAACATAAACAAAAGAGAGCAGACTGGAATATTTAAAGAGTTGAGAGAAGAAAAAAAGAAAAAAAACCAGCCTAGAATTCTGTACCCCGTGAAATTATCTTTCAAAAGTGGACGGGCACCTGGGTGGCTCAGTCAGTTAAGCGTCTGCCTTTGGTTCAAGTCATGATCTCAGGGTCCTGGGATCCAGCCCCACATCGGGCTCCCTGCTCAGCAGGAAATCTGCTTCTCCCTCTCCCCCTCCCCCCATTTGTGATTTCTCTCTTGCTCTCAAATAAATAAATAAAATCTTAAAAAAAAAAGTGAAGGAGAAATAATGAGTTTTCCTGACAAAAATTAAGGGAATTTGTTGCCAGTAGAACTGCTTTGCAAAAAATGTTAAATGAAGTTGTTCAGGGAGAAGGAAGATAATACAGGTCAGAAACTCAGATCTACATAAAGAAAGAGCATCAGAAAAGGAAAAAGTGATGGTAAATAAAACCTTTTATTTTTCACATTTTTAAATGATGTAACAGGTAACACTTTGTTCAAAATAAAATAGCAACAATGTGTTTAATTCTGTATGCATACATCTTTATCTCTATCTGCTTACCTATGCTTATGGATAATGACAGCAATGATACAAGGAACAGAAGAGAGGAATCAAGAATTAGGATTATTTTGTTATTATATAAGGTACTACCCATGAAGCAGTACAGTGTTATTTCAAAGTAGACTCAGATTAGTTGTAAATATATATTGCAAACTCTAGGGCAACCACTAAAAAAAGTAAAAGAATAAGTATAATTGATATGCCAAGAAAGGAGAGAAAACAGAATCATATAAAACACACAAAAAGCAGAAACTAAATTAACTTAATTTCTTAAATTAATCAACTTTAACTAATTAAAACCACAAAAAGCAGAAAAAGTGGACAACAAAATAGAAACAAAGACCAAAGGCAAAATATAGAAAACTGTTACAAATATGGCAGATATTAATCCAACTGTATCAATAATCACTTTAAACATCAATAGTATACATATGCCAATTAATACAGAGATTATTGAAATGGATCAAAAAATAAGATCCAATTGTCTACAAGAAACCCACTTTAATTTTTTTTAATTTTTTTTATTTATTCATTTTTTTTAAATTTAAATTTTATTTTTATTCTTTGCCCAAGGGGTACAGGTCTGTGAATCATCAGGCTTACATCTTTCACAGCATTCACCAAAGCACAAACCCTCCCCAATGTCCATAACCCATCCACCCTATCCCTACCCTCCCACCCCCCAGTAACCCTCAGTTTGTTTTATGAGATTAGAAGTCTCTTATGGTTTGTCTCCTTCCCCATCCCATCTTGTTTCATTATTTTTCCCTCCCTACCCCCCNGTCTCTTATGAAGAAACCCACTTTAAATATAAAGGCACAGATAGATTAAATAAAAGGGTGAAGAAAGCTATACCAAGCTAACACTCAAAAGAAAGCAGAAGTAACTATATTAATTTCTGGGAGACCAGACTTCAGGGCAAGAAAAGTTATCAAGCATAAAGAAGGGTATTACATGATGATAAAGGGGTCAATTTTTCAAGAAGATACAACAACCCTTAATCTATATATGCCTAACAAGAGAGCATCAAAGTATGTGGGGCAAGAACTGTGAGAATTGCAAGGAGAAATGGATGAATCCACTACCAAGTTGGTGACTTCAACAAACCTCTGTGAGAAATGGACAGAACCAGTAGGCAGAAAATCACTAAGATCGTAGTTGAACTCAACACCACAATCAAATGGATATGACTGACAATCTATAAACTACTTCATCCAACCACAGCAATATACATGTTCTTCCCAAACTCTCCTGCAACATTCAGCAAGAGAGACCACATTCTGGGCCATGGAACACACCTTAACAAACTTAAAAGAACAGAAATCATACAACGTCTGCTCTCAGATCACAGTGGAATTAAAACTGGAAATCAATAACAGAAAGATAGCTATAAAATCCCAAAATATTCAGTGCTGAAACAACACATTTCTAAATAATACATGAGATCAAAGAAGAAATCTCAAGAGAAATTTAAAAAGATTTTATTTTTTTTTAAAGATTTTTATTTATTTATTTGACACGGAGAGAGAGACTACAAGTAGGCAGAGAGGCAGGCAGAGAGACAGGGAGAGGAGGAAGCAGGCTCCCTGCTGAGCAGAGAGCCCGATGCGGGCCTCGATCCCAGGACCCTGAGATCATGACCTGAGCCGAAAGCAGAGGCTTTAACCCACTGAGCCACCCAGGCGCCCTTAAAAATATTTTAAACTAAATGAAAATGAACACAGAATTTATATGCACATTTGTGGGGTACAGTGAGAGTTGTGCTTAGAGGAAGATTTATAGCATTGAATGCATATATGAATAAAGAGGAAAGATGAAAAATCAATAATCTAAGTTTCCACCTTAGGAAACTAAAAAAAAAAGAAGAAGAAGAAGAAGAGCAAATTAAATCCAAAGTAAGAAGGAGAAAAGAAATAATAAAAATTAGAGCCAAAATCAATGAAATTGGAAATAGAAAATCCTTTGAGAAAATCAACAAAATCAGAATCTGGTTCTTTGAAAAGATCAGTAAAATCCATAAGCCTCTAGCCAGGCTAACTAGTCCCTGGGATGGGACCCAGATGTCAGCTTCATATTGCCAATCAGTAAGCAACTACTTCTGCCAGAGGAGGTCAACAAAAGCACTAACATCACTTCCTTTCTTTCATCCATTCAACCAGTTTAAAAAAACAAAACAAAACAAAAAACACTACTGATAAGCATCTACTATAAGCCAGACACTGTTTTAAGTGCTTGGGATATATCAATGACCAACAAAGAGAATAAGTAAATAAGTTCTATAGTATATTAGAAGGTACTAAGTGGAGAAAGGAAAAGAACAGGAGAGAATTAAGAGGTGTGGGTATTTATTTTCTTATGAATGTCTGTGTATATATAACATACATACGTGCATATATCTATCAAGCAAATATTTTATTTTCTTCCCTCTTATTCCCTTATCAAACATAAGATGTATTAATAATAGTTTACACCTCAGTTATTTAAGTGACAGAATATCAAAGGGAAGAGTAAACATCCCCCAACGATTTTGCACCCTCTCAGGTGGGAAGAGTTGGCACATTTTTGGTTATATGCAGGTAGATGGATCATGTTAGGTGGAAGTATGACTCCGTTACTGTCTTTATCTGACGAGTAAGTATGGTTTAAGGAAATGTGTATGACAGGCTGACAGGGGTGAACTCTAATGATTAGTTTTATAGATCAACCTGGCTACGCCACCCGTACCCAGTTATTCGATCAAACACTAATCTAAGCATTCCTGTGAAGGAATTTTGTAGATGTGATTATCATCTACACTCAACTGACTTTCAGGAAAGCAAATCATACCCTATAATCTGGGTGGGCCCCATCTAATCAGTTGAAAGGCCTTAAGAGCAAACCTGAGGAAGAACAAATACCATCTGTGGACTTCGGCACTGGATCCTTCCAAGAGTTTCCAGTTGGCCAAGCTGCCCTACAATGAATTTTGGACTCACCTAGCCAACCCCCACAATCTCATAAACCAACACCTTGCAATAAATCTCTGGATATATAAATATCCCTGTGGTTCTGTTTTCTGGGAGAACCCTGACTAATGCAGGTAGCCCCCCAGAGAAAAAGACATTTGAGCCAAGACTTGCAGCTGGTGAGGCAGCTGCCACACAAGACATCTGAGAGAAGACCAAGCCTGGTGTGCGCAAGGAGCACGCACCAGAAATGCGGCTGAGTAAGAGTAAGCAAGACAGAGAGCAGCAAGGAAGGAGGTTGCTTTATTAACCAAAGCAGCAGCAGGGGCAGGGAAAGTGCAGGCTGTACACCGAAAGGTCTCCTCCAGTTTTCTTTCCATGATGCACTGAGCCCATAGCAGGACCAAAAGCTATGCTTCCAAGTGCCCTTCCTTCTCTAACGTGACACAGATGAATGCTCCCAGCCCCACTGTTGGCAGAAGCTGTGGGACACCATGAGGAAATCACCGGTAGTGAACTCATCTGCCATTCAGCGCCCTGAACATGAGCTGCGTCTTGCTGCCCGTTCCTGTCTTAGGAGTCTGCAGGAGTCAGGCCAGAGAGGACCCAGTCATCAGAGCCAGGGTCAAGAACTTGAGTGGCCATCACCAGGCAGACAGACAGCGTATGTTGTCATCTCTGGGTAAGACAGAAGTTTGCTGTGCGCAAGGGATAACGCTCTTCACTGGTCCACCCAGGCTGAGTGGGAAAAATGAAGGCCAGGCGCCATCAAAGATAATACACGATTTGGGTGCGGTACCACCAAAACCAGTAAGAGTCACTGGGGTGCGTTAAGCCTAGTGAACCCCCTTGCCCAGGCTTCCCAGCCGCTCGTGAGTCCCAGCAACAGGGAGAAAGCCGCCGCCACAGGTTTGCCTTATGACAAAGGTTACCAGAACAACGACAAATTCAAGTACATTTATTAACCTGGAAAGATGTTCATGATGATATAAAGTGAAGCAAAGGTAACACAACCACATTAAATGTATGTATTGATTCTTAGATACATTTGAACTTCATAAATATTAACTATGAAAGAACGTATTTATTAGTCTTCAGGAAATAGGATATACTTAACAAAAAGATTTAAAAAATGCATACAAAAATTATAACAAAGCCATCTGGTTAGTGGGATTACAGGTGATTTTAGCTTGTTTCCTATTATCTTGTTTTCCTCTAATAATATGTATTGATCAAATAATGAAATTATTTATGGTTTATAAGTAAAAACCCCTTCACGTACATAGATCTAGCTCCTTCCCTACTCCCTCAAGAAAATGAATTGACACCTGTAACCTCAATAAACTGGACTAGAGGTGTTTGCAGTCTCCCTTTACCTACAGAAAAGTACAAAGCTCAAAGGAGTTAGGTCACTTTCGCAAACTCACACATCATGATGTGTACCAGCAAAGACATGAATCAGAGGGTCCTGAAGTTCCCTTCCAAACCACACACTTGTTTTGTACCATTTTCTTAGCCCACAGGGAAGTGGGCTAAGACCCCAGGGAAGTGAGGTGTCAGGAGAGCTAGCCCCTTGCCCTTACCTCAGCCAGGCGGGAGTGCTTGTGGACATTCTCGCCTTTTTGCACGCTGGGAGCCAGCTGCTGCAGGACACCCCTGCTGCTTGTCAGAGCTCTGGTCAGCCGAGCAAACTTCCCCCAGCCTGGAGCATGCAGAGGAGAGAAAAGACAGTTTCAACCACGTCCTGAAGGTCACGGACATTCACACCACCAGTTACCCTGTCAGAAGCACACACACCTGCTGTCCTCCTGGGCTTCCGAGAGTCATTCTGCATTCCTCTCAACCCAGACATGCTGCTCAGAAAAGCATCTAGACACATTCAAATGTGTGTAGCAATTTATTATTCCCTATACTTTCACTCTGACCTAATCATAGTTTTGTGACGTAGGTAGGGCAGGTTTCAGTTCTGTTTTACAAATGGGGAAACTGAGGCACGGAGTGCCTAGACAATTTCAAAGTGTCTAGAACCCAGATCTTCCCACTCTGGCCCAAAGCTTTCGTGCCAGATAATACCAGGCAGTCGAGATATTTCTCTGACTTTGTGACTGGGCTCAGGCTGCTCCCAACTCCCACATAGTCTGATCCAGCAGAGACCAAGCTGGTTCCAGGGATGCAAGGACAAGCCAGTTAAATGACCATCCCATGCATTACAATCTCCAAAGCCAGGGGAATAAGAAATGAATCGAATCCCTGGGTAGGTAGGGGGAAAGCATGGGCACATTTTAGTCTGTTCTGAGATGGGAGAAAGAGCACTGGTGAAAGGTTCCCCAAATAACAAGAATCCCAAAGAGCCTAGTACTGAACTTGGATTTTTTTAAGGTCTCTGTCAGAGTCAGGGTCTCTTTCAGCCCAAAACAAAACTGGAATTGAATTCTGCAAAGCTTTTTAAGAACAGAAAGTGTATTTTTCATCAGGTAAAACACAGCTGTGCACACAAAGATCAACAGGGCTCTGCAACCCCCAACTCAACCCCCCCCCCACTACCATCTCTATCCCACCACCACGACCCATACTCTGACACAAATGATGAGAAGGAGGTGGCAGGACAGACAGCCCAGACCCTGCCTGGCAGGGAGCTCAGGGTCCCAGTCCATAAGCTGATCTAGCACAAGTGATGAAAAGAAAGATCCCTGGACCTCTGGGCATTTCACCAGGCTCAGGCTAGCTTCTCGAGCTTTGGGCTAGCCCTGAAATCTTTCCAAGAATGTGGCTCTCAAAGGAGCTGGCTGTCCACTGCCTGAGTGGAAGACATGGGAAGATGAGTGGGTGTTGGATGGGGAAATGGACAGACAGTGTAAAATTCTCCATCACACCTCTACCAGGATGACCAGGCTCTGCCTGTTCTGAAGGAAGGAAATAAGTTCTCTTCCAAGTTCCACTCCATGCTTTCGTTTCTGAACTATGGATATTTTCTAACAGGAATCATTGCCTGGTCAGATGAAAAAACTTCCTTCATTCATGCATTAATTCTGTAAATATAATTACTACATGCCAGCATAGTGCTAGGTCCTGGAGATATTAAGATCAATAAGATACAGATTCTGGCATCGAAGAGCACACATCCCAGTAGGGAAGACTGACTGATAAATTTTATTTTATTTATTTATTATTATTATTATTATTATTATTATTATTATATTTGCCCCAGGGTTACAGCTGACCAATAAATTTTAAAAGCCATGATATGGTAAGCTAAGTTCTGGGACAGACATGAGTATAGGAGGCTATGGTCAAAACTGTCCAGAGACAGCACAGCTAATCCAGGCTAGGGAGTCAGGGAGGGCTTCCCGGAGGAGGTGACACTAGAGACAAATTTTGAAAGATGAGTAGGAGTTAAAAACACAAGAAGGAAAATAGAGATGTGGCACACAGAAGGCATAGCACCTACAAAGCCAAAAACCATAAAATAGGGTAATATGTCAATGAAGAGTAAGACACCCTGAATGGCTGGATGAAGGAGGCATGGCTGGTAGAGGGAAGAAGGATGCAGACCGTAGTCTGACGTGATGTTAAAGTGGTTGCCAAGGGCCAGATGGAAAAGAACATCGGTGGTAAGAACCGAGCGAGCAAGTTAAGAAATTTGAACTTCATTCTGAAACCCACAGGGAACCAGGGAGGAGTTTAAATAGGATGATGAGGAGGAAACACACCGATTTCACTACAGAAAGACAGAATGGGAATGCGCATGGTAGGCTTTAAAACTACAAGGTTGACAGATAAAAGACCAGTCAGGACCCCAGGCAAGAGGTCCTGCATGTGTGCACAACCCAGGGCCTGGGCCAGACAACAAGGGGAGCTTGAGAACAGCTGCAGGGTAGGACCCCCAGAACTCGGGAAGCAACAGCTGCAGAAGGAGAGAAGAGGCAAACCAGGAGGCCTCTAGGTTCCTGGTTTGGGGGACTGGGGTGACAGCCACGCAATGAGATTAAAAACCCATCAGAGAAGCAAATGCATGTGATGGAACCATAACAGGCACCATTTGGACCAGAGCCATCAGGAGAAACCCTCCTGGAATCAATGAATCTCCTGTTGTCCAAAAGGCCAAATGGGAGGAGACAACCCAATGAGAACCTAGCTCAGGATGAGCTTCCTGACGGGAAGTGCGGTAGACCTTTTCCACAAGGAAGATAAGGTTCGAGGGCACCCTTCCCATTTACTGCCCCTCCACTGACGAAACTGTCCAGTCCCTCCTTTTACACTCCCCCTGGCCTGAGGCCGACTTCTATCTGTCCAGCACACACACGTACTGGGTGTCTTTGGGGTGAAAGAGGGTGGACAGGAAGGGGAGGCATGAAAGCAGAAGAAGCCTAGAAGGAACGAAACACAACGTGCAATCCAGCAGTCAGCTAAAAAGTACTCACTGGATCCTTTCTCCATTCTCAGTAAGGACAACTGCATCCCCCTTCCTTGACCACACAACGGCTACTGGTTTCAACGGGGGCGAGCCCCCCACTAGACTGTTTAGCCCACACGGCCCTGTATCCTCCCTCAGCCAGACAAGAGGATTCTGGGAGGAGATGAAATTCCAGCTCCTCCAAGGAGAAGTCAGTCCAGGGATAGGAGACAAGACAGGAGAAGCGTGCCAAGTCGCTTTGAGTAGAAGCTGCCGAGGGTGGCTGGTAGGTGTCCTGACCTCAGTGCAGAGGCTGAGGCCAGCCGGGTCCTAATCTGCAGAGTCACAGATTCTCTTAGAAGAGCTGGTGCCATAACCCAATGTACGTAAGAGAATAGAGGGCACCAGGGACCAAGATGGACAGTCAGTGTGGACACTGCCTAAGCATCCTCAGGTCCTCCGCTCCTGATCATTTCCTCACCAGTGTAGAAATAACCAGAACTCTGGGTGGCTTCTTCAAGGAGCAGTCACTAAAGCATCACCCTCCTGTCATCCCAGGGGCAAACAGATAAAACGTTAGTATCGGAGGGGCCAGGGTACCCGTGGCTTGTATCCGCTGCCCACACTCTTTTCCAAGAATGCCTCGCAAACATCACACAGAAAGGCACACGGGGAAGGGTCTGCAGTTACAATGGCTCGTCGGAGCCCTCCTCCCCTCAATCTTTGGCCTTTAAAAATCTCCTGTAAAGTTTTACACTCCTTTTTTGATCTGAACCTGGCTCAAGTTTACTATGTGGAGTAAATACATGGATCTTTAAAAGTGAATTCACTCCTTTGGCGTGAGATTATTTGGTGGGGTAAGAGACAAAACAAGAGGTATGACTCGGCCTCATCCTTCAGGGAACAACGGAGAGAGAAAACTCTGAGCCTTACCATCTAATTCTTCTCTACCCATGTACTCAAGCCTCCTCGCTCAAAGGGGAGAAGAGGATAGAGAAAAATATCCTGCGGCCACTACCAGTTATCCATAATAACCGAAAAGTAAGAAAGGGAAGTAAGTCAGTCAGAGAAAGACAATTATCATATGATCTCAGTCATATGTGGAATTTAAAAAACAAAACAGGATCACAGGGAAAGAGAGGAACAAATAAAACAAGACGAAATTAGAAAAGGAGACAAATCATAAGAGACTCTTGATCATAGGAAACAAACAGGGTTGCTGGGAGGAGGGAGTGAATGGGTTGGGGTAACTCAGTGAAGGGCACTAAGGAGGGCACTTGATGTGATGAGCACTGGGTGTTACATAAGACTGATCACTCACTGACATCTACCTCTAATACTAATAATACATTATATGTTAATTAATTGAATTTAAACTTTAAAAAAAACCCAGAAAAGTAAGAGATTAGAAACAAATGAAACCCCTGGAACATCACAGATTCTCGTTTCAGCCAAGAATTCCCATCTATTCTCTCATTCCGACTTCAAACACACACACACACACACACACACACACACACACACACACACACACACACAGCTATAGCTTCTCTTGCATTTCCTGGCCTCTGCCATCTGTGGACACTTTTTGTCAGAAAGCAAGGGAAGCAGTCAAAAGATGGGCAGAAAAGAGAAGATGAGGAGGTCAGGGGCCTGGATCATTCATTCAAAGGAGTTCGAGAACTGATACACTAAATCAAAGAGGGGCCTCAGGGTAGCCCAATCAACCACTGAAGGGAAGTTACTTTGTGTCCAAGGCTGAAATAGTCCACAGTGGACTATCCCATGGGTTTACCACTTTGTGGCTTATTTGTGGGGAAATGTGAGGCACCAGCTGTCTTCTCCTATCACTACCGGAGGCAGTTAGCCCAGTCCCAAGCCCCAGACTTAGGCACTGCGTGATCAAGGAACACAATGTCATTTAAAGACAATTTCAGCACAACTGACTAGAACAAAGAACGAATCTGATAGTGGGAAACATCTCGTGCTGCTAAGCCAAAGAGCAATTAACCGGGGGATTCTGGGATTTTGGATAATCCATACTCCTGCCGACTGGGGTGCTGTACTGAAAAACCCAGCAGGAATCTGCCGGAAGCTCCCAATGTGACAGCACATCCAAGAAGAAATGTCAAGTCAGGAGAACAATCCAGCCCCATGGCAAGGTATCTTCCTAGACTGGATCCTTGCAGCCAGAGCTGCAGTTTATAGACTTACAACTAACAAGGCCCGGACAGCTCTCACGCTCTTCCCCCATAAACAGACTAATATAAAACTTGACCTTGTCCTAAGCAGAGTATTCCACTCAAAGGAGGCCAGGGGCACAGTGACATAACAAGAGGGAAGGTCCAAACGTTATCTGTCGTGGCACTGGAAATGGACAGGCTTATAAAGTGATGTCCTGGAGAAGGCTTTAAGCGTGATCACTAACAGCATTCCTACAGGGAGCACTGAAGTGTGCATGTGTGCTTGTGAGCGTGTGTGCGTGCGTGTGTGTATGTGTGTGTGTACCAAAACTCTCATCAGCAAGGAAATGCACTGAGTCAGGTTAAATGGAGTAGAGAATACTTTTTCTCCTGGACAATAACCCGAGGTGAACCTCACTGCATCACTTTGATTGATCGCCTCTTTCACATTCCACGAGAGCCAAATGCAGAAGCCTCGGCAGCACGTGGGGAGCACTCTCTGTTGAGGACGCCCTTCCTACTAAACAGCACTTGCATGTCACCCAAAGACGTTCCAGGGGTGGCGAGAGGCAAACAGTCTGACTCAACCAACATGCTGACTCTTTACATTTTTAGACAAAACTTACAAAGACAAATGTCAAAATAACTGACTGCCTTTGATATTTTATGAGTTTATTCGGCTAAAGAAGCAAACGGCCTTTGTAGAGGGAGCAGGATAATAGCTAACCATGAGTGAGTCTATCACCATGGGCTCATCAGCGCACTGAGAGATCCGCAAGTCAGACACCAGAAATCGGGGAACCACACACCCACAGGAAAAAGAGGAGGCTGGAGGAGGCTGCAGGAGGCTGGGGCACTCTTTGAGAAACTTTACATCGGCTGCTGTCTTGAAACCAAGAGGCAGGCTGCAACTGATTTACTGAGTTATCAGACAGTTAAAGGGAAAAATACGATGAAAAATACAATGACGGGTATACACGGCATTGTGTTTGGCACTTTTTAAATGTGAGCCTCAAAATGTGCTAGAGGACACAGCCCAAGAAAGCAGCCATGTCACGCTTTTTACTTCCTCCCATCAGGCATTTAACAATCACAATTTTGTCACATCAAGAATTATACTCCCCCATTTGGCTTCTCCCTGGACTCCGCTCACATCTCTCTGCTGCATCTCTGGAAACCGCAAGGAGCAGGGTTCTCGGAGAGAGAGCGGAGAAATCAGCCACAGAGCCAAGAAGCACCACGACTAAGCAGAGCTATGGCCTCTTGGTTACCATGCATGCATGCTGTGGAAGAGGGATGGAAGAGAGCGCTGGGACACCCCCGAATCCCAAACCTCCAGGAAGAACATGCCATCTTGTGTGTATCTGATTAGCTTTTGACCTCTTCAAGAGTGCCGTTGTTCTAGAAATCCTGAGCCCTTTCCTTCCTTGGCCCCCAATGTTATTCAAAGGATACATGCTTATGATATAGCTAAAGCGAGTGCTACAATCTGCGGTCACAAGCTGATTAAATGACCCGTATGGAAATGTTACTCAAGACCCTGGCCTCATTAATACCATGTTTCCGATGAATTCACCAGCCACAGACATAACTCAGTCAACCACAGAGGCAGAGATGTGTTAAAATCTACTTTAACAATCTTGAAATGCAAGAAGTCAGTCAAACCTAACAAAGTTTACATACAAATATGTGGCCATGAACTGCCTCATTTGGGTGACCGGCATCTGTCACGGGGATCTCAGAAAAGAATCTGCTGATGCCAGAGGTACCCAGCTCCCTTCTGGCTAATCGTTACTAGAAAGAGTTAATCTAAAAAGGTATAAAACTGATTCAAATGCTTTCCTAAACAAAGCTTTTTTTCCCCTCCCCTCCTCCCCCTTAATACATTCCAGAATGATACAATGCTTTACCCAACACGAATTAAAGTTTAAATCTTGATCTTTGTGCAGAGATTGCCTTGGCAACCTCAAATTCTCTGGAATGGGAGTCACACCACAGGATTAAAAAGAAACACAAAGAATAAATGTATTTGTACAATCAGTATTACAAACCTTTACATGAATCATCCTCGATTGGCTGTTTGAAAGCTGTTATGTCACTGAAAGTGCAAAGAAATAAAACCACTTTATCCTGTTCATTTCGAATTGGAGCAATTTTCACAAAGAACCACACAGGTGTCCCTGAAAGAAATATCAAAAGGTTGGTCAGTAATTTGCATTCTCATGTGAGGGGCTCTGGAATAAAGACTTGGAAATGAATAGGTACAAATACTAACTCATTTTAAAATGGTTTCATTCCTTTAGGGGCTAGGATATCATACCGTGAATTTCTCTTCTTGCTGGGATAAAAAAAAATTTTTTTCACAGGGACTATTTGGCAAGGATTTTCTTCAGTTCCAATATTTTGGAAATATAAGCCTCTTAACCCTTGCAAAATGATAAGAAAATGGGTTGAAAATCCCTTCTGATCTTATGGAAGTCACTAAGGTACAGAAACCTAAATACTTACCTTAGACCATGCAGTAGACAAGTAAAGAGTAGGGACCAGGATGGGCATTGCCAACCATGGCTGGCAGACCATTGCAAACTCAAATTTCCATTGCTGAAGGGCCCCAGTGTCAAAATCCAGTTTGGGCATCTATCAATTTGGCTTACATGGGCCAAAAGCTATACTTCTAAGTCTCTCTCCCCAAAATAAAGGCCCAAAAGTTCCAAAGTAATGGGGCAGATGACAACACAGTGAAGAAAGAAGAGAACCACCACAATCATTCTCCCAGCAAAGACTCCCTCAAAAACGGAGGTCTCCAAGTGGCTTTGGGCTGTGTTTACACGTTAGTGCGTTAGTGCTTTAAGGAGCTTGACCACTGTGTTTCAACTTCCGGTCCTTATTTCTAAGCGAAAACAGGGGATAAATGAGTTCTTCCAAAGCACTGCCCTAATCCACCAAGGAGAAGGTGGACAGGACTCATCTGACTAACTTCTCAGAGAGGACACCCACTCAGGTATCTATGGCTAAATATCTATACAAAGTCAGTGTCTGGCTTCTGAAACAGAATTAGGAAAAACAAATGTTTTCTATCTATAGAGGATATCCTAGCAAACCACACCAAACAATTTTGTGATGCAAAATTAAATGAGACACAAAGAAATGTAAGTTCTTCCCTATCTAGTTCTCATATCCCAGGTCCTTAAACAGCATCTGGGATTATAAGGACTTAACTATTTGCGGAATTTTGCAGAACTGGGATAATACTTTACATGCTATTTTATAACCATTTTCAAGTTAAAATACAGTAAGTATTTCTCCATGCTAAGAATTAGAGAAGCTTTCTGGGGCAGCTAGGTGGCTTAGTCGGTTAAGCATCTATCTTGGGCCCAAGTCATGATCCCAGGGTCCTGGGATGGAGCCCTCCCTCCCTCCCTTGGGTTTCCTGCTCAGCAGGGAGCCTGCTTCTTCCTCTCTCTCTCTGCCACTCCCCCTGTTTGTGCACGCTCTCTCTTTCTCTTTCTCTTTCTCTGTATCAAATAAATAAATAAATAAAAATTTTTAAAAAAATTAGAGAAGCTTCCTATATATCAGGCACTGCATTCAGCATTTTACATATATTATTTTATTTTAAGATAGCAAGTAAACAACTCACTGAATCTTGGGAGATGGAAATAAATCCCCAAGAGGTACCTCTGGGTCTCTCTGCAGGCAATCACAGCAAACTCTATACTATACTACAACATGGACAGACAGACATCTCTGATTGACGTGAGGATTAGCCAATCCAACTTAACAATAACCAGCTTACATATCTGGCTACACCACTTACTCATATGGAAGCATAAATAACTATAAAATATACAGTCAAACAGGCAGCAAATAGACCAGATGGGAATATATTCCCTTTAAATCTTCATATCTATACATTCATCCATAGTTAATTTTACTCCTCTGTTGATTTTCCTGTTCCATAGTTTTCAGCTGCCAGTTTCTGGGAGCTCTTAGAAGACAAAACAGGTTATAATGTCACCCTAAGAAAAGTGTTTTGAAAGAAAAATCCACCATACAAAAATCACACATAGTCTTCTAAAATCAAGAAGAATATGGCCTTTGAATCACCTACTGTTTTTGAAAGGTCTGTGTTACTGTTCCTCCCAGTTCCCTGCTCAGAATCTGTGGGACTTTAAACCATTTTCAATTAAGCAACAGAAAACTCAAAATAAAATGTCACACCGATGGAGTCTATATACCCACAGCTCTCCCTTATACCTTGGCTGATAAGACAAAAAGCAAACAAATCAAAAAATCATTTTCTTTCTGCTCTTAAAAACAAAATGAAGCAATTTTTTTTTCAGATGGTAAACCAGAAAACACTGCTGATTTATCAAACCAGTAAGGAATGAGAGGAGAGGACCCCACTCCTGAGCTCTAACCCCAAGAGCCTCATCTTTTGTTGGAATCCCTGGAACCATAACCTTCCCAGCTGCCACCTATGGGCCACCCACTGTACTTATCAGCTGGGGCCCATGCCTGTGAACTTCTCCAGCTGGGAATGTGCCATCTAATCTTCATATTCCATTTATGACTCCTGCGGTTGGTGACGTTACCCCACACCACCCAGATCATGAGAGCCTACTGTATTCATCATGGTGGGAGGCCTTTTGCATTTTACTACAGTTCAAGCTCATCTTAAACTCCCCCCTCCACCATTTCTACAGGTCAATCTGTTTAAAACTGCGTGCTTCTCTCCACCAAACTGAGCCCAACGCTTCCTTCCAGAAATGTTCCCTGATTAAACATGTGCTATTCTGATCTTTTCAGGAAATAAATATGAATCTTATACCAAAAATTCATATAGCCAGGATGCATGGTCTTAGAGCGTGTCTCTAGCTGATCAGTTGGGCCTGTTGAGGGAGGGAACCTCCTACTCCCTGATCTGGTGTCTTCTCATGGAGAGACAGATTTCAAAGGAACTCTTGGGTCTTTTCCCTAGGTTGGTAATTCGGAGGACATGTGTAACTCGACCACTTCTCTTCATCTGCATTCTTAGAGATGAATTCCCACCCTGCTCTGCTTCCCCATTCTATAGATCTTAGGGGAGAAGTCAAAAGGGCAGGGTGATGACCGATAGGAGGAGAAGCCTGCGGTTCTCTAGCGCTACCGGTGTTGGATGTGAAAGTCTGTCTGATTCTAGGATTCACTTTTAGAAACTTTACTTGCCCACAGGCATAAACTACATTCTCTAGGATCAGCTTCGCTGGTCATAAAGGGATATTTTAACCTCCATTTGCCTGATTCCTGACTCTCTCTCAATTGCTTCTGATCACAGGCAAGGAAGGAAAGAGCTATGTGACTCCCTTCAAACCTTAACAATGGAGGGCTCTTTCCTTAAATAAACCGTAATTCACTCTGGGGCAGGAGATCTGAGGTTTCTCTGTCTCATCACCCTGCAGCCTTGTGTAGTGCAAGGTTATGCATAGGGTCACATGAGGTTATTACAACGCTCAACTCCAGAAGGCGCCGTCCTGGAATTGGAAAACTCAACACTCTTGGTGGGGCAGGTACTCTAGGGTTACCTGCTGAGTTCCAAAGAAATAAATCCTACTTCCAGTGTCTTCAGAGTCACTCAGACCTGCCTCTCTCCCAAATTAGCACTCCCTATACAATCTAGGAAAGCAAGCATAATGGGCTTAACTTTTCATTTCTGAAATTCTTTCAAAGGAGAACATGAATCCCACTTAGGTGGCACAGACCAGTAATCTCAACCTTTTACTCTTAAGAGCAAAGCATTTTTAACTAGTGAAACATTACTCAAAGTCTCAATATATGAAACAAGTGCTTCAAGTGAAGATAGGCTGCCCAGTGCACCTGGAGCCCCACTCATTCAGCTTCTCTTCCACCCCTCTGGATGTCCCAAGAACAGTCAGGAGCCCTTTGGCTCCATGCAGATATAGACCTGGCCAGAGGCAGAGGCCAGGGCGGTTGGCCTCCAGGGATCTCTCCGAGAGCCCAGGTTCTGGACTATAATTCATTTCAGCACAGAGAGGCAATGCAAGCACACATACAGACACAAAATCAGGAAGACAAGGTTAAAATTCTGCCTTTGCACCCAAGCGCCTACAGTGGGCAAATCGAGAAAAGCAAGTATTTGATGTCCTGTTTCTGCAGAAAGGACAAAGGATGAATGATAAAGGAAGATCAATGCACAAATCCAGGAAAAACACAGCAAGGGCTGATGGCAAAGGTGGCTTCTGCAGGAATAAGAGGTCTTTCCTGGTTGAGGGTGCCAGTGGAGGGGCAGATCCAAGTCAGGCTCCTCCTCCTGCTCACTCGGTGATTCTCATCCCTTACCAGCTGCCTTGGGTCATGTAGCAATGAACCTGACAGCTTGACTTGGGTATGGGGTTTCTCAACCCCAACAGTCAAATAACAAAAAAGCAGGGCTCAGGAACACAAGAGATTTTTTTTAGGCTTCCTCCTACCCTGGGCCTCCTCCCAGGTACCCTCTGTAACAGGCTGAGAGGCAGCCAGGTATCCAGGCCATATTCAACAGCAACGGAATTGACCGCCACATCACTGGCTCGTGGGAATGGCTGTACATGCTGGGCCATTCAGATGACAGGTCCAGAAACTAGACTGGGGAATGGCCGCCTCCTCTAGGAAACAGACTGGTTGGCCTCAGGTCACCTTCACTGAGACAAATGACACGTACAGAGAGTCTGAGAGAGCACCAGAGAGAAGCAGTGGCCACTGGCCATTAGAACATCTGACTGGGAACCCCAAGTCCCGGGTTTGAGCCCCATCTCATAGTTTACCGTATGCCTTGGTCATGTCAACTTAACCTCTTAGAATCGGTTTTCTCATTTGCAAAATGGGGATAATTGACCTACTTTAGATTCAGTAAAAATATGTATTGTCTGATACATTCCTCTGTTCCTTTTAAATTCCTCACCTGCAAGACTGAAATGTTCCATCTTACCTCACAGAGGTGTTTGGATGACTTAAAAGAGAATGTATTTCAAGGTGTTTAATGAAACTCCAGAGCTGCCTCTACCTATTCTGAGGAAGAGGGGTGATCTTAGACATGGGGAAAAAGCTAGAAAAATCAATGCCTAAGCCTCAACTTAATTAAAATTTGATTGAAGACCAAAACAAAACACAAAACCTAAATAAATGAAGAGGGCTATGCTGTTTGTAGATGAGAAGATTCAATTTTGTAACATGTCAAACCTCCCCACTTAATATATAAATTTAATGCAATTTCAATCAGAATCTCAATTGTTCTGTTTGTTTGTTTTTCTTGGAGTTTGATGAATTGATATTCAATTCAAGTAGAAAAATAAAGGTAGAAGAAAAGCCAAGAAATCTTGGAAATTTTTTGAAAGAAAAATAATAACAAGGACTATCTACCATCATTGACCCTTGAACAAAACACATTGGAGTTGCACATGTCCACTTACACATGCATTTTTTTTTTTCTTTTTTGAAAGAGAATTTTATTTAGAAGGAAAATACAGAGCCTATCACTCCTACTTCCTCTGGGGAACATGGATTTCTTTCAATAAATACAGTATTATAAATGTATTTTCTCTTCCTTACAATTTTCTTTGTAACATTTTCTTTTCTCTAGCTTACTTTAAGAATACAGTGTATAATAAACATAAAATTAAAAAATATGTGTTCACTATTTATGTTACTGGTAAGGCTTCCAGTCCATGGGAGGCTATGAGTAGTTCAGTTTTGGTGGAGTCAATAGTTAAACCCCAACCTTCTCCTGCAAAGGGGGGGCTGACAGCTGTAACCTTTCCTTGTTCAAAGGTCAACTGTACAATAACTAAGAGCCATTGGCACTGGTCCTAAAACAACAACAATGAAAACAACAATGTCATTTATCAACTGCTTACATTGGGGCCCAGTCCTGACATGTTATGGCTAACTTCTCACAGCAACTCTGTGAGATGGAATTGTGTCTGCATTATCCTCCATTTTAAATATGGGAGGGCGGGCGCCTGGGTGGCTCAGTGGGTTAAAGCCGCTGCCTTCGGCTCAGGTCATGATCCCAGGGTCCTGGGATCGAGGCCCGCATCGGGCTCTCTGCTCGGCGGGGAGCCTGCTTCCTCCTCTCTCCTCTCTCTCTGCCTGCCTCTCTGCCTACTTGTAATCTCTCTCTCTCTGTGTCAAATGAATAAATAAAATCTTTAAAAAAAAATAAATAAATAAATAAATAAATAAATAAATAAATATGGGAGGGCGCCTGGGTGGCTCAGTGGGTTAAAGCCTCTGCCTTAGGCTCAGGTCATGATCTCAGGGTCCTGGGATCAAGTCCTACATCGGGCTCTCTGCTCAGCAGGGAGCCTGCTTCCTCCTCTCTTTATCCCTGTCTCTCTGTCTACTTGTGATCTCTCTCTGTCAATAAATAAATAAATAAATAAATAAAGGAAACCCCAGTGGAAAGCATTTTAATCAAACTCATACAGCTAATAAGTTACAAAAAGGAGAAAAGGAGAGGAGAGAAACAAGCTCATGAATGCATGAGAATCTAGCATCTAAACGGACATTTCAAACTGAAAGGAAGAGCTGGATTCTTTAAGACACTGTACTGAGAAACTAACTAAGCAATGTGGAAAATAAATGAAGTTAAACTGCTATGTCACTTAATACATAAAAACAAATTCCAAGTGGTTTAATGTTTTAAATATTCTAACATAGCATAAAGGTACCAGGAGGAAAAAGTGAAGAATATTTCCATTAGTATAGATAAAGAGAAGAGCTTCCCAAACAGTATATAAAGCCCAGGACCTTTCCCTATAAGGGAAAACGCTGCCATAATTTTTTTGACTTTATAAATGGTATTTTAAAAGTCTAATTAAAAAGGAAAATGTTTTAAATAGAAATATTTTTCAACATAGAATCAATATCGCTTACATATAAATAGCTCTGAGCACTGAATAAGTAAAAAGCATAAGTAAAAACATAAGTAAAAATCCATTCGGAAAATGGGCAAAAATATCTTGGTTTTCCTATCAGATTTGTCTCCACAACTAGACTGTAACCTCCTCAAAGGCAGAATCAGTTCCTTACATCTGGATCTCTCGGGCTCAAATCCATAAGCCTACAGTAGGTAATCCATGAGTATTTGGTGGGCAGATTCTCTCTGCTGGCTTGACACAACTGCAGGAAGAAGCCTCTTCCTGGACTCCTTTGATACAGAAGCTGACCCAGAGGTCCCTAACAGGAGGCCGCCCGCCATGCCACAAATGGCGGAATCAGTCACATGCTGTGGAGGGTTACCCAGAGAGTGTCCTGCTTTCGCTCAGAGCTGATGCTTCATGATTTTCTTGTTTGAAAAATGGGAAAACTAATTGACTAGCACAAGAGTGACCACCTAAATATTTCCTGAATGAGTTTGTTAATGATGACTGTCACCAATGTATGAAAATGATCCAACATACTGAGAATGAGTTAAGGAATGATATGAAACACAGGGCATTACTAAAATGCCCAGGTTTATCCATCAGACTGGCCAACAGATAGAAAGAAATCATCCGTCCTTCCAGATACTTAATAGTACTCCACACGCTCATTCCAAAGCACACCAGGAAGCCTCCTGCTAATTACTTCCAACCCCCCAAAAGTGGACAAACATTAATGCTTATCAAGAGAAGAGTCTTTCTACAAAGTTGTCCTTGCAAATACTACTAAAGAACGGGAGAGGGGAACAGCCGATTTATTAAGAGTTTATAAAAAAAATTGCTAAGAAAATCACCACAATTAAATAGAAGATATAAGTGAAGATATGAACATAACATAAAAAAAGGTAATTTTAAATGCATCCTAAATATGAAAAAGTACTTCAGTCCCACTAACATTAAAAACACTCATTAAACAACAAAAGAAGTTCAGTTGTAGGCAGTTTGATCATTTGAAAGTTCTGCTGTTCGGTGCTGGTATAGTACAATGAGTCAGACACTCGAAACCAGTAAAGTGAACTTGGGAATGGGTTCATTTCTGAAACACTCTTTGGCAAAACGTCTCAGGAATCTCAGGTCATGTTCTAGGAAATATTTCAGAATGCCAATAAATATCTTTATATGAAGATACTCCCCTTGGCACTGTGTTTAATAAAGTTTAGAGCCTCATAAATAATCAACAGTGCAGGAAGTATTAATGAATCCTTTCTAAATTATATTTATGGGGATTTTAATGAGGAAGATATTTTTATGACAAAAGATTAAATATATATATGACTTCAAGTTGCATACACATCAAAATCTCAATTATGTAACATGTGGAAGACAAAACCTAAAAGGAAACACATCAAAAAGTTTAAAGCATAGTAAAATTCCTCTGAGTCTTTGGGGTGATTGTTTTCCTTCCCATGTTCGTGTATTCTCCACAGTAAAAATGATTCAATTTAGAAATCAGAGAAAAAAAATAAAAATTCTTTTAGAGGATGACATTTCACATTTTAAAATCTCAACAGGAGTGCCTTTCCCCCATGGGACTCTACACAGCTTCAAAATGCTGAACGTTTCAGTCTATTGAACTAGATGTTTTGAAAGTAGAAGAACACTCTGCCTCCTCCCTCCCTCCTTCCTCCCGCCCATGTCTATACAGTCTGCTCCTTGGGGGCACCACTGGTCAGTTGGGCCCCACACGGCTCCCACGTCGGCCCTGATGCCCTCACCCTGAACCACATGCTTCTTTTACACTCATCCGTTTCTTGCTAACTGCCAAGCTCCTTCCAAAGTCACTCAACGAAACATCCACCGAGCACCTCTTCAACTCCGGGCTCTGTGCTAGATACTCAAAGTCATGTTTTCCTTCAGGCCAGACGAGGAGCTCCTGATGGGAAACCCTATGCTTCCCACTTCCTGGGCACTGCCTGGGGCTCAGCACACTGAGGGCAGAGCCAGTCGGCAGGCACCACTGACAGAGTCCTCACACTCAGCCCTCCCTGTCCTGTAGGAGACATCCCTGGACGTCCCTCCTTCTCAACTGCCTCTCCCCACCTCCCCCAGCAGGCTGCAACCATCTTGTCACCAGGGTCAAACTTTTTTTTTTTTTTTTAGATTTTATTCATTCATTTGAGAGAGAGAGAGAGAAAGAGCACAGAGGGAGAGTGAGAGGGAGAAGTAGACTCCCTGCTGAGCAGGGAGCCTGATTCGGGACTCCATCCCAGGACCCCAGGACCATGACCTGAGCCAAAGGCAGATGCTCAATAGTCTGAGCCACGCAGGTGCCCTGCAGGGTCATTCCTAAGCGTGCCTCTGAACTCCAGTCTCCTACGCTTCCTTCCATCTCCCCACTCTCCTGGAGTCCTCCTTCTAAAATGTAAATCTGGGGGCGCCTGGGTGGCTCAGTGGGTTAAAGCCCCTGCCTTCGGCTCAGGTCATGATCTCAGGGTCCTGGGATGGAGCCCTGCGTCGGGCTCTCTGCTCAGCAGGGAGCCTGCTTCCTCCTTTCTCTCTGCCTGCCTCTCTGCCTACTTGTGATCTGATCTCTCTCTGTGTGTCAAATAAAATTTTTAAAAATAAATAAATAAATAAAATGTAAATCTGATTATATACTTAACACCCCTCACTCCCAAGCTCTTTCCCAAACACTGCTCTTTTTTTTTTTTTTTAAGATTTTATTATTTAAGAGAGAGAAGGACAACTCTTTAAGGTGGCTGCATTACTGGCCCTTCCTAACCTCTCCAGCCTCAACAGTCACCCCTTGCCAATTTATATATCTATGTAATTACACCATGAGTCTTGGGGGAGCATCTGCTATGTGTCAGGCACTGTGCTGGGTGCAAGGGATTCAGCGGTGAATGAGAGATACACCCGGTAGACATGGAAGTCAGTCTTCACTGGAGCCGCTTTCTGTCCTTGCTACTCAGTGTGATACAGGCACCAGCAGCACTGGTATCTCCAGGGGATAGAAGCTCAGACCCTTCCCCAGGCCTACTGAAGAGAACGAGTATTGCAATTTGCAGGTGATCTCCTATGCATGTCAAAGTCCTAGAAGCCCTGCTTTGGGTCTCCTGAAACTTCAGTGCATTTCATCCGCCTGAGCTATTCTTTCCTCTTCCCACTAACTCCCACCATCTTCAGTCTCTACATGGATTTCCTGTCTGCTGGGAAGACTTCCTTCCCTGACCTTCTCCGTTACAGCTCGGTGATCCTCTCCAAATGGTGTTACCATCAAAACACTTAGGGCTGTGTGCCATGGAGTAGATGCTGCCCTACCCTGCACAGGGCAGAGGCTGTGTCTCTTTTCATAACCACATCTCTAGCAGAAGCCTGTGTCTGACACAGAGTAGTGGATCAACGGAAAGCAAGTAAAAAAACAAAACAAAAAGCATAGGGACACCTGAGTGGCTCAGTGGGTTAAGCATCTGTCTCTGGCTCAGGTCATGACCTCAGGGTCCTGAGAGAGAGCCCCCACATCAGGCTCCCTGCTCAGTGGGGAGTCTGCTTCTCCCTCTCCCTCTGTCCTTCTCCCCAGCTTGTGCTCTCTCTCTCAAATAAATAAAACCTTTTTAAAAAGAAAAGAAAGAAAAGCACGGAATTCAGTGTAATTGTAAAATTCCCAGGCTTAATAAATAATTCAAAATTTCTAAATGCCTTAGGAGAGGATGGGATTTGGAGGAGTTGGGGGGCAGTGAACAGGTTCCTAGAAAGAAACCAACACTATCTGTATCAATTTCATGCTTCCTGTTTTCCATACAGGCTTAGCCTTATATGGAATTCCCACTAGCCTTCTAGACATCTTTGTGTAAATCAGAAAGAGAAGCTCCTCCCTCAGCACAGAGGTAAGACTAGGCTATGGTGCATGGAGGATTCAGCAAGCAAACCGTAAGTTGGTTTCCAGTTGCCCTCTATTCGGGGAGTAGCCTCCACAACCATACATGGCGGCCCTGCCTTGTACCCACAGTCTTGGAACAACGGCCAGGACACTGGAAACCAGGTCTTAACTTAAGTAAGGAATTTAACTTCTTATACAATGGGCATAAATAACATCAGCCATGCCTACTTCACAGGGCTTCGAGAATAGAGTGGAGTTCTATCTTCCACAGAGTTTATTTTCTCAAGCCAAAGGGTAAGGTAAAAATTGCATATGACCACAATTACTCTAGAAAATTCTTTATCACCACCCCGAAAGTAGAGCGACATGCCTAGGCTGACATGCCGCCCTGGAGACTGGCACGTATCTCTCGAAACACCTACCACAACCTCAAAGCAGGGAAGAGATGCTGGTTCTTTGGTAGAATATTAGTTGAACAAATTGGCTTACGTGCGTGGTTCATGTCTACCTTAAGTACAGAACTTGAGCTGTAAGAATCACCTTCAGGGCAACGAGCCGCTCCTAAAACAAAGCCTTCAGCCCTGGAGGCAGCTAGGGGAAAAGCAGCTTCGCCTCCCCCATTGCACACTTCCTCTGGGGTCCATGCTCCCTAAAGGGAACGGCAAGTGAAATCACTGACTCGATTTAAGTTTCCCCTTCTCTCCCTTTTGTGCCAAACACATATAATTTCAGCAAGTTAAATGCATAATCTAATGAAGCCTGAACACTCTGAAGCAAAATATAAATGCAAAGCCTTATTTTGGTGACACACCTACCCAATTAGTATGCCGTGTCAAGGGGAAATCCACACTGCTCAGTACGCAAAGCTCGCAGTGTGGAACACCTTGAACTGAGTCCATTAGCTTGGGGCACGTGGACAGGGCCTCCCCTCCCCGTGAAAAGGCAAGTGTGCTCCTGGTAAGAGCTGGTGCTCTGGCTTGTGCTCCCCATAGTGGAGGACCAGCACAGAGCCATTCACAGTCCTTCCCCATGTTCCTCTCCTGCAGAACAGTGGGGTAGGAACTCAACCAACTGGCTGAAGGACAGGGGCGGAGCAAGGCTCCATGCCAGTGTGAAAGCTACACGACCAACCCTCCTGGCTCAGCCGACACCCGACACCCTGAGCCAGTCTCTCAGATCAGCATCAGCACACGGCTCCGAGCACACAGCGCTCTCAGCTGCCTGCTCTAATACTCCAGACCGAAGACCCAGCTCCTTCCAGATAAAACACGTGCCCTTTGCTTTCCAGAGCAAAATGTCTCACTCTGAATACCACCAAGAGAAACAGGCATCCTCATAGGTCATCTGGGCCACTCTGGAAACGTTCTATTGAACCTATGACCTGCCATTCAATCCTACATATAAAGAACAGAACGCTTTACAGACAAAATCGTTTTCTAAAACCAAAAACACAGCACTATTGGACATCTCTGGAACCTGCTATGGCCACATGCCTCACTGTCCCATACTTCCAACATAGCTGTCTCCATTCAACAGGAAACCTCAGGAGGGAAAAGTGAGTTTTATACCTGTGTATGGCTATTGACCAAAATTCTTCATTAACATACTTCATGAAAGTAACTGTAGCCAAAACAAATACAAATTCACAATCCACTCTGAATATTAATACCATCTCCGACAGAAAACTAAGGTCATCAGGAGAAGAAGATTTTATTCAGAAACTCTTTTTTTTTTAAATTCCACTGTAATTAGCATACAGGGTTATATTCATTTCAGGTGTACAACATAGTGACCCAACAATTCCATACAATAATCAGTACTCATCAAGATAAGTGTACTCTTAATCACCTTCCCCAACAGGACACCTACAGGGGTTACCTGCTGTGCTAGGTACTGTGGCAGACAGATTCAAAGACGATCTGGCCAGAGTCACTGTCCCATGACTTTCTTTCCCCCAAGAAAGCTGAAAGTCTACAAATGTCTTCAGCTAGCAGCTCACCATAAGTAAACCAATAAGAAAAACATTACCTTGGCAGATAAAGAGATCAAGAAGTCTTTTTTTTTTAAGATTTTATTTGTAAGTAATCTCCGCACCCAACATCAGGCTCAACTTTATAACCCCAAGATCAAGAGTCATATGCTCTACCGACTGAGCCAGCCAGGTGTCCCAAGATCAAGAAGTCTTAATTGGGGGCACCTGCGTGGCTTAGTTGGTTAAGAATCTGCCTTCGGCTCAGGTCATGATCCCAGGGTCCTGGGATGGAGCTCCATGTCTGGCTCCCAGCTCAACAGGAAGACTGCCTCTCCCTTTCCCTCTGCCCCCACTTGTGCAAGCTCTCTCTCTCTCTCTCTCTCTCTCTCTCTCTCTCTCTCTCTCTCTCCCTCCCCCAAATAAATAAAATCTTAAAAAAAAAAAAGAAGTCTTAATTGGTTGGTGACAAGTTCAAGTGTTCTGTAAGGAATAGTGTAACTCACCAATCTACACCATTTATCCCAACATACACAATAGCCTCACGGAACAACATTTAACTGATGGGGGAGAAGAAGATCCAAGACAACAGCAGAGGAAGAAGACCTCTTTTACTATTCCAAGCACGTAAAGGTGTAGTTCGGAATGGTCTGAATACTCACTGTTCTTCTTGTACATCAAAATTTCAAAGGAATTCATCTCATAGTTCTCAAATGTTTGCCGCACCTTTTCAATTGTGTCTTTATCGGTAAGCTCCCCATACATAAAACTGCAAATCAACCAAAAAGCACAAGTTAGTTTAATAAATATTGAGTACCGTACCAGCATATGTTAAACATCTGTCCTATACCTAACACCGTGCTATGTGGAATGAACACACACACACATAATGAAAACATCCACTCGAAAAAGACTTACTGATACACCAGCACTCTATCACCACCTCCCCCCAAGTTAACAATAAATAAGGGGAGACATACAGAAAAGAGTGGATTAGAAAACTGTGTGACCAACACATACGGAATTACAGAACACAGATTTCAGGCACAGAGCCCAGTGTCAGAGAAAGCTTCCCAGAGGTGAAGGCAAATAAAATCTAGAGAACAGGTGGAAATTAGATGGGAAAAGGAGAGAAAAGAACATTCCAGGTGCAAGAAAAGTAGGCACAAAGGCAGAGAAGTGAGAGGGAGGTTAATTTTGGAATCTGAATGTAGTTCCGTGCACTATAACTGGAGATTTCACAACAGATAACATAGAAAGATAAGCACAGACCAGATCACGAAGGAACACATAGCTTTTGAAAGCAATGGGGGGTGGGGAGGAGAGCAGGAGAGACACTGGAAGGTTTAAGCAAAGGAGTTCCATAATCAGATTTGCATTTTAGAAGTACAAGTCTGGGAAATTTCCCAGGAAAAATGGCAGAGTAAATCTGGACCAAAGACTTTTTCCTCTTCTAATTCCCAAACAAATAAACAAAAGAATAGGAAAAATGACAAAAATTCATCAACCAAAAAATTGCACCAAAGGGGGCACTCTGAAGCTCTAAATGTTAAGGAGAGCTGAGGAAAGAAACAGAAGATTCAGCCACTGTGTGTGGAGCTCTGTTTCCTACCCACCCCACCCCATCCCCCAAAAAGGCACTGGGTTTTAAAAATTGAAATGATAAAATCCTACAATTCTTACCAACACACCTCCCTACAGCTCACATTTGGAGAAAAGTAGACTAAGTTGGGGGGGGGGGAATGAGTAGCATGAAAGAAAATGAGAGAAAAACTCCAGATAAAAACTGACTAATTCTGGTTCTCAACAGAGGCAGGAAAACTGCCAGGACTGTCCATTTTCCTGGGCCCCATTGTGAATAAAATTTGTCCCTCTGGGAATAAGATACACCCCAGCTAGGTGGAGTAAACCACGGCACAGGACGCTAACAACATGGGAGAGGAGAAAAGCCATCTCTCCAGGGAGCAGGAAAAGCCAGCCCTCGGACCAAGTCTCCGCATGGGCCCAGTGAGCATCACCCCTGTCCACCTCAGGGCTTCATGTGACCAGAACAAGAAGACAACAACACTCAACCCCAAGCCTTGGGTAAGGTGGAAGCAGGGGCATGCCTTCCTAAACAGTACAATCCCCATCTTCCAGAACTGTGCACACTGAATTCAATCTTTCTGGTGATGACTTGAATCCCAGAATCATAGAATTGCTGAGCCGCAAAGAACCTCAGAGGCTACCACCAACTCAAGGGCCTTGCTTGACTTGATAACGGAACAGCCTTGAGCTTACTACAGGCTTGCAATTGCCAGCACTCTGTAAAAGAAAAACAACAGTGCCCTCACTGTTGACTTTATGAATTCTGTGTCACTTTTGTTATTATGACCCTTCCCAGCCTGCTGAGAGACATTATTATCTATGGTTGCCCTTGTGCTTCTCTTGTGGAACGCTCCGCTTTTCATCTATAAATCAGGAAAACAGATAGCTGAGCTTGTTGAATTATCCTTAAAAAGATGGCTCGATCAAAACTAAATTAGCCCTGCCTGAGAACAAGAGGACTTCTCCTAGGAGGCAAAAAACGTAAGCTCTGTGCCCATCTTACTCAGCCAGTTGCCTTTTTAGCTTCCTCCCACTTTCTGTTTCTGAGTTACTTTGCTAGATAAGTGACCTCCATTTAAGCGACGCAGTGGTATATACACTGGCCATTTCTTTTCTTTTTTTTTTTTTTAAAGATTTTATTTATTTATTTGACACAGAGAGAGAGATTACAAGTAGGCAGAGAGGCAGGCAGAGAGAGAGGAGAGAGGAGGAAGCAGGATCCCTGCCGAGCAGAGAGCCCGATGCGGGCCTCGATCCCAGGACCCTGGGATCATGACCTGAGCCGAAGGCAGCGGCTTTAACCCACTGAGCCACCCAGGCGCCCTCACTGGCCATTTCTTTCACAAGGTGAAATAAACCCTGCAGAATGGCGACCTGAAGTAAGTGAGGTGCCACGATGATAGCCAGCTTTCATTAGTCTTATGTACTTCCTCGAACTGTAATTTACTGGCAGCTGTAAGTCTCCTTTACCCGGACATTTAGATCTCAGACACTGCAATGCAAGAAATAAGCACAAGAGACTGCTGAGCTATTAGGGACAGAGCCGGCACGAAGGCAGCTTTACTTTATCTGTAGGAAAGGGGCACCTTCAGGGAATTAAATAAGTTTCCTACAATTGTGCGTGAAAGAAAAGGTGGCTAAATTTGCAAGTTATCTGCTCTGATCTTCTTCACGTGACTGGTTAGAACCAATAAAAAGCAAGAAAGGGAAGGAGAGGTTGCTCAGGTCCCACCAGAAAGTGAGGCTAACTCCCCCGACTTGTTGTAATTGTATATATGCAAATATTGACATAGATACAGCTACAGAGAGAGACACTAATGAGGATAATAGCACATCACAAATGTAAGAGAATTTTATTGCAGGACGTAGAGGAGTCACAATTTCTACACCTTTGAGGGAAGAAGGGGACTTTTAAACTTCCCATTTCCCAGCCCCAAACACCTAAAATTTAAGAAAATGATATTTTCTAAGCATTTAATACTTTTCACCAGAACTAGTTATACAGCTGATTGAAGACCATCGAAGTGCAACTTCTGAAAACCGAAGACGATGCCTGTGTCAGACAGGTTTTTCCACCTTTCAGAGATGACTTTATTTCTTGATTCGGCAGGTCTGGGGAAATGATTCCATTTCACGCAAACACCAGTGAGGACAGATCACTCCGAAGGAGTGAGAAGGAGCGAGAGGAGCCACAGGCTGTGCTGAACCAAGACCTCGCCAGGGCACCACAGGGGGACATCAGGCGGGGCCGGGCACAGGCTCTGCTCCACACCTTGTAGATGCTTTAAAAGAGCATTTCTAGCACCCCGGCCCAAGGGTGCTGCTTGGTGAGTAACCCTGCAAATGTCCAGGTGGCGTGAGCCATTAGCACCATTTGCCTCTGCCTTCGAGTGAGTGACCAGAGACGTGACAGCATGAACTGGAAGGCATCGAAATCTCAATTCTCTTCTCTTTTTCTGGTGAAAAACCCCATGAACAAGGCCCTTGTCTCCAACATCATAGGGATTCCTCTCCAACAGTCATGTAGTTTCAAAAATTAATTTAATCACCTCAAATTACATTTCATTTTCATTTCATTTTATAGAATCATCTAACTTTTATATCCTTGCGTCTAACACCTCATAAACTTGAGTCCCCATTTTCTAGATAAAATTTCTTTGAGGGAAGAAAAGGACTTTTAAATTTCCCATTTCCCAGCCCCAAACACCTAAAATTGAAGAAAACGATATTTTCGAAGCATTTAATACTTTTCACCAGAACTAGTTACACAGCTGATTGAAGACCATCAATCAAAAGACTTTCCTGAGTTTCTCTAGGTGCCCCCATCTCCGTGACTTACAAGTCCAGTCAGTTTGCAGAGACCGTGTTTGAAGCCTTCTTTGATTCCCCAGTAGTATAGTGCTTGAACAAGAGATAATATTATCATAAATATTCCTGAAGAAACACTAAATGAGAGAAAGGCAATCCCCACACCGAGTAAGCCGTTTTGTTTTTCCAGAAGATACCATGACAGACTGTTCAACAGAACAACCCCGGACATAAATACCTGCAGGTACTGCTTTTTTGCATCACTTCCGCCCTGTGATAGCCAGACAGCTTGCAAAATCCGTCATTGCTGTACACGATAGGCCAGTCCACTATCTGGGCATTCCCCAACACAAAATTAGTATCTGTTAAAAAAAAAAAAAAAAGAAGAAGAAGAAGAAGAAAAAGAAGAAGGAGGAGGAGGAGAAGAAAAGAAAAGAAAAGGGCATAGGAGGCAAGACATTAGTTGAGATTCAATGAGGACATAAATAATGTCAATCAATCCAGGTATCTTGGCTTCCCTCTAAAGTAGTCTCTTGAACAGGAAAATGTCCCTGTGAGGAATACAAACGAACAGTCCTTTAGAGCCGACTGTTTTGAATTCAAATGCTAAGGTCATCAATCCTCCAAGAGGAAGTTAGCAAAGGAAGCGTACTTAACCAACCAACCAATGAATCCTGCAGAAATCCAGTGATTCCCAGGAGCCATGTTCAAGTCCTAACTCACCTCAGTGAAAGTACACGGTACTCGGGAGCAAGAAAGAATGCAAAAGGAATTTCTTCTGGCTCCATCTAGCATCTTAGCCTTGTCAGTGTTTTGGCCAAAAGCTACAAATTGGCCTTGTTGACCCTGACGAGCATTTACCCATCCTAGGAGGAGAAAGTCTTCTCAGAGAGGCAGAGGAACGGAGACGGAGGATTGCCTCGTGCAACACACACACACACCAGAAAGCCTCCTCTTGGTAAGGCAGTGACTAGACGCTCCTAATACCAGAGCCTTATAGATCAAGATGCTCACAATCACAAAAACGTTCTTGCTGATTCTGAGATTTTATAGCCACAGAAGCCACATTTCAGAGCTCTTCCACTGACCACCAGCCCACACTCACTTCAGATACAGGGATTAAGTGGGCCAGAGATGTACAGCTGCTCAGTGTGTTCTCATCACTTCCCACATTTTTCAAGATCAAGTCTTTAGTACTTTTTGTGCTCTGGTAATCAACTGTCCCTCTTTTTCTCTTCAAGACCTTAAATTAGGCAAATAACATCCAGAACTTAAATATCATCATGGTTTTAGCTTGGCTCGCTCCTTTCCACAGAATACTTACCCCTTCCCCAAGAAAAGAAAAAAAAAAGAACAAACACACAACCCTTCTTCTGTTGTAAACGGGAGGGGGTTTGTTTATATATGTACACTGTACAAAGTGAAATAATAGTGGCATATAATGTCCTCATTTAATTGGGAGCTTAATTTTGTTCTAGTACAGCATCTGCAATTTATTCACAATATGGGTAACCATCCCTTCTTTTCTATGTGGGGAGGAGTAGAGGAATCAAAGGGAGGAAAAATAACTAAATACGGTAATCTATTCTTAAAAATGTTTTCATCTACTTAAAAGGAACATAAAACACAACTATCAGGAAGTTAATCTATACACCTGTTAATTTTATAAATATGCTTTTACTGAAAATCTACAACCAGTCTTTCCCTCCATCTCCCCCATATAATCACGAATCTGGAGTGCCCACTAGGTACCAAGCACATTATGAGACCCTGGAGATATCCAGCCTGATGAGATATGGTCCACGCATTCCAGGAACTTCTCAGGACAAAAAGGTATGTGCACACCTACCTAAAGAAAGCAGTAATAAAAAGATTAACTCTGAGGGAGGTAAAAGACCATGTCTCAGAGGGGTCACATTTGAACTTGCTCTAATCTAGAAGGATGAGTAAGACTCATTCAAACATTCTGAATGCCCAACGTGTAACTACCACATATGATACAAAAACAAGATTGGTGTATACAGACAAAGGGCACCCAGGAAGATTGGCAGGAGATGAGCCTGAAGACCAGACTGGGATGGTCTTGACTGCCAACAGTCTTTGACTTGGCTCTGGGGACAGGATAACCCTTCAGGTATACCACTAGGATGGGTATAATAAAAAAGACAATAGCAAGTGTTGATGAGGATGTGGAGAGACTGTAACCCTCATCCTGGGACCCTTGCACATTGCTGGTGGGAATGTAAAATGGTGCAGTCAATTTGACAGTTTGGCAGTTCTTCAAAAGTTACCCATGAAGTTACCATATGACTCAGCAATTCTATTCCTAAATACATGCTCAAGAGAAATGGCAACATAAGTCTACACAAAAACCTGTACGTAAATGTTCATAGCAACAGTATTCATAATAGCCAAAACATGGAAACAACCCAAAATATCCATAAGCGGATGAACAGATAGACAAAATGTGGTATCTATTTGGTAATAAAAAGAAACAAAATACTGATATATATTGCAATATGGGTAAACCTTAAAAATATTATGCAAAGTGAAAGAAGCCAGGCACATGGGCACCTGGGTGGCTCAGTGGGTTAAAGCCTCTGCTTTCTGCTCAGGTCATGATCTCAGGGTCCTGGGATCCAGGCCCGCATCGGGCTCAGCAGGGAGCCTGCTTCCTCCTCTCCCTGTCTCTTTGCCTGCCTCTCTGCCTACTTGTAATCTCTCTCTGTCAAATAAATAAATAAAATCTTAAAAAAAAAAGAAAGAAAGAAAGAAAGAAAGAGGCCAGGCACAAAAAGTCACATATTTTTTGGTTCCATTTATGTGAAATGTCCAGAAGCAGCAAATCCATAGACACAGAAAGTAGATTCATCANAGGCCAGGCACAAAAAGTCACATATTTTTTTGTTCCATTTATGTGAAATGTCCAGAAGCAGCAAATCCATAGACACAGAAAGTAGATTCATCATTGCCAGGGGCCTGGAGGGGAGGGGTGGAAAGACGGAGTGACTGCCATGGGTATGGAGTTTCTTTTTTGGGGTGAAGAAAATGTTCTGGAATGTGATAGTGGTGATGGATGCATAATTCTATAAAGACACTGAACAACTGCACATTTTAAAAAGTGTGAAATTTATGGTATGTGAATTATATCTCAATAAAGGTGTTATTTAAGAAAAATTGGGAGTAACCCTTCAGGTTGGTCTTCTCTTCCTGAGTTATTCTTGAACAGAACTAAGCCTTAAAAGAAGTACAAAATTCACTAAATCAGGGGCAGCTGGGTGGTTCAGCCAGTTAACCACGTGACTCTTGATTTTGACTCAGGTCATGATCTGAGGGTGGTGAGACTGAGCCCTGTGTGGGGTTCAGTGTGAAACCTGCTTAAGATTCTCTCTCACTCTCCTCCTCTCCCTGTACACCCCCCCCACACACACACACGGCTCTTGCTCTTTCTCTTAAAAAAGAAAAAAAGACAGAAACAAATTCACTAAATCACCCATAAATGCATATGAAGTCCAATCAGTTTAACTTTCTTGTTGACCGCAAAAGTATAAGTAATTTTCCTCAAAGACCTCAAATGATTGGAAAAATTGAGCGAGCTCTTTCACAGCTAATGCCCCACTAAAGTTATGTGCTAAGAGAGAATAATAACCACTTATAGATAATGATTTGACTGCATGTGTTTATTTCCTCTCCTATCTTAGGCACCCCTAAAATAAAAGAATTAAAAAATTAAAAACCCACACAAAAATTAGAGTAAAAAAAAGAGCAGAAAAAATGACAATGGAAGAAGCAGGAGAAATATAGGAAACAAAAAATAACTTAAAAAAAAAAACTCCAATTAGTATCCTTAGGGAGATTCAAGAGATACTACAACCACAAAACAAGAACAGGGTGCTATAAAAAAAAATAAGAGAATAAGAGCCCCTGTAAATTAAATTGTAATTTAAAAGTGAGTAATTAAAAACTCAACATAAATATTAGAAAATAAAGTCTCATAGAGAATAGTACAGAAAGAGACAGAAATATTTTTTAAAATAAGACATAGAGCACCAATCCAAGAGGAACAACATGTATATTAACAGGAACAAGAGAAAGAACCACATGAGAAAAAGCCAGAGACATTTTTTAATAATTAGAACAACCAAATGTGAGGGTACAATAAAGATATTCAGATGTACAAAGACCTAGGAAAGTTATTTCGCACATATTTTTTAAGGTTTATTTATTTATTTATTTTAGAGAGAACGCATGCCTGGCAGGAGTGGGAGGGTGAGAGAGACTTGGCAAGCGGACTCCCCGCTGAGCGCAGAGCCCAACACAGGGCTTGACCACAGGACCCTGAGATCATGACCTGAGCCGAAATCAAGAGTAAGATGCTTAACCGACTGTGCCACCCAGGCACCCCTCCTACGTCTTCTTTCCTGGGAAGTTACCCGGGGGTGTGTATCAGCAAAATGAAGGAATAAGGAAAGAAGATAACATGAGAACCGGGGGGAAAGTGGCTCCAAATATAGAAATCAGGAAAAGCATTCAGCACAGAATGGTTCAGAGAATAGATGTTCCAGAAGAGAGTTATCTAGGGATAAAGGAGGTCAGGATCTGATGATATTCCTGATCATTCTAAACAACATAAATGTCAATATAGGGGGCACCTGGGTGGCTCAGTAGGTTAAGTGCCTGCCTTCAGCTCAGGTCGGGATCTCAGGGTCCTGGGATCGAGTCCCACATCAGGCTCCTTGCTCAGCCAGGAGCCTGCTTCTCCCTCTCCCTTTGCCCCTCTCCCCTGGCTCATGCTCTCGCTCTCTCTCTCAAATAAATAAATAAAATTTTAAAAAAGTAAGTCAATATAGGTACATAATTTAGGGGTGGGGAATGGGCAGGAAAAGAAAGTGGAAACATCAGAGAAAACAAAAGCTGTGCGAGAGGGGAAACAAAATCACACAGTGTCTCATCACTGTCAAAACAGTGTAAACACCTTATTAATTTCTAATTCTTAAAACCAACACATAGTCAAAGCATGAAATATTTAACTATAAGAATCTAAATATAATCTTAACAATTTCAACACCATAAAAATACAAATGGTAAGTTTAGAGAGAAAAGTGAGAACAATCATGGGATGGTGTCCAGAGCTGATATAATAAAAAAAAGGTATAAATATTTTAAAGTTGCAAAGATAACCAATAAGAGACTAATATATTAGGAGAAGGGGGTTGAAAGTAAATAACGTGAGAGAAAAACTCAGCTAAATTAACAGAAGTCAACAGCTAATAGCTAAAATTGATAAATACAGAAATAGCTGTAATGCATATTATTTAGAGACATGGCAGAAACTATAAGAAGAAACAGCTAAAATTAGAACATGTGACCTCTAACGAGCAGGATGGGCAAAGGGACAAGGCACAGGATGGTTGTTTTTCTTTGTAAGCTCTTCAGTTTGACTTTTTTAACCAAGAACATATATCACTTTGATAAAAATAAGTATATTCTTAATTTTTAATGAATTTAATCAGAAAAAAATTAACTTATTGATTAAATTTTTGTTAAAAAAATGAGAACAGGATACATTTCAAGCTCCAGCTATCACTGCAATTTCCCATAAACATCTTCTGGTGATCCTTCAAAGGTGCTCACCCTCCCCCAAGCATTCCCATTTGTCGCTGCAGTGCAGATTAGAGTCGAATCTAGGGAAAAGCAAGTCTTGTTATAGAATTTAAAATTCTAAAATAGTTACCTCTTAGTGTTAACCCAAGCAAGAAATTATAGCTGCCAGGGAGCAAGATTCCCTTGCCACCATGTGATATCCAAGGATGTGGAGTGAATGGAGGAAAGAATTCTAGTCCCAGCCACAAAGCCATTTGCCCCCAACAGGAAGGAAATTCTTCCTCCTTCCCCTGCCCGATCCCTTGCACACGTGTGTGTATGTACCCTATTATGTTTGGCTGGAAAGGGGGAATAGTCTAGATTCTCTTTAATTCCTAAGCTACAAAAAAAACTGACCTGCAAATTACCTTCCAAAATACAATCTGTTTTTAAATTTTGGGCTACCCTTACAAATACCATAACACTACATATATCATCAGAAACTAAGGGATTCCACATTAGCAATATTCCAGATGATAATAAATGCATACCATTTATTGATATTTACCCTGGACCAGGTTCTATATTCAGACTTTATCCTATTGTAAGGGGTTTCCTTAATCTTCATAACAATCTTTATGAAGTGGTATTACTTTACTAAATGAAGTGTCACAGATTTCATCATTTTACTCACAAGAACACTGAGACTCTGAGGACGTAGTCATAGCGGGTTAGCGTTAGGATTTGAATCTAGGTCTGTCTGACTTCAAAACCCATGCTTTTAATCATCATATTACATTGTCTCCCTCTTACTTCATTAGGTACTAAAATCAGACCATTTCCATGAAAATCTTTGTAAATTTGTTAGATCTTTGTTAGAAATTTGTAATCTTTGTTAGATTTATGGCTTTCCTACAAAAATACTAAGTATAATGAGACTTTTAATTGGTGAGCCAACATTACCATTACTGTCACCATACATTATGATTCTACCTTGTGATCTACAATGATGTCCTCAGGAAATACTGACGTGCATGGAAGTAATTGTTCCTCATCAAAATGTTTGCATTCCCCTGTCTAGATTTCCAATGTTTGTCTCTTGCCTCACTTGCAAATTATCACCTCCCACTTCTTAAAGCTTAGCGCGCCAAAGAAAGAACAAAAGAAAGAGGTTCAAATTAAAAAACGAAACAAAACAAAACAAAAACTTAGTGTGCTGACCTATTCTATAACAGTCCTATTTCCACATAATGACAGATGAGGAAGGACAGGCGAGGAGGGGAAACTCTGTGCCTAGACCCCTGTCTGACACTCAGGGGTGGGAAAGGACCCCCACACTGGTGACTTAGAGGAGATGTGGAGCAAACGTGGCCATATGAGCTTCCTGGTCTTCTCCCCCTCCCCCTAGCCCCCAGCAACCATGGACTCCGGAAAGGATCCCGAAGCTCCCAACTACGCCACTAGTGCTGAAGTCGCATAAGCAGATGGTTATCACGGTGGAGTGAAGTGACCCTGTAGCCAAAGCCTGTGTCAAACGGCCTGACTTAGAGGTTCAGGCAAGTATTTTTTTTTTAAAGATTTTATTTATTTATTTCACAGAGGGAGAGAGAGCACAAGGAGGCAGAGAGGCAGGCAGAGAGATGGGAGAAAGCAGGCTCCCCGCTGAGCAGGGAGCCCGATGCGGGCCTCGATCTCAGGACCCTGTGATCATAACCTGAGCTGAAAGCAGAGGCTTTAACCCACTGAGCCACCCAGGCGCCCAGAGGTTCAGGCAAGTATCAGAAGTGAGCTGCACAGCCAGTGGGGGCCTAGACAGGATCAAGTTAGTACACACACACACACACACACACACACCACATATCCATACATACACACACACACATATACACACACAAGGGAGTATGTGTTGGGTTGAGCAGAGCAACAAGTTCTTTCAGTTCAAGGAACAGAATATAAGTTCAACTGCTAGTCATCTAGTGACCAGAAGAAAGGCNACACACACACACACATATACACACACAAGGGAGTATGTGTTGGGTTGAGCAGAGCATCAAGTTCTTTTCAGTTCAAGGAACAGAATATAAGTTCAACTGCTAGTCATCTAGTGACCAGAAGAAAGGCCATTGCCAGAGACCCAAGGAACTAGAGAAGGGGAATAAGGCTTCAACTGGGGATGTGAGGCCCCCAAGGGGGTGCACGTGCTTGTGTCTACCCCACATCAGAGGCGGAAGCAATGGGATGGGTGGAATTAGATTCTCAACACAAGAGACTGAGTTACCTCAATAAAGAAAAATTAAAACATAAGACCTTTAGATACTATGAACTGGGATGGTGAGAGTCTCCCCTTGTTGTTCAGTGGAGTGGGAGCTTCTGAGGGAGATGAGCTTTGTTAAATAAAATAAAGAAGTGAACCAGGGCACGTGGGTGGCTCAGTCGTTAAGTGTCTCCCTTCGGCTTGGGTCATGATCCCAGGGTCCTGGGATCAAGCCCTGCATCAGGCTCCCTGCTCAGTGGCGAGCCTGCTTCTCCCTCTCCCACTCCCCCTGCTTATTTCCCTCTCTGGCTGTCTCTCTCTCTCTCTCTTTCTCTCTCTCTCTCTCTCTCTCTCAAATAAATAAAACCTTTAAAAAATAATTAAAAAATAAAGAAGTGAACCTAGGTGGGTCTGAGTCAATTTGCTACGATGTTTCCAGAAGTATATCTGCATAAAAAGAGAGACTCAGAAAGTGGGAATCTCCTGAAAAAAAAAAATGTATAAACTCTGGTGCAGATCTCTGTGAAAGCAATTTTGTTCAACTAAGTCTTAATTCCTCCAGGTGGTTGGCTATACTCCCACTGGTTAAGAAGGCCAAATAAGAGGGCTCCAGTGAAGTGATACGGACTTTCTAACTAAATGGAGAGCTGTCCATTCCACACCCAAAGTCATAGTCCATACCCAAAGCATAAATGACTCTGGGACTGTTTACTATTTTCCAAGCTGAATATATGAAAACTTATTTTGAAGCAAAGCAAAACGTAATTAGGAAAGTATCCTGTTGCATGGACAAAACATCAAAAAAACATAGTTTCCTAAGACTGCAGCAGAATTGGCCTGATCTGGATACAAGAGATCTGGAGATTTTAAACTGAGAAATGTTAAGAAATCTGTCCTTCTTCATTGGTGAAAAGGGCATCATCACCATCAAGACCGCATGTGTTAATAGTCATTGGGTCATTACTCTCTGGGGTAGGCAGACACTAGTATTAACCCATTTTTATCAAAATTGCAAAAAGGCTTAATAAATTGACAAAATTTTTCCCAGGCCATACATCTAGTAAAGCTGGGACGGCCTAACACTGTATCAGGATTCAGAGAAACAGAACTAACAGGAAGCGAGCAAGTGTGCGCATGTGTGTAACCAGAGAGAGAGAGAGATTTTTTTTATAAGGAATTAGTTCATTTGATCATGAAGGATGACGAAGCCTAAGATTGCAGCTGGCAAGCTGGAGACCCAAGAGAGCTAAAGGGGTGTCATTCCAGTTCAAATCTAAAGGCCTAAGAACCAGGAGAGCTCATGGTGTAGAGCGAAGAAGAGACAATGTTTCATTTCAAACCCAGAGGCAGGAAGAAACCAATGTCCCAGCTTAAAAATAGTCAAGCAGAAGGAATTCCCTCTTATTCAGGCAGAAAGTCAGCTTTTTGTTCTATTCAGCCCTTCAACTGATTAGAGGAAGCCCCCCTACATTAGGGAGAACAATCCTTTTTTTTTTTTTTACTTTATTTTTTCAGTGATCCAAGATTCATTGTTTATGCACCACACCCAGTGCTCCAGGAAATACGTGCCCTCCTTAATACCCACCACCAGGCTCGCCCAACCCCCCTCCCCCCTCCCCTCCATAACCCTCAGCTTGTTTCTCAGAGTCCACAGTCTCTCATGGTCCGTCTAGGAAGAGCAATCTGCTTTACTCAGTCTACTGATTTAAATGTTACACTCAGGAACATCTGGGTGGCCCCATCAGTTAAGCATCTGCCTTCAGCTCAGGTCATGATCACAGGATCCTGGGATCAAGTCCTATGTCAAGCTCCTTGTTCAGCAGGGAGCCTCCTTCACCCTCTGCCTGCCACTCCCCCCACTTGTGCTCTCTCTCTGACAAATAAATAAATAAAATCTTAAAAAAAAAAAAGATTGGTGGAATATTTTAAGAAAATCAATGAATAAAATAAATGTTACACTCATCCAAAAACACCCTCACAGAAACACTCTGAACGACACCCGACCAAGTATCTCCACACTCTGTAACCAAATCAAGTTGATACATAAAATTAACCATCACGAACACCAAAGCCAACGCTTTTAACTGTATGTTGCTCTATAATACTCTTCAACAGAATCAGCAGAACCATAGCTCACAAACTCTGCAGTTCCCAAAAGTCCTTGGTAGTACTCCAGGACTCTAAGTTTGGCAGAATATAGTCCCTCTCTAAAGCACTATTTTGATAAATAGCTTTTATGAAGGCAACACTTACCTTTCCACACCTGGGGCTTTCACTGAGAGGAAGGAGTATCTATCCATCCGCAGAATGAAATATTACAATGAATACTTTGACCCCTTTCTTCACCCCCCTCACTTATACCTGCCTATGTAGATTGATCAAGCTATCAGTAGGTATCTCAAAAGGAAGGAGAATCCTTTTCACTTTCTCTCTTCTTTTTGGAAAAAAAATTATATTATATATTTATATATATTTGTATATTTATTTATTTATTTATTTATTTATTTATTTATAGAGACCAGCCATTCACATGTCTCGGGCCCATGACTCTGAGATCTGGAACAAAGCACCACTATAAACAGTTGAAATTACACTGGTAGCCCCCAGTAAACCATGCTTCCCCTCATTCATGCCCTGGTTTAGTTCCCTTCCCTTGAATCTGGGAGGGTCTGCAATTTGCTCGGACCAACAGACTGCGGTAGAATGGATGCTGTGCCAATCCCAGGCCTGAGCTCTGAAGGTCTGGAAGCATCTGCTTCTGCATTCTTGGGAGCCCTGAGCCACCAGGTGAGCCCTGAGCTATATATACTACTAGAGACACCGCATAGACATTCTACAAGCAGACGGCATCTAGTGAGACAGAGGCCACTAATTCTATGGAGAAGCACCAAGGAACCTAGTCAACAATAAAAACCAATGGGAGAAGGAGGGGTGAAAGACACCCTATTAATCCACCCTTTCCCAGCAATCCCAAGGGTACCCAGAGCACCATCTGAAAGAACAACCCATGGAGACAAAAAGTTGGGTCCTAGTGGCAGTGTTGTCCCTCATGAGCTGTGTGGGTACGTCACTTCAGCTCTCTGGGTCTCAGTGGAGGTGAACTACAAGTTTTTTTCTTCTGGCAGCAATAAAATCTGACTCTCTAAGTAACTGCATTCATCACAAAGCACAAACCAGATGGCTTCTCTGCAACCTGTGAGCACCCACCCTTGTAATCAACCAGTCACAACCCTGAACCACTTCTCTAAATGCTGGACTCTGTAGAGTCCAGGTCACTGTAAAAATAGCAGAAACACCTTCTAAACTCAGCTCAGAGTATAACCGAGTTTAAACACAGTTCATGATGTGTGGGGTTTTGCTCAGCGGAACTGCCTGGATTTGGATACATGATATGATGTGCCATATCCCTGTAAAAGTGCACTGTGTTGTCAAGGGAGTCTACAGTAGACAGAAACCACATGTTGGTAGGTCAGTTTATATGTACAGAAAATGCCCACATGTGCCTTTGGAATCTGTAAAATCCAAGTAAGACATATGCTCTTGACTATACATATAGCTATTTTTTAAAGATTTTATTTGTTTGTTTATTTATTTATTTTAATTTATTTGAGAGAAAGAGAACACAGGAGGAGGAGCAGAGGGAAAGGGACAAGCAGACTCAGGGCTGAGCATGGAGCCCAACATGGGGCTCGATCCCCCGACCCTCAGATCATGACCTAAGCGGAAATGAAGTCAGATCTTCACTGACTGAGCCACCCAGGTGCCCGCACACATATCAGTTTTGCACGTGGAATGTGTGACTTCCAATCAGCCGGTGGCCCAGCACCGAGCCTGCCTCCAAATTCATCGTTTCTGAACTGATCAAGTCCCTCCTACCTTGTTCGGGAAAATGTGTAGGTTCCACTTGGCTGCCTGTGCCATGATTTATTCATGGACTCTCATCTGAAGTTCCCTGTGTCTCCAGGTCTTTGATGCAAATTAGACAGATTCTACTGCCTCCCTCTGATGCCTTTTTATCCCCTGAAGGTCTTTAGCTATAAGAACGCATGCAGTTAAATGTAAGGTTTCCCAAATTCAACCTTCCTCAGCCCACAGAGTTTTCCTCGTTTGTAAAATAAAACAAACACTCTCTTAAAATTTGGGAGGCTCCCCTCCCCACTGCATGTAAAGTTTCCTCAGCTGATGGGGCATGAGCCAAGTCACACCACAGTAAGTAAGACAGGTCAGCATCATCCCAAACCTACTATTTGCCCCTAAAGCATAACACAGAGATATTCTAAAAACAAATTATTAGAAACTTGCTTTTTATCCTCATTACCACACACAAAAAAAATAAAAAATAAAAAGGAGAGACTAAAGGAATGACTTAGCAAGTGACTCAGTTTGGGCCATCACACAGATAAAAGCTACATCCAGCAAGCAGTTCGTGCAATGACATTGTTCCCTGCGCATGCTGGTTATTTAGAGACCTACAATATAAATTTCACAATATGCTTCTAAGAACTAGAGATATTTTTCTTGGAAGGGAACACATTTTTAGAATACTTCCACTGTTACAGATCACTGAGGATATTAGTGCTCTTATAAAAAGTAAGTTTAAGTAAAATTATCTTTTCCTGGGGCGCCTGGGTGGCTCAGTCAGTTAAGCGGCTGCCCTTGGTTCAGGTCATGATCTCAAGGTCCTGAGATTGAGTCCTGCATCAGGCTCCCTGCTCAGCAGAGAGCCTGCTTCTCCCTCTCCCCTTGGCTGCCGCTCTGCCTACTTGTGTTCTCTTTCTATCTCTCTATCAAATAAATAAATAAAAATCTTTTTAAAAAATCTTTTCCTTTCTTTTAAAATAGAAAAACAATTAACAATCATTGAGATAAACAATGAGAACAAGAAGTATGTACATAAGCACTAGACAAAGACAAGAAAAAAATAATACAACTTGCCCAAACCTAAATAAAATCTATAACAGAAATTAATTTAGAAACACAAAAAAGATTGAGATTTGGTAATATTTGGAAGAATGGAGAGGATGGGATGAGAGAAACAAGAGCTAGGTCAGTATGACACACCTAAATAAAATACCTAAAATCTTAATATCAGTGGAAGTCATGTTCTGGCTCTGTTGTGTTTTTCAACAATAAACTTCCATGAAAATGACTCTTCTAAATTGTCAAGGGCCCAATCCTGGCACATTACAAACCAAACTCCCAAGAGATTCGATAATTACTTGCTTTGCCTCTAATTTTAATATCCTACATAAATATGCTTTGATTAAGTCAGTAAGCTACAATGGAAAGAGAGGCTTCAGTTTCAAGAGCAAACTCAAAACTTTGTTTACTGGGTAGTTACCTCTAAGTACATGGTTTCAGAAACAGGACCTCTGCCTTCATTCAGCATCAAATTAAAGGATTTTAAAACAATAAAAACAGATGAATCAGGTTTACAAGAGGATGGAGGGGAACAAGAACGTGCTATTGTGTTAAAAGTGTAGGGTTTTTTTATGATTCAATGATAATTTACTTAATAAATAAGCAGTCAGTGATATGTTGAATTACCGGGAAGAAATATTTATTGGTATCCTCAGTTGCTAACAAGTAGTGAAATATATTAATCAAGTAGGTGTTTTCCTCTTACACTGTTGGTGGGAATGCAAGTTGGTGCAGCTACTTTGGAAAAAAGTATGGAGATTCCTCAAAAAATTAAAAATAGAGCTACCTATGACCCTGCAATTGCACTATTGGATATGTACCCCAAAGATACAGATGTAGTGAAAAGAAGGGCCACCTGTACCCCAATGTTCATGGCAGCAATGGCCACAATCGCCAAACTGTGGAAAGAGCCAAGATGCCCTTCAACAGACAAATGGATAAAGAAGATGTGGTCCATATATACAATGGAATATTACTCAGCCATCAGAAAGGATGAATACCCAACTTTTGCATCAACATGGATGGGACTGGAGGAGATTATGCTGAGTGAAATAAGTCAAGCAGAGAAAGTCAATTATCATACGGTTTCACTTACTTGTGGAGCATAAGGAATGACATGGAGGACATCAGGAGAAGGAAAGGAAAAGTGAATTGGGGTAAATTGGAGGTGGAGACGAAGCATGGGAGACTGTGGACTCTAAGAAACAAACTGAGGATTATGGAGGGGAGGTGGGTGGGGGGATGGGTAAGCCTGGTGGTGGGTATTAAGGAGGGCACGTATTTCATGGAGCACTGGGTGTGGTCCATAAACAATGAATTTTGGATCACTGAAAAAATAAAAAAAATAGGTGTTTTATTCTCATTTTTTATAGTCATGATCATTTTTAATACACATTTATACATATTATAGGCATTTTGATCATGGAATAACATGTAAAAATTTTATTCCCAGAACCAAAAAAAAAAGTGACTCAAAGTAAGCACTATAGAATATTTAATACTGCTAGAAAAAGATTTTTTAAATTAGTTTTACATTTGCCTCCTGTGTTATTTTAAAACTTTCTTGGTGGGATGCCTGGGTGGCTCAGTTGGTTAAGCATCTGCCTTCAGCTCAGGTCATGATCCCAGGGTCCTGGGATCGAGTCCCACATCAGGCTCTTTGCTCAGCAGGGAGCTTGCTTCTCCACTCTCCCTCTGCAGCTCCCCCTGCATGTGCTCTCTTTCTCTCTCTCTCTCTCTCCCTGACAAATGAATAAATAAAATCTTTAAAACTTTCTTGATAAATGGCTCAGTGAGGCTAAAGTACAGTACCAAGGTGAATCGTAGGACTCTCAGAGCAGCTCAGTTTAATACAACAAATACTGGAGTATCTACTTTGTCCCAGACACAGAAGGAGTCCAGGGGACATATCTGTCCATCTGAAAACTCTGCCGACCTTCCCTACCTAGCTGTACCTACCACAGTCTACATATCACACAGCTCCCTACCCTCCCCACTGCCCACCCAGGCCCCAGCCACAGCCCACGAGACCAGGAGTGGACAACTGGCCAACCAACCCATAGGCAGGGCTAGGCCAACTAGATTCTCTCAAAACGAAAACCAAGACAATAAGGCCAAGAGGTCTATAGAATGGACCCTGTGAAATGCTAGTCAGTAAATGGAGACGGAGTCTTGGGAGAGAAACAAGGCACTCAGACAGATACACAGAAGAGCATCTGAGGCAGGTGAGGGGAGGACTGGACAGAAAGAGGCAGACAGACAAAGGCAGAGACAGAGAGATGGAGGCAGAGTCTACAGGCAAAGAGACACAGGAAACAGATGAAGCAAGCTGATAGACAGTGATGAATACAGAGAGCAAGACAGACAGACGGGGATATAGACAAAATGCAGAGAGCAACAGAGACAGAGAACAGAGACAATCCGTAGCAAGCAGTAGTAGGCCGAGATGAGCAGAAAGAAAGAGAGAGGAGAGAAGGAGGGAATGGAAAGACAGGGAACATGGTGGGGGTGGGGGGTAGAGAGAGCCAACAGGGAGGACAAGAGTATGAGCCAGAACTGGAGAACGGGCACCCGAGAGCAAGATACCTAGAGCAAGACCTAGAGAGTGCGTGAGCAGAGCACGTAAGCCTGCCGGAAGAGCATGCAGGAGAGACTGAGGAGAGAGACGGAGACCAAGAGCTAGAGGGAGACAGAGAAAAAGAAGAAAACCAGAAAATTCAAAGAGAAGGCATAACTAAAGACAACAGGAAGGCAGGGATTGGGAAGTTGAGGGAGAGAGCTCATTTGTACGCTGAGATCCACAAAATGGTGGCCGCTCCAGTGGCCCAGGTCGTGTCACAAATGTAAACCTAAGTCAGCCCACTCGTACGGGGAAAGCCTCAATGTCAAGGACACCTCACAAACACCAATCCCAATTGCCCAACTCAGCTGTAGCTAGCCTACCTTACCTAGAAAACAAGACCTTCTAGTCTTATGAGGAAACCCCCTGACCTCCTAACCCATAGTACTGCCATGTTTCCGTGTTGCCTCTTCTAACGCTGTATAAAATCCGCTCTTGCCCCCAAATCCCTCCAGAAGAGCCTCCGCAGCTTGTGAGGCACTGCACTCCCTCAGCCCATGCATCGTTTCTCCCTTGAATAAAGGACCTCGGTGTCATCACTAAATTGTTTTCGTTCTTTCGTTGTCAAGAACGACAGAGAAAATGACACACTCTATGAAAGTCCAGCCGGAGCGCAGTCTCCAGACGTGCTCGCCAGGCAGGAAAAGCATCAAGTGTCATTTCATCTGTCAGAGGGAGAATGACCAGAATTGAGGGCCTCCTCGGTCTTCAGAAAGTATCAGTTATCACTTCAAAACAGCAGATGGATCACACCGTGTTTCCTCACTCTGGAACGATGGCTTGAAAAGCGAAAGGAATACACACGACAACAAAAAGAAGGCATGAGCTCCATTTCCGGGAGACGAAAAGCACCTGGGGGGTAAACGTGCAGCAGAGGAAACCACAATTTCAAAAGTCCAGAGGGATCTGGCCACAGAGGGGCTAACAGGGCCCTGCAGGTCCCTGGAGAGATTTCACACTAGCTGCCACATGAGGCAGGAAGGGCATGTGAGAAAAACTGAAACAGTAATTGAAAGGCCATCGAGGGCGCCTGGGTGGCTCAGTGGGTTAAAGCCTCTGCTTTCGGCTCAGGTCATGATCTCAGCGTCCTGGGATTGAGGCCCGCATCCGGCTCTCTGCTCAGCAGGGAGCCTGCTTCCTCCTCTCCCTGTCTCTCTGCCTACTTGTGATCTCTCTCTCTGTGTCAAATAAATAATAAATAAAATCTTTAAAAAAAAAAAAAAAGAAAGAAAGGCCATCGAGAAAAAGTTCACTCACCCTCCAACAGCCCCCTCCTTCACCCACACACCCGAGCAGCCAACCCTGTGGCTCTCAGGTAAAAAACCGCATGGAAGCACCTGGGTGGCTCAGTGGGTTAAGCCTCTGCCTTTGGCTCAGGTCATGATCTCGGGGTCCTGGGATAGAGCCCCACCTCCGGTTCCCTGCTCTGCAGGGAGCCTGCTTCCCCCTCTCTCTCTGCCTGCCTCTCTGCCTACTTGTGGTCTCTCTCTGTCAAATAAATAAATAAAATCTTAAGAAAAAAAAAACCGCATGGGTGGGTCTCAAAAGCAGTGGTCCTCGACCTGTGACAGCCTTCAGAGCTGCCTGGAGGGCTTGGGAATACACAGAGGGCCTTGCCCAGAGATTCACATGCACCCGGGATGAGGTAGGGCCCGAGAATCTGCATTCTTAATGAGTCCCTAGAGATTATACTATTAGAAATTAACTGAGGGCAACTGACTTTGTGTCTTTAGACCTCAGCGTCTGCAAGGGTAGAACGGGAATAATGAAAGCACCCACAGGACAAGAGTCACACTGAAGGTCAGGGGAGGCAGAGCAGGCAAATCTCGGGCACACTGCCAGGCACACATGTGAGAAAGGTCGTCTGTCCATGGTCACGACCGTAACCAACAACTCTAATCGGTGCTTCTAACTAGCGGTACCTGGCTTCCGATGTCTCTGATAAACTCGCAGTTTACCTATGGTCTTCCTGGACTTCTGAGATCATGACAGTGAAGAAAGATGGAGAAGGAAGGTGAAAGCAGCTCTCCAGCCCCCAGGTGACCAACGCTGTCTTCAGCAGGCAGAACACAGGTGTTTCTCGTTAAGTTGAAAAAAGTACCCGGACGCACATCCCCTCACCAAGTTCACCTCCATGATTACAGCTGCTCTGGACAAAAGGTAAGAAAGTACTTTCTGGACAAAAGGTTGAGAAAGTACTTTCCTCTAGAGGGAAAATAATGGCACACTCAAAAAGTTAGAGGAGGGTTTAATAACGCAACTATTTACAAAGGTGCGGGTGAGCTACTGGCAGTAGCCTGCTGGTGAATCATGGCAAGTGATATATATACCCTTTGCCAGTTTCTCAGGGGCAAATACTCCCAGCAAGGCAGATTTAAATCTACCAAGGTAAAGTCCCAGAACCTAGAATAGGCAAGAGATGCACATAAACAGATGTTAAGAGAAAGTACTAGCCAGCTGCCACCTGCCCCCAGAACACCTCGGAGGAAAACTTCAGAGACAGGCAGCACCCCCAGCTAGCAACGCCTGGAAACTTTTTTAAGACATTCAGCCCTCCCCAGACCCAAAGAGAGAGAGCTGGATATGTAACCTTTAATCAAGGGAGAACATTGAGGCTACAATGGAGGGAGGAAGGGAGGGAGGGGGGAAACGGGAAGAATAAATAGCCCAGAGTAAATAAATTCTCCCTCCCGTCTCATGGTGGTATGGCCCACAAGCTGAAGCCAGCCAGAAGCCAGAAAGCGAGGGAGCCTACGGACGATCAGACAAGCCAGCCTCCCAGACACAGCAGATTGGAGAAGAAAAGCGAATGGCTCCAGGGAGGCAAACAGAAGATGGGCAAGACGCTGACCCAAGAAGAGGTTCAGAGCACAACTGTCATGACAGCAGCTAGAACTCCAGTCAATTCGATACCAATAATGCTGAGAAGAAACAAAAGAAAATTGAAACTGAAAAATCTATTTAGAGGGGTGCCTGCATGGTTCAGTCGGTTAAGCATCTGCCTTCGGCTCAGGTCATGATCCCAGGGTCCTGGGATCCAGCCCCACATCGGGCTCCCTGCTCAGCAGGGAGCCTGCTTCTCCCTCTCCCTCTGTCTGCCATTCCTCTTGCTTATGCTCTCTCTCTCTGACGAATAAATAAATAAAATCTTTTTTTAAAAATCCATTTAGATAAAATAAATACATTCTTATCATTCAAATTAACTCCATCTTCTTTGCCAAGGTTGTGTTGTGTACAATAAAAGTCAAACTTAAGCAGGAGCTAAACATCAGTGAAATTTGCCAGGACAGTAGCTGACCCAGGCACCTGAATGTCAGGGCAGGGTGCCTATGCTGTTTGTTGCTTTCAGAGAAGGAAGGAAGGAGAGGCCATCCTATACAGAAGCACCTGATGTCATCACGGGACCTTTAAAAAGATGTGAAAAATGATGGTTTGGGGGCACTCTCAGTTAATAATTACATTAATAATTATAGAATTGACTCAGGGGCGCCTGGGTGGCTCAGTTGGGTAAGCAACTGCCTTCAGCTCAGGTCATGATCCCAGGGTCCTCTGATCAAGCCCTGAATCAGGCTCCCTGCTCAGCAGGGAGTCTGCTTCTCCCTCTCCTTCTACCACTACCCCCACTCATGCTCTCTCTTGCTCTCTCTCTCTCTCAAATAAATAAAATCTAAAAAAAAAAAAAAAGAATTGACTCAGTTAATTTGCAAACTCAGTTTTATGCAACATCGGACTAATCAAAAGACTGTCACTTTAATTTACAAAATGAGCAATCTTAGGATGAGTAAGCAAACATTCTGATTGCTGGCATAATTCTCTAATACCCAATCAGAAGAGTTTTTGTTAGTTGATCATTAACAGCAGCGTGGGACTGTTAGAGCAGAGACATGAGAACTTAGGTTGGTCAGACCACAGTGGGTTCACCAAGACTGCATGCGCGGGGAGAACCACCAGAGCACCAGACGAATCCCAGCATCTAGCTCATGCTGCGTGAAAATTAATAAAGGGACATCTTACTAAAATGGGAGTGGAGAGTCCAGAAAGGGGAGCTTTCCCACTGTACCACTCAACATCAAGAACTGTCCATTACAGAATCGAGAAGATGGGCTTCATATATACAACAGAATATTACTCAGTCATCAGAAAAGATGAATACCCACCATTTGCATCAACATGGATGGAACTGGAAGGGATTATGTTAAATGAAATAAGTCAAGCAGAGAAAGACAATTATCACATGGTTTCATTCATGTGTGGAACATAAGGAATAGCATGGAGGACATTAGGGGAAGGAAGAGAAAACTGAAGGGAGAGGAGATCAGAGAGGGAGATGAAGCATGAGAGAGCATGGACTTCGAGAAACAATATGAGGGTTTCAGAGGGGTGGGGGAGGGAGGATGGGGTAGCCCAGTGATGGGTATTAAGGAGGGCACGTGTTCTAATGAGCACTGGGTGTTATACGCAAACAATGAATCATGGAACACTGCATCAAAAACTAATGATGCACTGTATGGTCACTAACATAATTTAAAAAAAAAAAACATCCATTACATACAGACCCCCAAGAGAAGAATCCTCAATATGAAAGAATCATCATCAGCTACAGGCCCAACAGGAAACCAAGTACAGTGCCTCTCCCATAAGAATTGACCACCTCAGGACGCCTGGGTTGCTCAGTGGGTTAAAGACTCTGCCTTCCGCTCAGGTCATGATCTCAGGGTCCTGGAATCGAGTCCTGCATCGGGCTCCCTGCTCAGCAGGGAGCCTGCTTCCCCCTCTCTCTCTCTGTCTGCCTCTCTACCTACTTGTGATCTCTCTCTCTGTGTCAAATAAATAAATAAAATCTTAAAAATAAAACAAAAAAAGAATTGACCACCTCAGCAACTCAGCCAATGAGAAACCATCATGACCCTGAATTCCTGCCTTTCTCCCATGAATGTTTGTTTGAAACAACCCCTTCCAACTTCCTCCTTCCTCTCCATAAAACGCTCCTCTCCTCTGTTGGACAATCCTGTTGTTTCTGCCATAGCCTGCTTGTCCCAAATTGCAATTCTCTGCTATTCCTGATTCAACCCACTTTTGCTGGTAAAATAACTGTTTTATTTTTAAAGGCAACAGCTGAAAACTCACAATGGGTGAACAAACCAAGACAGCATGCCAAAGAAGTCAGAGCAATGAGATATCCCAGAGAAATGAGTTTTTTTTAGGAGAACTTCCACCCACCGAAACAAAGATTCACACATTCTGCAATCTTCTTTAAACTGACTTCAGCAATCTAGTCATCCCACATTCCATCTCACAGAAAAAGAAATGGCTGTAAAAATCTAAGAATAATTTTGGGGTAAGGCATTTATAAGGGGAAAACGTGTAGTGTATGTTCAGCCGACATTAACATCTCCTAAATCTTTCAAGGTTTATAGGGCATGTTGGTCTTCATCATAAATCCCTCGATGAGCCCCAATATCACAAAAGTCTCCTTCATGTTGGTACGCTCAGCCTGTAGCTCATTATCAGGCACCAAGGAGGTCCACCATGTCTGTGAAGCTGAATCCATGAGCGAGGCTTTACTTTTCATTTTACTTTGTTTTTGATTTTTCATTCCTCCGTCATCTCTGCCCTTCCTTCCATCAGTCATTTCCCATCTTTCGCCAAAATAAGCCTAACTCATTCACTTCCTATTTCCTTCTCACGTCCAGCTCTGATTCTCCCATAATCTCGGTCCCCAGGGTTTACTGCTTCTCAGTTTAAGAAAATGGGACTTCTAGGGCGCCTGGGTGGCTCAGTGGGTTAAAGCCTCTGCTTTCGGCTCAGGTCATGATCTCAGGGTCCTGGGATCGAGGCCCGCATCGGGCTCCCTGCTCAGCGGGGAGCCTGCTTCCCCCTCTCTCTCT
>LNAC01000344.1:785351-821029 GCA_002007465.1 Ailurus styani
AAAATCTTTAAAAAAAAAAAAAAAGAAAATGGGACTTCTAAATACACACACCCACACGCACGTCTGCACACACGCACCCCTGCACGCACCCTTGGCACACAATTCTAACTGTGCTAGTCTTTCAGGTCATTTACCAGCGTGTGTGAGGGAGTTCAGACTGTGAGAACATTTCAACACACACTAGAGGCTGATGCCTCCCCAAGGACAAGAGCAAGTTCTGTTTTCATTTCATTTTGTTCATGTGCTCACTATTAACATAACTCTATTTTTTTAAAAGATTTTATTTATTTATTTGACAGAGAGAGAGACTACAAGTAGGCAGAGAGGCAGGCAGAGAGAGGAGGAAGCAGGCCCCCTGCCAAGCAGGGAGCCCGAAGCGGGCCTCGATCCCAGGACCCTGAGATCATGACCTGAGCCAAAGGCAGAGGTTTCAACCCACTGAGCCACCCAGGTGCCCCTAACATAACTCTAAATAACCCTGTTTTATGAGTTACTAGACTCTTTGGACAATGTCCCTACCAAAGAGAAAAAGGTGAAAATGCCAAGTTTTGGCAAGGAGGTACAGTGATGCGAGCTGTCCTTCGCCGTTGGTGGGCCGCTAGGTTGATTCAGACTCTCCAGACAATCTACCACAGCAAACCATACATATCCCAGATACCTACACAAGAGAAACCTGGGCCCACGTGTCCGGAAAGACACGTCCAAGAATGTCTGCAGCAGCGCGAATAGCATAAGACTTGAAACAACTCACATTTTTCTGGAGGAGGTCATGGAGACCATGTGATCACTGGTTGACCTGCCAGCTGGCCCCAGGCAATCAGAGGCTCCTCACCCTCTCCCCCGTCCTGGGAATGCACACTCTGCTCAGGGCTCCCACAGGGGAGCCATTCCAAGCACGTAGCCCTGAGACAGTAAGGGGTTGCTACCATGTGGGCTGAATACATGGCTGACCCCAGTTAAGGCCTGGATATAAACTCTTCAGATGCCGGTCGTGGGAGCAGAGATCTACTTGTCTTTCAGTGGCCCAAGAGGAGCCTCCGAAGTAAGTTCCCTTGCTTACTAAACCTGCCAGCTAGCCATCTGGAGCGCTCTACCTCATTCTTTGGTATATCCTCGCCTCCTTGTACAGGGGCCAGTTTGTGAACCAATCTGTGTCCATCAAGAGCAGAAGACATAAATAAAATGTGTAGGGCGCCTGGGTGGCTCAGTGGGTTAAAGCCACTGCCTTCGGCTCAGGTCATGATCCCAGGGTCCTGGGATCGAGGCCCACATCGGGCTCTCTGCTCAGCGGGAAGCCTGCTTCCTCCTCTCTCCTCTCTCTCTGCCTACCTCTCTGCCTACTTGTAATCTCTCTCTCTGTGTCAAATGAATAAATAAAATCTTTAAAAAATAATAATAATTAATAAATAAATAAATAAATAAATAATAAATAAATAAAATGTGTAGTATGGTCATACCATGAACTATGACATCACAGCGAAAATGAACCAAAGGGTGAATCTCCAGCTGACCAAAGAACACACGGTGTATGACCCCATGCATATAAATCTCAGAAACGGATAAAAAAAATCAACCTGTGGGTGTTCAGAAATACAAATCAAGGTGGTAAAGTTAGGAGGAAAAGCAAGAAAGTGATCAGCATAAAATCAGAAGATGGCTCCCGTTGGAGAGTAAGGGAGCTGGGATCAGGAAGGGCTCCAGGCACTTCGGGAGAGCTGGCAAGATGTTATTTCTTGGCATAGATGGTGACAGAACAGTATTTACTTTACACAAATGTGTTGAGTTGTACAAAATTATTTTATGTGCTTTTCTGTTGTGGTATTATACAATCAAAAAGGTTTTTAAAAAAAACAAGGGAGAAGAATCAAGGCAGGACAACTATTATCAAACAACCACCACCAAATAAAAAAAAAATTGGTTTTCTGGTGGAAAAAGGAGTGAACGAGGTCAGTTTTGTTCTATAGGGAGACCTCAAATAGAGCAGACCTGTAAGAGGACAGATTTGGGTAAGACCAAAGAATAACAGCAAGAAAAGAAAGAGAGGAAGGAGGAAGAGGGGGAGGAGGAGGAGAAAAGAAAAAAGAAGGGGGAGGGGAGGGGAGGTAAGGAGGGGAGAGAAAGCAAAGCAAGACAAGAGAAACTAGTTCACAATTAGTTACTTAAAAACAGAACAATCCTTGTAAGAAAGTGAGTGTTCCCACACACCCGAATGTTTATAGCAGGAATGTCCACAATAACCAAAGTATGGAAAGAACCTAGATGTCCATCAACAGATGAATGGATAAAGAAGATGTGTATATATACAATGGAATACTATGCAGCCATCAAAAGAAATGAAAATTTGCCATTTGCAATGACATGGATGGAACTAAAAAAAGGCATTATGCTAAGTGAAATAATCAGAGAAAGACAATTACATGATCTCTCTGATATGAGGAATTTGAGGGGCAGGGAGGGTAGGGAGGGAAAAAAATGAAACAAGATGGGATCGGGAAGGAGACAAACCCTAAGAGACTCTTAATCTCACGAAACAAACTGAGGGCTACTGGGGGGTGGGAGGGGAGGGATAGGGTGGCTGGGTTATGGACATTGGGGAGGGTTTGTGCTATGACGAGTGCTGCGAAAGGTGTAAGCCTGATGATTCACAGACCTGTACCCCTGGGGCAAATAATACATTATATGTTAAGACAGACAAGGAAGGAAGGAAGGAAGGAAGGGAGGGAGGGAGGGAGGGAGGGAGGGAGGAAGGAAGGAAGGAAGAGAGTGTCCCATCCCTGAAGCTATTCAAGCATGGGCTGGATAAACTGCGAGGGAAATTCCGGACACATTCCAACACTGGAAAACGAATAGTAAAGAATGTCCCTTCAGACCTAAGATTCTATGATTCTATTTCTCTTTCTCACCAGTTACAGGTGTGGCCACTTAAAGAAACAAAACAAACAAACAAACAACAACAACAACAACAGATCCATGGTCCAAGCATCCTAAACATACAAAGCAGACACTCACTTTACGAAAGTGGTTCTTTTGAATAAATAACAAGTATTTTTTTAAGGGTTTGCATACAAGCCATTAACCAAAAATAAAGGGGAGGGGAAGAATTGAGGAACTTCACCGTAATGCTGGAGAAACCACTGTCAAATGAGGCCCAATCATAAATGAAGAGCTGGTGTCAGAGGAAATGAAGCCATAGATCCAATTCACCCACAATGCTCCTCAAATGCATTTCTTCTTTTACGATCGATTATCAAAATAGAGGGATTTCATAAAAATCACGGAGCTTGGAAATGTTATTGCTTTCCGTTAACTCAGAAGCCTTCATCCTCCCCATCTCCGAGCTGATTATCAATCACTAGATTTAACTCTTTGACACTTTCAGAGCAAGACAGTGGAGCCTTGGCTGAAGGCTATCTTAGAACACATTACATGAAAAAAAAAAAAGGCTCCGCTGAGCTGGTAATAATCCAGATTATCACCTAGTCCCCTTTCAGAGCAATAGTGGATTTTAACCAGTCTTCTGTTTTATAAATATTACCGTGGCTCAACACAACATTACCCGAGGCTTTCATCTTGTTTGTGTACTAATTACATCAACAACCTGAACCGACTTAACACTATACAAAAACACAGCTGATTTAGCAATCTGTAAATTACACATGTACATAAATCTGTACCAAAATGTGCTACGTTTCACTCCTGCTAATGTGCATGGATTCTTACTGGCACCTACAATTGTTTGATATAGGTTTCCGAACACTAAAACATATGTTCTGCCTAGAATGGGACAAGTTAGGGTAATATTTTTATAGTTTCCTGGCACTAAGGTCTGCCAGGCTGCCTAAGAGAGTAAGTGCCTGGATTTAAGCAACCATCAAAAAATATTCTGGAACAACACTTTCCAATCCCGAATATAAAGAGAAACGGGCTGGTAAGAAAGTCAAAAGAAGGATTTGAAATGATCACCGACATAACGACAAGCAAAATCTGGGGCATAGTTACTTATTCCTGCTAACTATTTGCAACTATCCAAAAAAACAGATAATCACTAAATCTCTCCTCCAAATGGTCTTCAGAATGTATCAGAGCAAGTTAAACTAGATTTTAGGCCCATCAAGGACAGTTAAACACCTTAAAATGGTTTTTTTTTTTAACACACTGTCAGGCCTCAATAAGAGCTGCAGCCAGAAACACCATGGAAAGGGTCAAGATGCTTGGACCAAGATTCACCAAAATGTAAATTTCTAAGGGGTAAAGAGGGTCTCTGGATTCCCACTATATTCCCAGTGTTCAAGAAATGTGCTCAATAAATCCTTTTTTGAATGAACAAACCTGTCACAGCAGCTGACCAGTCCCCGATGGGCCTCTAACTGCGTTTTCTACCTTGCCTTTTATGAGCTGGAGGTAAATTACTTAAGGACTCTTTTTTTTTTAATATTTTTATTTATTTATTTGAGAGAGAGAAAGAGAGCAAGAGAGAGCACAAGCAGGGGGAGCAGTAGAGAGAGAAGCAGCAGCAGGATCCCCACTGAGCAGGGAGCCTGATGCAGAACTCGATCTCAGGACCCTGGGATCATGACCTGAGCTGAAAGCAGACTCCTAACCGACCGAGTTCACACAGGCGCCCCAAGATTCTCAGCTCTCGAAACTCTAAAATGGAGACACTGCTCCTCCTTGCTTGCATATGAGGATCCAAGTTAGTTAATACTTTATAACAGGTGCTTGAATCAGTAAGTGCCTGTTACCCTGCAGGTGACTTCAGTTAACCCACAGACGAAGGTGAAACTACTGCCCTTCCTTAAAACAGAATTAGCTGCTCCTTTGCCCTGTTCCTCTGTTTGGATGTGGCAGTGTGGCTGTTAGCCAAAGTGGATGTTGTTCTTGTTATTTTAACATTTTATTCAATCTCCACTGGGAAATTAAGCTTCTCTAGAGAACATAATGGTAATACAAGGAAGGTCGTTGCAGAGTGTACCATGAGGAACCCGACACTGGGGTCAAGGGACTTCGGGTCTCATCAGCTCTGCCCTTAAGTATTTGAAGAAATGCACTTGCTTCACTTTCTTCATCTATGCAAAGATGAGGAAGGAGAGGCAGAAGACACAGCAGCAAATCCTACAGTTTATGATATTCCAGACACCAGATATTCAAAGGCCCCAAGACAAAGCCAGTTCTATTATCCCTAAGCATATAATGAGAGTAGTTTCTTTGTTTTTGTTTGTTTTTTGTTTTTTTTAAGGATAACAGTAGTTACACAGGCTAAATTTTATGGCTGGAGAAACAATCATGAGTGATACCCTCCAAAAACCTCCTGCATCAGGCACTGTGTGCCTCCCACTTTGAATAAGTCACTTACTATTCCTAGGGCTCAGTTTTCTGATCTGTAAAAGAGGAACAATAATACTGCTTAAAACCACTGGGAGAAATGCTTACTAAAGATGATCCAAAAAGTATTGCTATTTAAAGGTAAACTGCTATTTCAATACTGTAATGTCCAAAAAAAGGCTAGTCGATTTGGGGAAGAGACAATCAATACTTTTAAATAGACTTTTTTTCCATCACAGTAAAATAAAATAATCCATGGGAGATATCGTGATAGTTCCAAGAGTCCACATATTTTTCTTCTATTTGTGTTTTGGAAATGTGATGAAAGGAGATCACTAAAAGTTTAAATCCCACATGTCAAGACCAGAATATTTTCTTCTGAAATAATAGATAATTTTAAAAGTTCATCCAACTCTCCTAGGATGTTTTGTTTGCGTTGTTGATGTCATTTGGTTGGTTGGTTAACTGAAGTCAAGCTGTCGGAATTGGTGCTGAAATTAAAATGCCAACACTAAAAATATTCCCAGCTACTTAGTCTATTGACATTCTATATATGCTTAGAGAGGAGAAGTGATTCTAAGAAAATCAGCTGAACTAGAGTATTTTGCTGTCTCAGCTCCAAGATTCATTTTGTGTTTGTGTGGTATTTCACCATTCTTTTTTCTTTTTAATATTTATGTATTTATTTTAGAAAGAGAGACAGGAAGTGCAAGTAGGGAAGGGGCAGAGGGAGGGGGAATCCTTAAGCAGACTCCCCGCTAAGTGGGGAGCCCACCACAGGGTACAATCCCAGAACCCTGAGATCACGACCTGAGCTGAAACCAAGAGTCAGACACTCCATGGACTGAATCACCCAGGTGCCCCTGGTTCCACCATTCTTAAGGTCCTCCTACAAGCCCAATGAACCTTACGACTGTTACATGTAAGATTCTTACCTCTCTCTCCACTCAAAAACATTATATGATACACACTAGACACAAGGTTTCCCCTATACCTTAAAGAACACTGCCTCTTCACACCGCACCTGCCCCCCCCCCGGCAAAATGGAATCGTCATTGATATTTATGAGAAAGTTGGTGTCACCGGCACTGGGATCCCCAAATCTGCAAGACTGTCTCCACACCCCCTAACAGGTTAATAACCACAGAAGATTAACTCTCAGTGATTTTATTTTTAATAATCCATGAACCCCTAGAGTTTTTTTATGACAGAAGAGTTCATTTGACTCTTCGTGTAGTAATTATCATCCCCTTGAATCCCCAGGTCATAGCTGTGACCTTATTCTAAAAGCCACCTCAGTTAGAGTGAGGAAGACCTTGAAGGGAAAAGGTGACCAACCCGAAACTCTTCAATACTCTTAGTCTTCAGAGGCACACAATAAATGATCATTTCTAAAATATTTAAATAACACACAATAATATGCTATCCTAGTTGACAAGTTTTTTGTTGTAAGCTAACCTTCAATCACTTTTTAATTAAAGAGTGTTTCTCGGAGGTATAAGGCACTTTTCACACTCTTCCCCTGAATCCCTAACTAAATCCAAATAGAAGCCCATGATTTCAACACAAGCTCCTCCGTAAGGCTCTAAAGCTGCGATTATTTCCGCGTTTTTAAAACCTGTTTCCTAAGTCAGCTCTTCGTGTCATCTGCGTCTGGAAGGAAGGAGTCCCGGAGCCCGTGAAGATATTGCCAGACTTGGCCCCTTGCCATTCAGCCTTCTGAGGAACGGGTGTGCACCGCACCTTCCAGATGCCACCTCCTGTCTGCTCTGCCAGCGCTCTAGCCAGGGTGCTTTGCTGTGCGTCCTAAGGCTATATCGGAAAGGTTTCCCTTTCCGTCCCTGCTGCTAGGACTCTCGCCGTCCAGCGCTTGACGCCACTGTCCCCCTCACACACAGAAAGAGAGGAGCAGGGAGCACTGGTTTGCTGGGTGAGGGATACATTCACAGACTTGGTGCGCTTGGGAATGTAGAGGTGAGCAAGATTTATAGGCACAACGCACCGCTGAGGTTTGGAAGAGAGGAACTACGGCAGGTTTGTCCCAGTGACCGCTTGGCCAGCTCTGCACCTATGCGCTCCATTTCCCCTCTAAGTCCAGGAAACTCTGCCCCTGGGGAGCCTTAACTTCACCTCCAACAGGGTGGAACCGGGTCACCTGCAGCACGTCCCTATGTCCCCGCGTCCCCACACCTCGGACTTTTCAGCCGCCCGATGGGAGGGGGAAGCAGCCGCCGCCCCCAACCCTCGGGGGCCCGGACCCGAGTGGCCTTCTCTGCCGCTGGCTCTCCCGGGGAGAGGGGCGCCCGGGGTGCAGCCGCAGAGCCAGGCGAGCCTCGGCGGAGGGGTGGGCAGCGCCGATGGGGAGCGCGCGGCCGCTCTGGCCGCGTCCGGCTTCCCATCACTTTTCCCAGGACTTTGCCCGTCAGCTATCACGCTCTCTGGAGAGGAGACAGAGAAGGCGCGAGAAGAGCCCCAAAGGCGTCCCCAGCACAGCTCTGCTCTTGCGACGGGGCCCCCAGACCTCGCCCCACCGCACCCACCTAGCCCAGCCTCCGGGAGGCAGCCCCGGGCGCCCGCGCCGCGGCTCCCAGCAGAGCTCTGGGTCCTACTGCATCTGCGGGCGCCGAGCGGCGGGAGGCGGCGGCAATCGAGGCACGGGTAAAATAGCCTGGGGAACCGAAATCCGAAAGCACCTCTTACCACTGGACCGCCGGACAATATTCTCCAGAAACGTGTTCTGCGGGGCCACCAGTCCTCTCCTGCCCCCGGCCATGGTCATCCTCCCGGCAGCTTGGAGTCCTGGGGGCGTCCCGGCGCGGCTCCTCACGGCAGCAGGAAGCTGGGCGCCGGGCCCTCGCGCGATCCCGGCTCGAAGCGCCCCATGCGCCCCGCGGGGACCCGGGCGGCCAGGGGCGGCGGCTCCCTCCGGCTGCCACCCTCGCGCCCTCTTCGCGCCTCCCTCCCTGCGGCCCGCCTCGTACAGCACTCGCGCGGGGCTCGCCTCGCCGCAGCCGCTTCCGGGTGGGCGGAGGGATCCGCGGCGCCTGGGACGGGGCGCCCCCTACCGGGCGCTGCCCCCCCACCCCCCGCCGGCCTGCGGGAGGGTGAGCGGGGGGGCTCCCGCAGCGGCCGGGAAGCGGCGGGAGGCGGTGGGCCGAGGCTGGGTTAGCAGCGCCACCCTCTGGGCACAGCCCGGCGATGGGGTCGGGATGCGCCTGGGGCGGGTGGGGAGGAAGGCGTTCTGAGCCGAGTCCTTGGTGAATTCACTTCCAACGAGGTCACCACGAGTCCTGGGGGGACATGATCCTGTAACCCTGTTCCATCGCTCTGTTTCAGGCCGGAGCCTCTGGGAGCTCTGAGACTCTTGGAACACCTTCCTGCCTCTGCTTAGGGTTTGTTAGCCTCATCTGTGAAAGTTGCCAATGTTTCACCAGTAGTTAAAGAAGTTGAATTTTAAGAGGTCAGACTTGCAGAGTGGCCACCTGATCGAGCTCCAGAAGAACTGTCTTGAGTTGTTAAAGATAACCAAAGGCACAAACGCAGGCTCTGGACGTTTGATAATTTTGCTGAGTGACTGACCTGTTTCCTACTCTTACCCAGCGTCTATTTTCACAAAAGGCCAAGAAAATATATGGATATATGCATAACTTTGTTTTAGGCGAAGCACAACCTGTTATGATCAATGTGTGACGTTGGGGAATAGAAACAAACTGACAAACATCAAAACGGTTGGCTTGCCTCTGAGGGCAAATGCTTGGGGTGGATGGATGGGGAGGGCAGCTTCCCCAACCTTGGCCTGAAGGACTGTCTCCACCACAAGGATGAGGTACTGGTCTCCACACCTGCCCCTAATAAGAGGAATCACATACATCAAAGGTTTCTGGGCAGGAGCTCACATTGACTTGCTTTCCTGGGCTCACTTAGGTTGGGCCATTTCCACCTGCGCAGGACCCTTTACCTGTCTTTTTTACTGTGTGTCCCCCGTGGGTGTGGCCAGAGACCATGAGATCATTCCCCACAAAAGGAATGAGCTGATAGTTTTCTAGTCAGTTCCTCACTAGATGAATAGTCGACACAAAAATGTTTACGAGGAAAAACAGACCCCACCGTGTCAACTGTCCAGGTTAACCTTCCCGACTCACCCTGTTTGTATTGCAGACAACCTATCTCCATTTACTAGCCTCAAAATACAGGGACTGATTCTTGCCCAGCAAAGCCTCAGCGTTACGGTGAAGATCAAACATAATGATGCCCGGGGCAGCGTTCTAGACTGTGAAGTGCCATACCAAGGTGAGACGTTGTCATTTGAGTGACTAAATAAACTGGGCCGTTGTGGACATCATCGTGTGAGGACACAAAGTAAATAGATGACGGTTAATAGCCCAGTTTGGTAAGGCTTGAGTAGGCTTCGAAATCAAAGCAATGATACATTTCTTGCATAAGATAACCCATCACATCAGACGCCCAATTTAGAGCTGCGATTTCTTAAGCCCTAGCTCCGCCTAGTGGTCCTTCGTTCCGTTACACATGAGGTAACGGTGATTGACAAGAATCTGAAATGTATTTGGTGCTGAGCTGGCTCAGTGGTGCCTGCCCACTTCATTTGAATAAATTCATTTGAATAAGGTTCTTTAGGTTATGTTATCTACTGCACAAACATGCCCAAGGGGAGTTTTTTCATGACAATATTAAAAACCCATCAAGCAACCTCATAATCCTGCTTGTGCAAGGAAGATAAAGAAGAGAATGGGGGAAAACTGTCAGAGAGAGTTAATAAAACTTCTCAGATTTTAATGAGCTTTCGTGTTCTGTGGCTCAGATAAAAAAGAAACAGATGATATTCATTTGAGGTGAGAGATGTTAAAGCCTTTTACCTGATAAAAAAAAAGAACAAGATCTCTTCCATTTTAATTTTAAATGTACTACTACAGGGATTCTCATCATGCATTACATTGTGGGGGGGGACATCGTTTTAAATACTATAAATTTTAGTGGCACGTTTGAAGAGATTAAAAGACCTAAAAGAACACTAAAAATTCAGCAATCTTTAACCACCATCACTACTGAGTGTGGCCACGTCTCAAAGAGAAAGCAAAGCATTCTCTTGCCCAACGCTCTACCCTATCAGACTGTGGTGTGGGAAGAGAGTCAGGGCTGTCCGGTCCACATTCTCTCTGATAATTCACAGGCCTGGGTTAGACGTGCTCAGTAAATACACCATCTTTTCAGGGGCTGGTTTGACAATACTCTATGCTCCTTACCTCTTACCTGACACCTTCTGTTTCCTACTCTACATTCAGTTCCAGGATCTGCTCAGCTTCAAATTCTGAGATCTATTACTAAAATGTAGGAATCTCAGTCGGAGCAAGCTTTCTTCTTACAAATTTGTCAAAATTTGGTAACACATTTGAAAAGGATTCACAATATACCAATGTGCATTGGCAAAGCAATTGAGAGTTCCAGTATTTTTGTATAACAGGCAAAGCCACTTTTCTTTTTTTTTTTAATTTAATTTAATTTTTTCGGTGTTCCAAGATTCATTGTTTATGCACCACACCCAGTGCTCCATGCACTACATGCCCTCCTTAATACCCACCACCAGGCTCACCCTTCCTCCCACCCTCCTCCCCTCCATAACCCTCAGTTTGTTTCTCAGAGTCCACAGTCTCTCATGCTTCATCTCCCCCTCCAATTTACCCCAATTCACTTTTCCTTTCCTTCTCCTAATGTCCTCCATGTCATTCCTTATGCTCCACAAGTGAGTGAAACCGTATGATAATTGACTTTCTCTGCTTGACTTATTTCACTCAACATAATCTCCTCCAGTCCCATCCATGTTGATACAAAAATTGGGTATTTATCTTTTCTGATGGCTGAGTAATATTCCATTGTATATATGGACCATATCTTCTTTTTTTTTAAGATTTATTTATTTGACAGAAAGAGAGAGAGATCACAACTAGGCAGAGAGGCTGGCACAGAGAGAGAGGGAAGCAGGCTCTCGGCTGAGCAAAGAGCCCAATGTGGGGCTCAATCCCAGGACCCTGAGATCAGGACCTGAGCCGAAGGTAGAGGCTTAACCCACTGAGCCACCCAGGCGCCCCTGGGCCATATCTTCTTTATCCATTTGTCTGTTGAAGGGCATCTTGGCTCTTTCCACAGTTTGGCGATCGTGGCCATTGCTGCCATGAACATTGGGGTACAGATGGCCCTTCTTTTCACTACATCTGTATCTTTGGGGTAAATACCCAGTAGTGCAATTGCAGGGCCATAGGGTAGCTCTATTTTTAATTTTTTGAGGAATCTCCACACTGTTTTCCAAAGTGGCTGCACCAGCTTGCATTCCCACCAACCGTGTAAGAGGGTTCCCCTTTCTCCACATCCTTTCCAACACTTGTTTCCTGTCCTGTTAATTTCACAAAACCATTTTTCATTTAAAGGGACAATTTTAAATAACTGTGACCAGAATTCCAATTAAGTTGCCTCTGTCCCTCCCTGCAGAAAGTTGGCTACCACTGTCTAGAACTTGTACCAAGAAGGAGAAATAATCTGAAGTGGAAACTTGTAACTTTGACTCCAATGTCTCTCGCCTACCCTTCTCAGCAGTTCTCCTCCTGGACTCGCCAACGTTTAGTTTATTCCTCAATTATAATGTGAGTTTATATCCGTATCACACAATAGATGGAGAGCTCCTTGAAACAAAGATGAACTTTGCCAATCTTTGTTCTGACCAACGTAACTGAGCCATGATATAATTAGTGAGTTCACAGGGGGCCTTGATAGTGATGGAGGTATACTACAGCAGAGAAAGCATGGCGATGCAAGTCTGCAGACTGACTGGGAAAAGAGTCCAGGAGATAACAGAAAAATCTCTATGCCCAACAACAACAACAAAATCTATCAAATGCAGAGGAAGACAATGCCGCATACTGGGGGGGCGGGAAGGGAAGGGAAGGGGACAATAGAAAGGGCAACATGCAAAGACAGAAATTACATTTTTTTCCCTTTTATTAAGACCATCAGGTATAGGTGACACATTTCAGAAAGCCAAGGATATGAGAGACCTATGAGTCTTGGAAGGCCTGGGAGCCAAAATGGCCAAGCAGGGCCATCATTACCAAACAATTAGCACCATTAAGAGAAATTGAACGTGAGGGTAACTTCACCTGCTCTGCCACCATGAGTGAAATACTTAAAACAGGGGGACTTGGCAGCAAGAGAAATTTCAGTTCCTATAACCCAATGACTGGTGTATTATTCATTGTATTGAATTTCTGTTAACAAAAATTATTTTCTAATAGACTTACAGGAAGAAGGTTGTGAGGGCCATATCCACAGGAAGAACCTGTTCTTTATAGATATCTCCCCACCACCACCACCACCCCGAACACTGGGAGAAGGGAGAGAATCTGCCACAATGAGAATCATAGTCCGTTAATCTCTGTGACTGGGGGAAAGGATGCACAGATGTGGGTGTTGCACTCAACTGTGGCTAACTCAATAGGCATTTATAAATGTTTGTAGAATTGGGTTATGTCCTTCTAAATGCCCAAAGTTAATATCCTCCTTTCTCATTTCCTCTTACCATCAGAGAACAGGATCCGTTACTGCACTTCCCCTCTTGGAAAATAATTAAAAGCCATTTACAACAGTCTCATTTTATTATAGCAAACATTTGCTCAGAGACCAGCATATACCAGACACAGGGAGAGATTTGGAGGATGAAAAGATGTTAATGATTGGCACTTGCCATCAAGAAACTCAATAAACACGGTGAAATGCTTTGCTTCTTTACAATTTCTCTCCTTTCAGCTAATTTCCTCTCAGTTATACACTCAAAAATATTCCTTTCTTTGTCAGTATATTATAGTTCAGCTTGATCTCATCACTGAAGACTTTCCCATCTCCTCTGAACTGAGACTTGACTTTCCTCAAGTCTTTTCAAGGTCTTGAAATCCCACTGATCCCCCTCCTTTGGAGGCTATTCATCTGCGATGGCCTGTGTACCTAGAAGCCAGAAGGTGCAGTGAAAACTCATCTAACCCCTCACTACCAGAGCCAAATCACTGCTCTTCCACATCTGTGTAAACTTTCTCCTTTGAAGACCATGATCAATAGAAATAACACTCTACTGTTCTTCATTTCTTAAAATAGATTTAGGGAAGATTTTACTCAGTTTTGAAAAAGTTGAGGTGTTTGTGGGACATTACAAAGAAATATTGAGTAGGCAGGGGATACACACAGGTGTAGAGCCCAAAAGACACATCTGGGTAGAGCCAGAGGTTTGAAATCAACAATTTACAGACTTTGGAGGAGGTTGAGAAGGAGCAGTTTGGAAGCAGGGACAACTCTGAGAAGAGTTTTTTAGAAGCCCAGAGAGAGAAAGTCTTTAAAGTGGGAGAAATGAAGAACACCATCATATGCTATATGCTGTAAACACTGGAAAATGTCCACTGGATCTAATGATTCTTTGGTGATCTGAGACCTTAGTAGGTACACTTTCAATGGAATACTAGGGAAGAAGCCAAGTTACAATGGGTTTAAAAAGTAGAAACTTACAATCAAGATGGCAGATTGAGCTAAGAAGAGGGGAGTACTGCCCTTCCACACTAAACATAGAAACGACAGGGGGAAATGTTTTTAAACATATCTTTAATATATTGCCAAGCTCAAAAGCAAAAAGGGGGAAATTTCACATGTCAAAAATAGGAAGGAATCCACAGCAATTAGTGGGAATCTAAGGGGGCAGGGGAGGCTTGTAACCCAAAAAGAAATGCACCTTACAGGCTGCAGTTTAAGTATTTGTGTGATGGTATAAGCTGAGGGTACAGGCTCTGTGCGTAGTGGGGAAACTGGAACTGGATTTCTGGTGAAACCAGGAGCTTGGAAAATTAGGACCTACCAGCCCTAGCTCTCAGCTTGCCCAGAACATGGGTGGAAATAGTTAACCTTCAGGAATCAGAACCCCTAGACAAAACATTCCTCATATTTGGGGTGGGATTTTCCCAGATCCCAGATCTCACAGTGTGACAACTCTGTGCCAAGAAATTTATATAGAAATCTCACACAGCCCTATCAGAAACCAATAAGAAACTACCACCATAGGAAAAACCTATACCAAACTGTACACTTTAAGGTCCAAATGATAGAAATTCCCCCCAACAGTGAGCATACAGACATAATTACAAATTACACAAATTGAGTTTTCCAAAATTAAATTCTCAAACTTAAAAGGCGGCATAAAGGGAAACAAACAAATCCAGACATATTGCAGTGAAACTTCAGAACATAAAAGGAAAAGATAATCTTAAAAACTATCATAGGAAAAAATAGATTAGCTACAAAGAAATGAAAGTTCGACATTGCCATTAGAGATCTCAACATGAACAAGAGAGTCAGAAACAATGGAATACATGATGAATTCCCATATCTACCCAACAGAATGGTTAAAATCAAAAAGACTGACAGCACAACATGTTGGCAATGATGTGGAGCCATCAGAACTCTCATACGTTGTTGTAGAAATGTAAAATAATAAAAACCACTTTGGAAAATAGCCTGGCAGTTTCTTTTGTTGTTGTTGTTACCATGCTGTATTGTCTTTAGTTAAGGACTTCCAACCACATCACCTAGAGACTATTTTACCCACTGCTCTGTTTGGCTCCCAGTCTCTTGTCTCTCTCTTCAGCAATGGTGAGGTGGATACCCTTTCCATGGGGAAGGGAAATCCATGGCTTTTTTCCTTTGCCAATAACAAAAATATTGGAAACCCAGATGGCAAAACTGTTGCCATTGGCATCTTTCACATGAACCACATCAAGAGAACAAAGGTATCTCTCTCAACTGGTGATCAGACCAATTCTTCCCAGGTTAGAACCTCAGGTCACAATGCACAAGTTACTGGTGTCAAACTTGATGAAATCAGTAATCTTTCCAGTCTCCAAATCAATCTGAATGGTGTCATTCACTTTGATGAGGGAATCAGGATAGCAGATGGTGTGAGCATCATGAGTCACCAAATGAGGGATTCCTTTTGTTCACACAAAGGTCCTTCTCACTTTATGGGGCACCTGAGTGGCTCAGTCAGTTAAGCATCTGCCTTTGGCTCAGGTCATGATCCCAAGGTCCTGGAATCAAACCCTGCATCAAGCTCCTTACTAAGTGGGGAGCCTGCTTCTCCATCTCCCTCTTCCTGCTGCTCCCCTGCTTGTGCTCTCTCTGTCAAATAAATAAATAAAATCTTTAAAAATAAAAAAAAGAAGAGGATCTTACTCATTTTGTACAACTTATACTTAACCTCCTCAGGTGTAATCTGATGAAGAGCAAAGCAAGCCTTGGTATCATAGATCAGATGGAAATTCTCCCCAGTCTTGTCAACGCTGATGACATCCATAAAACCAGTGGGATAGGTTATATCAGTTTGGACCTTAGCATCAATCTTACTAAAATGCTGCATACAGATCTTCTTTACTTCATCTCCTATTAGCGCATACTTAAGTCTGTTCCTCAAGAAAAGATGAGAGGGAGACATCCCCTCAGCTTATGGGGATTAGTAGATGGATGGGGGGCAAACACACTGGCCAGTGTATCCAGCTTCCAATAGTTTCAATCTGCTACATGCTTCAGATGCTCCTTGGGACCTTGAACCATGGTTGCTCTAGGCACACAAAGAGGACCACCTAATTTGACAGTTTCTTATCAAAATAAACATTCACCTACCCTACAACCCAGAAATTCCATAGATGCCCACAAAAAGGTTTGTTCATATCAGCTTCATTCGTAATAGTTAAAACCTAAAAACAGCATGTGTCCATCACCAGCAAAATAAGTACACTCATATAATAGAATACTATTCAGTACTAAAATAAGACAAACTACAGATAAATGGATGAGTCTCAAAAACATTATGCTGAATGAAAAATCCTTAGACAAAAGAAAACATGGTGTATGACTTTATTCATACCAAATTCTAGAACAACTTTGGGGAGCGTTTGTGCTATGGTGAGTGCTGTGAAAGGTGTAAGCCTAATGATTCACAGACCTGTACTCCTGGGGCTAATAATAATAATAATAATAATAATAAATTATAGAACAAGCAGATGAAATTATGGTGAAAAAGAAATCAGAACAGTGTTTTTCTCTTAAGGGGGTTTCTGGAGATTGCCTGGGAAGGGGTATGATGGAACTACCTAGAGTATGGCACCATTATATATCTTGATGAGAGTATAGGCTATACAGGTACATGTATTTGTCACAACTCATAAAATGATACATTTGAGTTTTATGCATAGTGTATATTTAATTTCAAAAAGGAATTCTAAACACATATTGAACCCTAGCTAATCACATTCAGTCTAAGCATTTAAGGGTGAAGTATGTGGATGTTTACAACTTATTTTGAAATGCATCAAAAAATAAGATGGAGAAATAGATAAATGGATTAGGATAAAACAAATACAGCACAATGTTAACAAATATAGAAATTGGTTAGAATATTGGTATTTACTGTAAAAGTCTTTACACTGTTTTATATATTTGAATTATTTTCATATCCATCTGAACTATTAACTCTAAAAGGAGGATAAAATAAGGCATTTTCAGATACAGAAAGGATAAAACTCACGGACATTTGCTGAAATAAATGATTAAGAATATATTACAACAGAAAAGAAAATGAGCTGAAGAGAGAAGTGGAGCACAAGATACAGTGGTAAACACAGAAACTGGTAAAAAAAAAACATGCTAGTAAACTCCAATAAATATTGACTCCTAAATATAATGAGGACAATAACAGATAAATTGGAAGAGTGCTAACAACATGGTGACACTGAAATACTTGACAACAGTGAAATGAATATTGGAAATTGAAGTGGTCTAAAGTCCTTATTTAGACACAGCAAGAATCTGTTAAATTTTAGACTCTGTTAGAAAAATTTACAACTTTCAAATCAGCAAAGGGAAATGGGAATGGAGATAAAGAAAATACAAACTAAAATATGCCACGAAAAGAGGAAAAAAAGATGTAAAGAATAAACATAGTAGACATAAAAGACATTAAAAGTGGCAGAAATATACCCAAATATATCAGTAATCACAATAAATATAAGTGGATTAAATTTGCTTATTAAAAGAAACTTTTAGATCAGATAAAAACAAAACAAAATCCATCTTTGCTGGTTTAAAAGAATCTCCCTTGGAGGATAATTACATATATCATATGTAGATTACTACATATATCAAAAAACACTGGATAAAACAAATAAATAATTTTATATATATCCTTTTAAGTGAGTAACTACCAAGTGAAATGTAAACAAATGTTCAGGGACAAAAAGCAAAGACAAAACTGAAAACCAGGCAATGAGCACAATGATTTTACACTGTGGTCATCCAAGCAAACTGGGGGTAGGAAGGTGAAAAACCAGACCAACAGCAGGTCAATAAAAGTTTTGTTATCATGTTGAAGTGTTTAGACTTTATTCTGTGAACAGTCTGGAGGAACAAAATCTTAAACAGGTGCATGAATTACTCTAGGTTCTGGGGATACAATAGTGAAGAGGACAATAAATATCCCTTAAGGAGGTATATTCTGATTAAGTATGATTGGCAAAAAAATAATACACACTTTATTTTGTATGTTAAAACATAGACTTTTTTCACTCACTTGTATTTCATTTTGGAGCTAAAGGAGAATGATCCAGTGCAGGTGTAATCATTATAGGAAATATATGAACTGTCAGCATTATTTTCTAGCATGAGACATTGGAGATGGGTGCTGTTAAGTTATGGGGATATTTCAGTTGTTTTCAGCCTTCTCAAAAGATCCTTTTGCATTTTCTTTTCCAGTTGACTACTTCAGTTTATCATGGGTTTTGGAAAGCATAAAATGTTACTCTAATCCAATTCTAACATGACTTTTATGAAAAAGATCTTATTTTTCCTTTAAATAAAAGACCTTCACATCTAATTAGTACTGTGATAACCCTGCCTAGCTACTTACTATTGCATAACAAATTACCTCACAACTTAGTAGCTTAAAACAACCAATATTTATTATCTCACAGTTTATGTGGGCCAGGAATCCAGGGAGCTTAGCTGGGCGCCTTTCATACTGGGTTTCTCCTGAGATTGCAGTCAAGCTATTGGCTGGGGCTGCAGTTTCATCTGAAGGTTTAAATGGCAGAGGACCTGCCTCTAAGCCCCCTCACATGGTTTTGGGCAAGATTTCATTCCTCACAGACCATTGGCCAGAAGCATCATTTAGTCCTTGCCAGGTGGGCCTCTCCAGGGGGAAGCTCACAATATAGCACACCCTCAAAGTGAGGAAGTGAGAAAGAACAAGAGTGGATGCAGGGATCATTGCGAAGTTTCTTAGAGACTGCTTATCACATCTACTTTTGACCTGAAACTTCTATCTTTCCAGCTTGATTTTTCAACCATTGTCCACCTCAAACATCCTTCTGTATCTTTGGGACATTCAGGTCCCTGAAGTCCCTATTAGTCAACACTACCACCATGACCACCATGATGTTTACTTCCCATGTCATTCAGTTTTGATTATGTGGTTTGTCAGTTTAGTAACTCTTGCACCAACATCTTAGACTCCCTTGCCCCTTTACCATTTATCATTTCATAAACCCAATCCTGGATAAATACACTATCTGTTCTCTCTGTGCCTGCATGTTGGCAGCTAAACGATGCTGAAGGAAACTGTGAAATAGGCCAGAGTGGCATTGCTACCTGTACCTGAAAGACTTCCTACCTGACCAGAGCCCTCAGCATTCCTGGCAGTCATGGTATGCTGCTTGAGTTAGCTTGCTTGCTACGCTTCACCATTTAAAACCTTCTTCCTTCCATCAACACACCCTCATTCTCCCAACTTCAATTTTATTCCCAACTTCCCAAAAGACAAAGTAAATTAAAGAAGTTCTTTTGACTTTCTACCACAAAGATCTGTTTATCATCGCTACTGTTCTCTCATCTGTTCTACCTTTTGAAATAGTAGTGTGCTCTGAATACCATCCTCAGCCTCCTTCTCAGAAACTTACCACTACCTGATTATACCTTTTCTATCCTATACCTTCATCATTTTCTAATGGGAATCCTTCCCATGAGAACTAAAAAAAAAAAAAAATCCCCACTTCCCACTCTATCAACTGCTATCCTATATTTCTCCCCTTCTTTACTGCTGATCTTTAAAGAATAGCCTAAACTCACTATTTTCATTTCCTCAAATCCTATTCTCCCCTCAGTCCAATCCCTCTATTTCCCCTCTCAACCCTCTGCTGAAATGGATTTCACTAAGGTCGTCAGTGACCTCCATATCACTAAAGCCAATGAATATATTTCACTCTTCACAGTACTGGACCTCTTGGTGGCATTTGAAACATACTTTTCCCTTGGCTTCTGTGATGCCACGTTCCTGATTTTCCTCTTGTGTCTCCTTAGTGGCATTATTTACATTTATGGTATCCTGGAATCTTTTAAACACATTTCCATATTGTGTTTTCTTTCTTCACAATGAGTCCAAACTCCCGAGGCAAAGACCTGGGCCTGCCATGACAGCCTCCCTTGCAATCCAGTATAACCATGTGACATTAAGTCTCACTACTTACAGCATCTACATGAGACTTGGAATTAGAAGAAAATGATAGGAGGAAGGAAACAAGCCAAATTAATTTTGCTTGCATAGGTTATTGTGAGGATTGAAATTTGGTAATATGTATACAGCAATTAGAACAGGGCCTGGCACAGTGCAAGCACTATCTAAGTGTTAGTTATTATTATTTTTTTTATTTCACAGAGGGAGAGAGATCACCAGGAGGCAGAGAGGCAGGCAAAGAGAGAGAGGGGGAAGCAGGCTCCCCGCTGAGCTGGGAGCCCGATGCGGGCCTCGATCCCAGGACCCTGAGATCATGACCTGAGCCAAAAGTAGAGGCTTTAACCCACTGAGCCACCCAGGCGCCCAGTGTTAGTTATTATTATCCTTAAAGGAACATTGGTAGCTTTTGACAATCTTTTGGGGGTACAGTAAACAACCTTAGTTATCATGAAAAACAGAGTTGAGCCCCATTACTCTATTGTATAAGTTTCAAATAACCCAAAAACTATTTATTTATTTGGTTATTTGGTTAAGTAGGCTATTTATTTATTTATTTGTTTGTTTGTTTATTATTTGTTTGTTTGTTTGTTTGTTTTAAGTAGGCTCTGTCCTGGGCCTGAGTAGGTTCATTGCAGGGCTTGAAATCAAGACCTAGAGATCAAGACCTGAGCTGACTGAGATCAAGAGTTGGACACTCAAACGACTGAGCCAACCAGGCACCCCCCCCCAAAAAAAGTCTATTTTTTTAAAGATTTTATTTATTTATTGGACAGAGAGAGAGAGNATTTATTTGTTTGTTTGTTTATTATTTGTTTGTTTGTTTGTTTGTTTTAAGTAGGCTCTGTCCTGGGCCTGAGTAGGTTCATTGCAGGGCTTGAAATCAAGACCTAGAGATCAAGACCTGAGCTGACTGAGATCAAGAGTTGGACACTCAAACGACTGAGCCAACCAGGCACCCCCCCCCAAAAAAAGTCTATTTTTTTAAAGATTTTATTTATTTATTGGACAGAGAGAGAGAGAGAGAAAGAGAGAGACAGCAAGAGAGGGGATACATGCACGGGGAGTGGGAGAGGGAGAAGCAGGCTTCCTGCTGAGCAAGGAGCCCGATGCGGGGCTCGATCCCAGGACCCTGGAATCATGACCTGACCCAAAGGCAGACACTTAACAACTGAGCCACCTGGTGCACCCCCCCAAATCTATTTTAAAAGAGTCCTATTATCACTGTCAGCCAAAGATTTTCATTAAATATAAGACACACAGCCATCTGAAGACCTGTTACCATAGCTATATTGCTGGTGAAAATCATGGATAGATCAACAGATAAAGATAAAGAAGCAGACCAAGCATGTTTAGCATGAATTACAGGAAGTTGGAAGATTCAGTGTGATTTCAATCATGGTATCAAAGGCCAAAGCAGTATTTCTGGGTATGGCTTACTATAGAGGCCATGGCTGACCTTCACATATGGCATTTATTTCTTCAGAAATTAAAAGAGAAAGAGGTGGGGTCAGGGGGACACTTTGGACTAGAAGGAAGAAATTGACTCTATTAACCAGAGACAAGGTCTCCCCTCCCTCACATCCCCCTAAACCCACCAAGGTCTGGGATTAGCTGTGACTGTAAATTGTGTAAAATAAGAAGAGCCTTATATTTTTAATGGATTACTGTTTTGTAAAGTAAAGTAACTGAATAATATAGAGCAATATGTGTCTAATTTTATATAATCCACATAGCTGTAAAATTTCATACATTATCTGCCTCACTTAGTTGTGATGAGGACAAATTAAAAATGTAAAGCAATGAGAACAATATCTGGCACACCATTGTTTGCATGTTTGTTTTAGGTTATACACTTTATGCCCTACCATTCCCTTTCACTGTTTAAAACTGGTTGATGCAACTAAACGGCCTGCAGCTCAAGGGCTTGTCATGGGGGAGACACTGCACAGGAAGAGAAAGAAGAAAAACCATGAATTCTAGAAGTTTATCTTCGAAGCTAAAATCTCCTTCTCCCCACTAATCTTTCCAGGAAGCTATAGCAGAGGTCTCTCTTTTCTTTTTTTAATCATCCCCATCTGTGCTGGTGGTGTATTTATTTCTCTTATATTTTATTTTATCTTTTTATTGGTTTCAGAGGTAGAATTCAGTCACTCATCAGTTGCTTATAACACCGGTGCTCATTACATCAAATGCCCTCCTTAATACCCATCACCCAGTTATCCTTCTCCCCCACCCATCTCCCCTCTAGCACCCCTATTTATTTCCTAGAGTTCAGTGTCTCTTATGGTTGGCCTCCCTCTCAATTTTCATATTTTACTTTTCCTTCCCTTCCCCTATGTTCATCTGTTTCATTTCTTAAATTCCACATATGAGTGAAATAATATGGTATTTTTCTCTCTCTGACTTATTTTACTTAGCATAGTACCCTCTAGTCCATTCATGTTGCAAATGACAAGATTCCATTCAGACAAAGTAGTGACATCTTTTTAAAATATGGAAATGAGGAAAAACATAGTATGTTGATAACAGAAATAGCACGTGCACTAGTGGGGAGATGAGGCTGGAAATGTAAGCAAAAACTAGGTCAATGGAAGTGAAAAATGTATTGTCTTAACAGCTGGCACCAGGATTCCTCTTAGGGAGGTTATTGTAATTTTTTGAGCCAGTATTTAGACTGCTGCTTATCGATAGACCAAAGAGTGTGAATGTCAGCAGGTACCATGGTAAATATTTTAGAAAGTGCCTAGAGTGGTCTTCCTAAAGCAAAGAAAGAAATACATTTTAGCTTCTAAACAGGGAGGGTTAGAGGAGAATCAGAGATAACGATGCACAATTGGAGACCATGTAGGGTAAAAGGCCAGTGATGTGGGACTAGCTACAAGGCATTTCAAAAAAGGAATATCTAATGTTCAATTTGAAGTCATTTGCACTGATGCAATATAAATCTTCCCATAATTAGCTTTAAGGCAACTAATTTCAAGGTCAACTTCTAGGGAGGTTCTTAAATGCTTATAGAACTTACAAAGAAGCAGAATTATATACCTGCAAAGGCACTACCCACTAAAATCTGAGCCCAGAAGTAGGAGTATTCATGCAATAGATGCAGAGACACAGAAATCTTGGAAAGAAACATGAATTTCCTTGGACTGAGGCGATCCTATTTGGGTTTCAGTGGGTAACAGATCTACAGCTGACACGTGGGTTACATAAACCAAAAATAAAGACTTTCTAAAGAGCACCCCTGAGGTGACTGGCAAGGCAAGGTAGCTGCGCCTAGAGGTTAGGAGACGACATGAAAAAAGACAATCAAGTGCTCAATCGGGGTTAGGAAGGCAGAGAAGAGTTGCAAATTGCAGAGCATTTCAGTTTGTGAATGGGAAAAATGATTTTACATGGGGACATTAAAAATAAACTCATTAAACCCAGGGCAGAGAGGAGTGCCATAATTAACAAAGTAGTGGAAAGAAGGCCAGACAGCTGTTCAGATCACCAATTCATTGTCTCATACTTCGAGTTTCCAAGAGAGAGGGCAAGGCTCAAATTACCTTCTACGTAGTACCAGCGTTTAAGAAATCATGTTAGCATGGGAAAATGGGGTGCAGTGCAAGGGAAAATGAGAACTGATGTGTGAGTTGCTTCCTAGGGAGTACTGACATTTTCCAAAATGGTTTATGGAAGGACCATCTTTCTTATCAACCACAAACACTTTTTTTTTTTTTAAGATTTTATTTATTCTTTTGACACAGAGAGAGAGATTACAAGTCGGCAGAGAGAGAGGAGAGAGAAGGAAGCAGGCTCCCTGCCGAGCAGAGAGCCCGACGTGGGCCTCGATCCCAGGACCCTGGGATCATGACCTGAGCCGAAGGCAGCGGCTTTAACCCACTGAGCCACCCAGGCGCCCCACCCACAAACACTTTTGAGGATCAACTTATACTGAAATCCAGTTGATCTAGATCAAGCTCAGTACTGAAGAGCAGAGGAAAAAAAAACTAATCTCCTATTGGAGTTGGGTCAGCACTGTGCTTGAAAAAATGAGTTTTGAAGTCAAATAGAACCAATTTGAGATTCAACTCTACCCCTTATCGGCTGTGTGATCTTGGGCAAGTTCCTTAACCTCTCTGTGCCTATTTTCATCTATAAATGAGGGTTAATAATAGTAACTTTCTTGAGAGCATAAGGATCCAACACCAACACCAACTGTAATACTAGCTAAGCACTTAATATTTGCTACACTGTATAGAGCACTGGATTTATAGGAACAGGCACTATTCCTGGCTCTCCTGGTGGTAAGCATTACTCTCTTTAATCTTCTTGGATGGTTCTTTCCCAATGCGAATAATTTCCTCATACACATGTGCCAATCTAGTACTTTGCTCAATACTCAAAGGGACCTTCTTCAGGCACTAGCCACTTTTCATGTGCTCAATAGCCCCATGTGGTTAACAGCTAATGTTTTGAGCAGCACAGATATGGAACATTTCCAACATCACAGAAAGTTCTACTGGATAGTGTTGTTCTAGAGCCAGACTTGTCTAACTTCAAGCTGATACTCAGTCTGTCAGTGCTTCTCAAAAAAAATTTTTTCTAATTTCATTTATTTATTTGACAGAGAGACAGCAAGAGAGGGAATACAAGCAGGGAGAGTGGGTGAGGGAGAAGCAGGCTTTCCACTGAGCAGGGAGCTCAGGACCCTAGGATAATGACCGGAGCCAAAGGCAGACACTTAATGACTGAACCACCCAGGCGCCCCAATGCTTACCAAAATTTATTGTGCATGTAGATCTTTATCAAAGTGCAGACTGTGATTCCAGAGTTCTAGAGAAAATCTTAACAAGAAAATCACCTGACAGTGAGAAAAGATCAGTGTAACATTTCTTAACCTTTATAACTTGCAATACTTCTAGTACCTAACTCACAACTCTAATTTTATACACAAGTTAATTTCCTACGGGGAATTAGGAAGTTTAAGTTTCATGTTTGCTGAATCTCGATGGAACAGACCTTTCATGCTAAGGGGAGAAAATGGTGTTCAGTATGTGCTTGAACTGATTCACACCAGCTTATGAGAACTGATTGTTACATTTTCAGGAATCTTGCAAGCCAGTTGCTAAAGAAAGACATTATTCAACATTAAATTAAATTAGAATTAAATAAATTATATTAAAAATAAAGATAAATACTCAAAACTCTTCACCTTCTAGTTATTTTTTTCACATTCTAGTTATTTTACTACTTTGCCGTATACTATTTATTTACTTTTATATTTTATTACTTTACTATTATCTGCCTTCTTGAAATTATTTGCACCTATTTTTTCTGTCCAGTGGAAGTGTGACAGAATGGTGTGCTACTGCATGTTGGTAGCTTGAACGTGAAAATGGTGGGAGAATTTCCACCACAGAAACAAGCAAATATTCCAAATACAGGCTTCCCTCCTCACCCCCAGATGGTTGACTGTTACATATTTACCAGCATGCATGTGATGGCTTTGCCTTATGAAAATAAATTCACAATGGGCAATCATTCAGTTGCCACTTCAACTGTTCTAATATTTCTCATCAATTCTTAGAGCTCTCTTGGGACAGACATTTTGAAACATGGAAGGAACATGACAGCTGAGCCTAAGAACAGAAAGATCGTTTACCCAGGAGAAAAGCGAGATCCTTAGACCCAGAGAGTTCCACATGCCATTTAATAGAGCCCACCATGGGAGCCACAAGGCTCCACAAGATCTTGATGAAGAGAAGCAAATAGCTTTGTTTTTAACTGGAACAGAAAACCAAGTCATTCACGTGACAGAGGCAAAACTTAACCAATGCAGAATTTTTCCTTCCAAGGGCCTTCCTGCCCCTCCACTTCCCCAGAAAGCTCAAGGAGTCCCAACCATCACAGTTCCCAGACCTTTTATGATACAGAATTAAGGAGAATGGGTGAGGAGAGTAAAAGCAGAGTTTACGGAATGGGTAGAGGAAATGAGATCTAAGTAGATACCTAAAGGAATGGCCCCTTCTGACAATCTGTTGGTGTGGGGTACATTACAGGCTGAGGAAATAGAAGGCCAGAGATGGTGAAACTTCCTCTAAGAGTGTGAGAGATATGTGTGTAGTCACGTGTTAATGAGGAGAATATGTCTGACCTTGTTAACCCAATGAAAGGTTTACTCTACCAAAAAAAGCAACAGAAAGCCACTGAAGGATTTTAAAGAGAAGAGTCATAGGACTAGATGTGCATTTTAGAAAGATCATTTCAGCTGCAATGAAAGGTATATATTAGAATGGGCTAATCCTGGGGGCAGTGACCAGTTGGTGGTGGTAATGAAAAATTAGGGAAATTAGGGGATATTTATACCTTTATAGGAGGAGGTAGAATGGGAACAGGTAAATCAGGCAGAAAGACAATTTTCATGTTGGCTATCTAAAAGTCACTTCAGGGATGCCTGGGTGGCTCAGTGGGTTAAGCACCTGCTTTCAGCTCAGGTCATGATCCCAGGGTCCTGAGATCAAGTCCTGTGTTGGGCTCCCTGCTCAGCGGGGAGCCTGCATCTCCCTCACCCTCTGCTTCTCCCCCTGCTTGTGCTCTCTCCCTGTCAAATAAATAAAATCTTTAAAAATAATAATAATAAAAATAAAAGTCACTTGACTAATTTTCTCATTATATTAATGAGATATTATAATTTCTCATAATCTTAATTTTCTCATTTTAGGAAATGTGTCCTACCTGGCCTGTGGAGTCCTCCCTCCCTCATCACAATGATACAGAACCTATTTTATGTGCAATGTACTCAGGGTGAACTTCCAGTATTCCAGAGAGGATTCCATAAGGAATTTAATTTTTATGAAGTGTCTCTTTTCTAAGGAACAAAAGCATTTTATTAACACTGTCTCGTGAGACTTTTGGTTCCCTGTGAAGCTGGAATAATCAACAAACACAATTGATTGGCTCAATAAAAGGTCAAGAATTCACTGGCTTATTGATAAACTATCCAGAGAAACAGAGTTCTCTCCTTTGAGAATTTCCACACCATCAACATTGATAAACCAAATGCATCCTCCAGGCCACCTTGAAAGATTAAGATTCATGTTTAAGAACTCCAAGGATCCATAAGTCAGAACCAGTGAATTACTATGATTTAGAGTTTATTTGTAAAAAGTATATATGTGCTTTCAGCCTATTATTAGAATAATCAGTAATGATATCATAGTTTGTATGTACCTTTTCCTTAGTTTTTTTTAGTTTGAAATAACTTGGTTCTAATTTTTATGCATTGGTATTATCATAATTATCATATCTAAAAATGCAAGGCAATAGATTCTTTTGCTGTTGTTAAAACTGTCTTCATTCATTCTTTTTCCAGAAGTTATACCTAAACACATAAATCTTTTAAGCACTCATAAAAAAAGTGAATCTGTTTTGAAAACATTTGGTGTCTATATATTTTAATTAAATATCTGTAGAATTCATAAGAAACATAAAACAATACATATCTTTCATACATATACACACATATGCCCCTGTACACACACACACACACACACACACACACCATTCTAGAAAAAGAAACTAACTTTGGTGGAATACTTGTAACTCTGTCCCCTAAGAGATGAAAGGTTATTTGAAATCTAGAATTCATATCAGACTGTGAAGGTTAGATAAAAACTTAATGAAATTTGATAGATCAGAAATGATACCTTCCAAATTCAAAGTCAACCATAGTACTAAGAACCTACAATCACTGGGATATCAAACATCTGAAATTCATTGCAGTATCATTGGAGTTGCAAACCCGAAGAGGGGTGGGAGGTTGATATTGTAGAAATAGTGCCCAAACGTTAGAATAACCCAAGAAGACCCCAAGACACTTTAGATAGTAAAGGAGGGAATCCCCCAGGAAAGTAAGTGTCCTCCTCAACATCTGGACTGCATTTAAGATTTATATAATGTTAAGTGCTCTCACACTTAGAATGCTGAAGGCCTCCTTGCAGGTGAGGTATCCAGGTTTCAGCTCTGCCAATTTGTTCAGCAGATATTGAGCTTCTCAATGTGCTGCATCCCGTACTGAGGACAAACATAAGTTCTTGTGCTGAAACGGGGGTAAGCAAAGAAAATAAAAATTAGGTGATGGGTTTGAGCAGAGCTCCATGGAGTACTGAGGGTTGGGAGGTCGTATAGAAACAGAAGTAAAAGTAGCTATATTTAGGGTCCACTTACATGCCTGGCACTGTTCTGAAACTTTTACATGCATTGACCCATTGATTCTTCACAGCAACCTAAGAAGTAGGTACAATTTTCATTCCCACTTTATAGAGGAGGAAATAGAGGTACACAGAGTTTATGTTACCTGCCCAAGGTCACACTAAATTTCCCACCAAAACTTCAGGCTGCTTCCAGACAAATGTCTGGATCACCTCCAAGGAAGCGAAAGAGATTAGTAATAATAATAATAATAATAATAACAACAACAATAATATTTATTCAGTGCCAGGCATTTTTTTCTAAGTGTTTTATTTAAATATCTGTATTTTTTGGACATTCTTTTTTAATTAATAGACTATTTTTTAGAGCAACTCAAGGTTCACAGAAAAACTGTGTGGGAAGTTTAGGGAGTTCACATATACCCTGTTTTCCCTCCTCTCTCCACCCCACCGTGCACACAGTTTTCCCTATTATTAATATCTTGCATTAATGTAGTATTTTTTTTTATGATTGATGAGCCAATGTTGATGCGTTATTATTAATTAAGGTCCATAGTTTACATTAGGGTTGACTTTTGTGTTGTACAGGTCTATGGGTTTTAACAAACGTGTAATGACGTGTATCCACCATTACAGTATCATACAGAATAATTTCACTGCCCTAAAATTCCCCTGTGTTCCATCTACTGATCCCTCCCTTCTACCCCTGAACCCCTGACAACTACTGCTATTTTTACTTTCTTCATAGTTTGCCTTTTCCAGAATATGCTATGGCTGAAATCATATAATGTGTAGACTTTTCATAATGGCTTCTTTCACTCAGCAGTATGCATTTAGGTTCTTCCATTTCTTGTGTGGCTTGATAGCTCATTTCCTCATATTGCTGAATAATCTTCCATTGTAATGATGTGCCAGTCTGTTTTCCCATTCACCTGTTGAACACCTTGGCTGCATCCAAGTTTTGGCAATGATGAATAAAGCCACTATAAATGTGCAAGTTTTTGTGTGGACATGTTTTCAACTCATTCGAGTAAATGTTGAAGAGTGTGATTGCTAGATCGTATGGTAAGAATTTGTAACTTTATAAAAAACCACCAAACTGGGGACGCCGAGGTGGCTCAGTTGGTTAAGTATCTGCCTCTGGCTCGGGTCATGATCTCGGGGTCCTGGGATTGAGTCCCACATTGGGCTCCTTGCTCCTTAGGGAGCCTGCTTCTCCCTCGGCCTGCTGCTCCCCTGTTTGTGCTCTCTCTCTCTGACAAATAAATAAATAAAAAGCTTTTAAATAAACAAACAAACCACCGAATTGTCTTCCAAAGTGGCTGTATCATTTTGCATTTCCAAGAGCAATAGATGAGAGTTCCTGTTGCTCCACATCCTCCCCAGTATTTGGGGTTTTCAGTGTCCTGGATTTTAGCTATTCCAATAGGTGTGTGTGTGTGGTGGTATGTCATTGTTGTTTTCTTTTTTTTTTTTTAAGATTTTATTTATTTATTGACAGAGAGAGGGAGATCACAAGTACGCTGAGAGGCAGGCAGAGAGAGAGGAGGAAGCAGGCTCCTTGCCGAGCAGGGAGCCCAATGCGGGCCTCGATCCCAGGACCCTGAGATCATGACCTGAGCCGAAGGCAGAGGCTTTAACCCACTGAGCCACCCAGGCGCCCATGTCATTGTTGTTTTCATTTGCAATTTCCTAACAACAAAATATGATGTAGAGCATTTTTTATGTGCTTATTTGCCATCTGTCCAGATCTTTTGCCAATCTATTAACTGGGTTAAGAATCCCATTTTCAGATGAGGAAGCTGAGGCACAGAGGGGCTCCACAAATTGCCCAGGGTTACAAGGTAGGGGGTTGAGACCAGGCAGGAGGGCTCGAAGCCCACAGTTGTAATTGCTATTTTGTAATGCCTTCAGGATACAGGTTTGGAGCTAAAAACCTTGGTCTCCAAGCTGGCTGTTCAGTGTACATGGTGTCTAACCCCAGGTAAACTATTTTATTTACTCAAGCCTCAGTTTCTCCTGTAATATAAGGAAAACAGGTTTGAGTGTTGCTGTTAGGATTAAATGAAACAAAGTAGAGAAAGTGCTGAACTTGTCCTCTGAACATAGCAGCTGCCAATAAATGGTAGCTATTATTAGTCCAACACCACATGAAAGAGCGAGAGATGCCTGCTGTAGCCCTAAGAATTAGCACCTGCCTTGAAACTAAAATAGATCAGTCTGGGGCTTTAAATTCTATAGAAACTCAGACATTTTTTGGTGAGGTTTCCATGAACAGTTGTCAGCTGACACATCATCAACTCCTTACACCTAGTGCACATGAAGGAATAAAGGGGACTCCAGGTTCTTAAAAGAAGAAGAGAATTTTACTGTATTCAATTTCCTTTTCTTCTTCATCTCACCCTTTCCATGGCCCTGCAAAACAAAATGAAACAAAAGTCACAGTTGTATTAACCTAGCAGCTAATGAAGCATGCCTGGAACCAGATGCAGCCTGTGAGCCTCCAGCAAAACGAGAATGGAGGCAGGAAAGGAAAACAAGCCATTGCACCCTATGTGTGCGAATGACTGCTGGAGGGTGCAGGGCTCCTCCCAAACCCCCTGGAGCTGTGAACGCCCTCACGGCCATATTCCTCGGGAGGGTGGTTCCCCAACCTGCTTGATCACCAGAATCTCCTGAGGTGCTTTGCAAAAGAGCAGATTCCTACCTGCTCAGCTTAGACTTGACTGAGTCAGAATCTCCTCCAGTGGATGAGAGAAAGGGATTCTGATGTGTGTAACTTTAAAAGTTCTGAGAGGCTCTAATGGTCAGGGAACCGCTGATGTTTGGACTGTGTGTGTATGTGTGTGTGTGGTGTGAGAGAGACAGAGAGAGAGGCAAAGAGAGGCAGAGAGAGGCAGAGAGAGATAGGGAGGCAGAGAGAAAGCAGGCAACGCTATGGGAAAACAGAGCATTATGGGATGTAAGACCTTTACAATTGTACAACTTATTGTATTTTGGCAGGAAAAGTGGACACAGAGTGATTCAGAAATAACTGAAATTATTTTCTAATGAAGGTGATCAAAAACAAAGCTACCAGTTCAAAGAGGAAAAAATGTTAAACAGAACCTGAGCTTTAGACCTCTCGCTTTATTCTGATGTTGTAGCAGCATCTTCAGAAGATCTTTATATAATGACTCTTAACTAATTTTGATAAATTTTTCCCACGAGAGACAACAAAGTTAAATAATTTAAATATCTGGAATCAAAATCTAAGTGTTTTGCTTTAGGTTTTTAAGTTTCCAGAATTTCCAGAACTTCAGGGAGTTAATGAGAAATTTGCATTCAGTACCATAAATAAATTAATTATGCTTGGAAGAAATCCAGTTTCATGGGTTTAAACTATTATTAAAACTCTGCAAATACTTTGATTTTGATTTTCAAAGTTTTATCTTTTGATTTTTATACACTCATTCAATAAGCTTTTTTGAGTACTGGTACTATGACAGATCACTGATTTAGATGGTGTTAATATGAAGGGGAGGTCTCCATATAAATAAACAGAGGTAGAAAAGTTGGGAAGGAGCTGAGCTAGGAGAGAAAAGAAACTAACATTTTAATGACACTTACTCAGTGCAAGTCTCATTTACATACAGTATTCTATTTCATTTGACAATCTGATGACATAATTTGATCACTAAGAAGTAAAAGTAACAAATTTCCTAAACCTGTGTTAAACAGTTCTGGAACTGGACATAACCTCCTGCCCCTGTGTTAGACAATACTGAAAAAAACAAAAACAAAAATGACCTAACTGCTTGCCCCTGGAAAATAAGACCCTGAACCAAATAAAAAAGGTTAATTCCAACATTAGCGGCATGCTTGTCTCCCTAGGCCCCCAGATCCAAAGTTATGATTTCATCATTTCTGCCCACCCTGAACTAGTTCTCCATCTTAAATGCTATCCAGCCTCTCTAAATCCTACAAATATCCTCCTCTGACTTCTCCCTTCTGAGATATTACTCTCTGTCAAGATGATGTTCACACTTACTACAGTAAATCGAATACACACAGATTTGTTTGATCAATGGGTCTTGTTTTGTTTTTCTGGTGGCCTTTTGGGACTCAACAGTCAATAGCCCCATTCTTTGATGAAATTTGCCCAAACTCATCGGCTGTTATGAACTACTTCTTGAAGAGCCAAGTGTTAAATGCAGCTGTGACTGGCTCTGGAATTCATATTCTACTCACTCATGTACACATTTAGGCATATGTACTAGATGAGGTAAAGGACACACAGGTTTTTGCCGTATCTTCTCAGATGCTCTCAAGCAAGCAACTTTAAAGAGGTTGGCAGCATTAAAAGTGGCAATCTGTAAATGCGAGGGAGATTCAAGTCCTTAAATCAAGTCAAGATATATTTACTGCCATCTGCTCTTCATGGTGGCACAGCAATAAAGTGCATAAATAAACGACTCACAGACTATAAGAGAGTTGCCTAAATGACTCCCATAAACAGATGCAAGCAAACAAGAACCGAAGCCTAACTATTGATTGATAACAATAATTAAAGCTTAAAATGTTGTGCATGATCCTAAAAAAATTATGTAAGCCCTCCTCTGTCAGTGTTCAATAATCTCGTAATCACCAACTTTTGGGGCCTAAGTGTAGCATGGTTATTAAAAATAGAAAACATCGAAAATGTAGCAGTATTTCCATTTCAAATGTATGAAGTACTGCATTGACTTCAAAATGGAATGAGGTGAACAGAGGAGCTCTGTGGGACACAGAGGAGGTGGGTTTGGTCAATAGTCCCGGACAGTTTGATTAGTTCTGCAAAGAGGTAAAGAGGCAAACATCCTAAAGGCAGAGTCGCATGAAGGAAAACAATGAACCATTTTCCAGAAAACATAAGATATGTTCTGGATAGGCTGGCTAAGGGCTCCCAGCTCAGCCAGTGCGATTCTAGGGTCAAGATGAAAACCTGGGGTCAGGCCACGGTGGGTACTCGCTCTGCACTGAGGAGGGTCCAGAGGGACACAATCTGGGCGGGGGTGTGGGAGGTTGGGGGGATGGTACAAGAAATTTCCACAGCAGGGAAAGTTTCTCTCAATGCCCAGTAGGGAGATGCACCATGGCATTACCATCATTAACACTGAAAAATGCAAAATGTACCGTTGATGAGTGAGTTAACAACAACAACAGCTAATACTTTCAGGTAGCATTTGTTTTGTGCCAGGCAATAATCAAAGCACTGTACATACACTAACTCATTTAAAATTCACCCATTGTGGGACACCTGGGTGGCTTAACCGGTTAAGCATCTGCTTTCAGCTCCTTGCTCAGTGGGGAGCCTGCTTCTCCCTCTTCCTCTGCTACTCCCCCTGCTCATGTGTTCTCTCTCTCTGATAAATATATAAAAGCTTTAAAAAATAAATAAAGTTAATCCATTGAGCACATATGAAGTAGGCCCTGTAATTAACCTTATTTTATATATGAGGAAATTGAGGCACAGAGAGAGATTAAGTGATGTGTCAAAGTCTTACAGCTGGCAAATGAAAGAGCCAGGATGAATCAATCAGTCAACTAATTACAATCCAAACACTTGTGATGATCTGTCTTAGTAGAGAGAAACGCATTCTTTTTTCTACTCTGATAATATAGACATATACTCTACACTCAACAGCCTACTTCAGACCTTGGTTTTGAGTACTCAGTGCTCACATGGAATGTAGGTTCTCCCCTTGCTATGTGGCATTTTGTGCTTATATATCACTTACAAGGCACAATGTTTCTTGCATTTTATCTGACATTTCATTAAAACAGCCTGGGATGTTTTATATAAATTGTGCTCTTAAAGTGTCTTTAGGTTAGTTGGCTGAAACTGATTTGTTATTTTCTATTCATTTTCAGAATTATAGTTAGTTATTTTCAGAATTATTTTTAATTTTTTATATTTAGCATACATTTTTTGGTATTGGAACAATCTCAAACTTATGGAAAAGTTGCAAGTAGAATTCAAAGACCTTTTCTCCCTGAACCATTTAAGTTGCCAACTTGATGTCCATCACCCTCTAAATGCTTTAGTGTGTATTTCCTACAAGCAAGAGCATCCTCCTGCAGTCCACAATACAACCAACACAATCACAAAGTTAACACTGACACTGCACTACAATTTAATCCTCAGACCCCAATCGTCTATTAATAGACTTTATAGATCCAGTCCACAATCACACATTGCATCGAGATAGGTCCTGTTTCTAATCTCTTTCAAGCTAGAACAGTTCTGTCTTACCTTGACACTCATGGCCTTGGCACATTTGAAAATGATGGGCCAGTTATTTTATAGAATGCCTCTCAATTTAGAGTCATCTGATGATGTCTTCTCCTCATTAAATTCAGGTTAGGCATCTTTGTAGGAAGATTCCAGAAACAATGCTGAAATCCTCTCATTGCATTCTTAGGTGGTGCAGCTTTTGATTTGTTCCTTTATGGAGAATGTTGGCTTTAACTATATGATTTAGGTTGTGTCTGCCAAGCCTCTCCACTGCAAGCCTACTCTTCTCTTTATAATTAATAAATATTTTGTGTAGAAGCACTTTAAAACAATGAAAATTTCTTAATTTGTATTAGCATGGACTCATAACTTCCTATTATATTCAGTGGGTTACCATCTGTGAGATAATAGATTCTATCTCTTTGAGGCTCAAATTGATCAGTGCGATCTCCTTCAAGCTGACTTGTGTCCTTTTGTTGTTGTTGTATTACTTTCTATTTATTTATTTTTTCATTGAGGTATAATTAACATGTAGCAATATGTTAATTTCAGGTATACAATATAATGATTTGATACTCATATACATGAGTGTAGTTAACGTCCATCACCATACATAGTTACCAAAAAAATTGTGTGTGATGAGGACTTTTAAGATCTACTCTCTTAGCAACTTTCAGATATAGTGTTATTAATTCTGGTCACCATGCTGTACATTACATCCCCATGACTTATGTATTTTATAACTGGAAGTTGGTACCTTTTGTACTTTTGGACTCTGTCACCCACTTCACCTATCCCCACCCCTCACCTCTGACAAACACTGATCTCTTCTCTGTATCTGTGAGCTTGGTTTTTCATCTGTTTTGGGAGTTTTTTAGATTCCACATATAAGTGAGATCATAAGTGAGATCCTGTGTATTTCTCTGTCTGACTTATTTCACTTAGCACATTGCCCTCAAAGTCCATTCATGTTGCGCATAGCAAGACTGCATTCTTTTCTGTTTAAGACTTATTTATTGGGGCGCCTGGGTGGCTCAGTGGGTTAAAGCCTCTGCCTTTGGCTCAGGTCATGATCTCAGGGTCCTAGGATCAAGCCCCGCATCAGGCTCTCTGCTCAGCAGGGAGCCTGCTTCCTCCTCTCTCTCTGCCTGCCTCTCTGCCTACTTGTGATCTCTCTCTCTCTCTCTCTGTCAAATAAATAAATAAATAATCTTTAAAAAAAAAAGACTTCTTTATTTATGTGAGAGAGATAGAGACAGAGAGTGGCAGGGGGCAGGGGCAAAGGGAAAGAAAGTCTTTTTTTTTT
>LNAC01000344.1:821204-835583 GCA_002007465.1 Ailurus styani
GAAAGTCTTAAGCAGACTCCAGGCTGAGCGTGTAACCTGAGGCAGGGCTCGATCTCGCCACCTGAGATCACGACCCGACTGGAAACCAAGAGTCTGGCGCTTAACTGACTGAGNAAAGTCTTAAGCAGACTCCAGGCTGAGCGTGTAACCTGAGGCAGGGCTCCATCTCGCCACCTGAGATCACGACCCGACTGGAAACCAAGAGTCTGGCGCTTAACTGACTGAGCCACCAGGAGCCCCAAAACTTCATTTTTTATGGCTGAATAATAGTCCATTGTATATATATGCATGTTTTCTTTTTCTTTTTTCTTTTTGTACAGTATTTTCAGTTTTACTATAAAAATGCACACAAAACAAAAACTGTCGCAGCCATTTCTTGGCTCTACTTGTGTTCAGCGTTGCATTTGAGCAGCTTTCTTTGCTTTGACCATCTCAACAAGTTCTTTACGTCGTTTCATGCCGTCCTTCTTTGGCCTGCCAGGCGCTGCTTCTGCTATGTGTTTCCATCTCTCAGGTGTATTTACTGGGTATATTTTCAAAGCTCGTTCCAAAAGCTTCTATTCTTCTCTTGTCCAAAGGGTGAAATCTGTGTGTGGACCTTCCAGTAGGCTCTGAAGATGTTGCATTGTCTGCTTAAGGCACCACTCTATGTTCTTTTTAAAATTTGATAAATTTTAGAATTTATCTAAAATTTGATAAATTTTAGAATTTATTTTTCTTTTAGAAAAAGAAGCCTTTTTCTTTAAGTCATCTTTTTGATGAGGATCAAGTTTTTGAAGACTCTTTACTTTTTCAATAATATCTTTGGCACTCCTCTTGACTCCAGAAGGATGTATGTTCATCCTTAGTAGGATGTAGCAATAACTTTTCATGCAGAATTTGTTCCAGCAGGAAAGAGGTTAATTAGTTAGTAATTGCAGATCGTCTTCTGACCAATTTTTACTGCTGTTTCCACTTCACCAGTGGCTTTGTCTACATTCCTAAATGCTGTTGCATGTGAACTTCAGGTTCCTCTTCTCTTTTCTAACTTGCTCATTTATTTCTTCTGTTTTTCAGAGCAGCCTTTCCTACTTCTTTAGTAGATGGTGTTTTTCACTCAAACACTGTAAGCTTGCTAGTTCAAGACAATCACAAATATTTTCCACTTCTTCCATCATTTTAACCTGCTCTGCCTCATTGTCAGAAAAGTGATTCCAGGTCTTACGTGAGTTTCAAAGTTTTTGCCTGTCCTTCAAATGGCTTTTTTTCTGGATATCTTTTTCCTTCTTAGCCAAAAATGCTTGTTGTCTAACTTCTTCCTCTTCTATCTCTTTGGCTAACCAAACAGCTTCTAGTTCAGCTGGTCCTTGTTTTTCTCTCCTTCCATCTTGCTTCTGTTTTGTTTTTCTTTTCTGCTTCTTTTGTGGCTTTTTCTTCTTCCTTAATTTTTTTTTTTATCCTTGGATCACAACATTCTCAACTAATGTTCTTATTCTGTTCACTTCTTTTTTTTCCTTTGTGCCGTTGTTGCTCTGTTCTGCTTTTCAGTCCATCTTCTCTCATCATGATATTTTGTTTTTTCTTTTTCTTCTTGATTTAAATAAGAAAATTCTCTCCAAGAATCAAAATTGTACCAGAAAGAATGAAATGCATCTATATCTTCTAATGATGAATTCATAACACCAAGTTTAGGGACATTTGTTCTTTTTATTTGACCATCTGGAATTCCTTTCAGACACTGGGGAAAACACATCAAAGAGAGTGTTCTTTGCTTCACTTTTGGAAGGAACCAAGTTATCAAAAGTAGGATCTACACTGTGGAATGCTTATCTTTTCAGCGGATCAGACAGCATTTCATAAGCCTTAGGTATGCAAGTGAAGTAGTCCTTATCTCTTTCTTTATTGGTTCACCAGCTGCTTTCCATTTGTCTGGGGGATGTTTTAAAACCATTGTTTTATCTTCTTCTCTTTGCGATCACGTGTTTTCAACGGTGGGAAACTCTTTTAACTACAACCCTCCATCTTCTGATTCTTCTGATAACTCTTTTTATCCTCCAGTTCCTGAAAAGAGGCAGAAGCATTTTGTTTCTCCTCTTAATAAAAGCTTCAAACCACATTCCCAGAGGTTCAGCTTGACAGGGTGCGGAGGCAGAGGTCAGAGTGTGGGTGAGGGCAGTGCTGTGACTGTTTGCAGCGCTAGGCAGGAGCAGCATGAGGGCATGAGGCTACATCATATCTTCTTTATCCATTCATCCACAGATGGACACTTAGGTTGTTCCCATATCTTCATTATTGTAAATAATGCTGCCATGAACTTGGGGGTGAATATATCTTTTAAAGATAGTGTTTTCATTTTCTTCAGATAAATACCCAGAAATGGAACTCTATTTTTAACTTTTTTGCAGAAACTTCATACTGTTTTCCATAGTGGCTGCACCAACATACATGCCCACCAACAGTGCACAAGAGTTATGTATTCTCCATATCCTCACCAACACTTGTTATTTCCTCTCTTTCATCATAGCCATTCTAACAGGTGTGAGGTGACATCTCATTGTGGTTTTGATTTGCATTTCCCTGATGATGAGTGATGTTGAGCAACAGGTACAGAAACATTACAAATTGGCAATCTGCATGTCTTCTTTGGAAAAATGTATATTCAGATCTTCTGCCCATTTTTTAATCAGATTGTCTTTTGCTATTGAGTTGCATGAGTCCTTTACATATTTTGGATATTGGCTGCTTATCAGATATATGATTTGCAAATATTTTCTCCCATTCAGTGGGAGGCCTTTTCATTTTGTTGATGGTTTCCTTTGCTGTGCCTGTATTCTTTTGACATGGTCCTTCATTCCTAGAGCACTCGCTCTCTGGCTCAATAGGATGTCCCAAAAGTTTTAACTGAGTCCTGGAATCAATCATCTCTAGAAAGCTCTGATACTTTTTAGTAGAAAACGACATTTAGAAACCTGGATGAAAAGTTTGCTCATTGCTACTGGGGTGAAGAGGGGATGCTACTGCAAGGCCATCGTACATACACATCACACATCTATACCTATTTCTCTATTTTACTAATTCAAATTATTTATTGAAATCATGAGTTCACACAGACACAACCAATTCCAACCTAACATCACAGTGTTCATTCCAGTCTTCTCCCTTTCCAATAGATAGTGAAAATCCTGACTCCCATTTTTCTTGATGTCTTTATCCTTTTGATTAATCCCCCCATTTGTAATCCATGTCCCATTATTGCCGCCATCTTTCCCCTATATAAACAAGGTCTTTATTCTGCTCAGGCTCTGAAACTTCATGGCCAGGCTTCCCTAAACACATGGTGCTCTCTTCACCCACCTTGGGCTCCGACAGTGCTCTAGGGTGCCCCGCCATGTGAATGCCCTCCTTACCCAGCTCTGGCTCCCCACACACCACCCACCACACAATGCCCACCTTATTCTGACTTTAATATCTGAGCTTTTCAGAAAGGAGAAAGAAAGCCAATTGATACATTATCAAATGCTATTTTAAAACATGGGAATTGTTCCAGGGAATAAGAAATCACCAGAAACTTTCATTTGAACCTGCTAGAAAAAGATTTTCAGCTAATTAAAGCAGTTTTAAATGAATTCTAACCACTAAGAAAATGTTTATTTCCCATGAAGATCTTATATCAACCAATAAGCAAAACTATAGTCATCATACGCTAATTTGTGAAATTTCCCCCAACATATACATGACCCAGTGTAAGAGTACAAATGTAGACTCACATACCAACAGAAGAGATACTAGAAAGTTCCAACTCACATTAATAAGTTTTCAAATAAAATATGTTCTATCCCCTTACCTTGACAAATTATATTTCATAACAAAAATTTTTAAATGTATGAAACTATGTTTTTTATATGATCAAAAGTCAGCTAAATATCAAAAACAACTGAAATTAATTACTACTGCACATCTTGGGTATTCTGTTGATGAGTCAGTGATAACTGATGAGTAACAAAATATTCATTAATTATATTTATTCCATGAAATTTACTTTTCTAGTTTCCATTCTGGCAAAATCACTAATTATGTGGTTCTAATCAAGATTTTTCACATAATTTGTTTCTACTCTCAGTCATTTCTAATTAGATGGCCTTTCTTGAACCAGAGAAGTTCCTATGTAAGTTTTTGTTTGTTTGATGGTTACTAATTTCAATTTGGAGAAACTTTGCTGAAACAACAGCAATTAAAGTAAAATCTCTAAAGTATTACTTAGATTCAGAAACAAATCATGAACTTTTTGTATCATACCCAAACATTGTAATAATGCTATATATGAAAAATCATTATAATTGCTAAATATTACAAAATATTTTAATTTCATGGTATAAATCATTATCATTTAATAGTTTTTATCATCTCTCTTTTTTAAAGATTTTATTTATTTATTTGACAGAGAGAGATTACAAGCAGGCAGAGAGGCAGGCAGAGAGAGTGGAGGAAGCAGGCTCCCTGCTGACCAGAGAGCCCAATGCGGGGCTCGATCCTAGGACCCTGAGATCATGACCTGAGCTGAAGGCAGAGGCTTTAACCCACTGAGCCACCCAGGCACCCCAGTTTTTATCATCTCTTAAATCAATATCTATACTGAACTTTTATATAAAGAATCAGTTACTACACATGTTACATCTAGACCTACGTGTTTATCAATGTAAGAGTAATATCATTTAATATTACATAGTATTTCCCAGATGTCATGTTCAGTTGTTGTAAGTAAGTAAGAAAATGGATGCTAGGCAATATTGGAATATGATAATTCATTACCTGAAAATCTATTGTATTCATATTATCTGAGAGGAAGAAATTGGCAAGTTCATTAATTTGCTTTTTTTCTCTTACCTAAGCACTTCCACTGCTCAAATTCTTCCCTCAAAAATGTTTGTTTCTAATATTGGCAGTGGCACAATCTATAATCATCACCATTTAGACAGAGTCACTTTTTATTTTGAGGACATGAAGCGAGGGATGTAGAGGTGAATGCTGTTAGTCTCAAGAGGGGCTGTTTAGGATCAGAGGTCATGCTGTGCCACAGCTGAGCTCATCTCATGAGTGACACGCAGTCCACACATCTCTATTTGTGTGTGTGATAAGTGGAGCCCTCTGAGGCATAGCAAAGGCCCCTTCGCTGGAGTTTAAGGACAGTAATGCTACGCTGCCTATGGGGTGTTGAGTACTATGTAAAATAATGGATGAAGTTGTAAGACATGGCCTATTTCTTCATAAGTTTGAAATCTAAATGGGGAGTGACCAGGGGAGGGGAAGGAGTACTAGGATCCATAAAGTGAACAAACACAATAAGACTGAAAGTTGCCCAAATGTCAAGAAATAGGAGGTACTTTGTACATATTACCCACTGAATCCCCATAAGTCCCAGGCTGTCCCAAGGGCAGGGAATGTCTGAATAACCATGGAGCTACAAAATCAATGAACAGTAAATGTTGAAGATGAAAGAAAGGAGCATATGGCCCCTGAATCGATGAACTCAAGCTTCTAATGCCTTAAAAATAAGTTCTTTTCACCCCTAATTTGTCCTTCACTTCTTTCTCCCATCTGCCTCTTAATTCTTCTTTACCTCATCAAAGGCATACCCTTAGAAGTTAAGCTTATGCACTTTCCTAGGTTTAAGACTCCAATGCATGTTTGATATTGTCCTCTTGACTTTCTTGTAATTAAGATTTACTATGGGAGTATTGTGCATACCAGTATACACATTTAACAATTTAATTGACATTAGGGATTTTTTTTTCTATGCATCCTATGTGATTTCATGTCTGTTGTTGAAGGTGCTGACAAGGAAGTGAGGCACAGTAATCCTTTGTTAGAGATGTTTTTACAACAAAGTAACATCCTTGAGATGATTTTCCAGACTCATTAAAAATGCTAAGTCTTAATCATGCCCAGTATCTAAGAGAAGAGAAATAGCTAATGTGGAATAAACCCAAATTGTTCTTCATCTGTTGTGGAACAGAGCTACATACACACACAATCACTCACACAAACACTCATAGGCATGCTCTAATTCACTCTCTTAAATGTCTGATATTTGATCCTATCTTGGTTAGCTCTGCTTGCTTTAATTATGATCAAGAGCTGGGAGTTGAGAAATAATCCAGATATTTGTTAAGCACCCACAAAGTTCATGGTACCATATGAGGTCCTTGGAACATAGCGTACAGAGGAGACAGTCCTATTCTTCAAGAGCGTATAATCTAAGAAGAAAGGAAATAAGGACATACAATTACAGTAACTACAAAATGAATAGGTCAAAAACTGCATTTCCAAGTTAGAGAATGGGTTGAATCAATTCATGTCTTAACCAAAATGCTGGTTTGCACAAAAGCATACACAAAAGGAAAGAAAGAAGCCAATTGAGAGCATGACACATTTGACTTAACTTTTTTAAATTAAGGTAAAATTTACTTACAATGAAATGCATAGGGCGCCTGGGTGGCTCAGTGGGTTAAAGCCTCTGCTTTCGGCTCAGGTCATGATCTCAGGGTCCTGGGATCGAGGCCCGCATCGGGCTCCCTGCTCGGCGGGGCGCCTGCTTCCCCCTCTCTCTCTCTGCCTGCCTCTCTGCCTCCTTGTGATCTCTCTCCCTCTGTGAAATAAATGGATAAAATCTTTAAAAAAAAAAAAAAAGAAATGCATAGATATTAAGTATACAATTCAACAGGTTTTAACAAATGTACATACTTGTGTAACAAAATAGCAATTATGATACAGAGTATTTCCATCACCCCAGATAGTTCACTAACATCTGTAGGATCTTATATGATGATAGCCCTTCTTTCATCGCTGATTTTAGTAATTTGTGGTTTTTGTCCTTTTCTCTAGGTCAGTTTTATTATTTCTTCAAAAAGCCAACTTTTAGCTATTAATTATTCTCTGTTGTTTATATATTTTTCATTTTATTGATTTCTGCTCTTTATTTTTTTCCTTATACTTATTTTACTTTAATTCACTCCTCTTTTTCTAGCTTCTTGTGGTAGAAGGTAGAAGGTCATTAGGTCGATAGGAGGTCATTGATTTGAGAATTTGCCATTTTCTGATGTAAGCATTTTAAAAAAGTAAAATATTTCCTCATAACTTTGACGTATTTGTTATTGTCATTCAGTTTGAAATATTTTCTACTTTCTTCTATGATGTTTCCTGACATATGGCTTACAGAAAAATGAGTTAATTTCCAAATATCTGGAGTTCCTTTAGGTATTTTGTTTGTAATTAATTTCTAATTTAATTTCATTATGTTCTCTCTCTCTCTCTCTCTCTCTTTTTAAGATTTATTTATTTATTTGTTTGTCAGAGAGTGATAAAGAGGGCACCAGCAGGGGAAAAACAGGCAGAGGGAGAAGCAGGCCCCCTGCTGAGCATGGAACCCAATGCAGGACTCAATCCCAGGACCCCGAGATCATTACCGAAGCTGAAGGCAGATGCTTAACTGACTGAGCCACCCAGATGTCCCTAATTTCATTATGTTCTGAGAATACAGTCTGTAAGATTTCAACCTTTCGAAATTTATATGGAATTATTTTATGAGCTAGCATATGGTCTATCTTGGCAACCATTCCATATTCACTTCTCAAGAATTCATATTCTGCAGTTGAGTGAAATATTCTATAAATTTCAAATAAGTCAAGTTGATTAAGCTATCCTGTATATCTCTATTGATTTTTGTCTACTTGTTTTATCCACTTGTTACATTAATTACCGAGAGAGGTATGTTAAAAATTGTGCATTTGTCACTTTCTTCCTTTTGTTCTGTCAGTTTTGCTTCACATATTTTGAAGTTCTATTATTAGGCTTATAGATACTTAAGAATTTTACATCTCCTTGATGAATCAATCTTTTCATCATTATAAAATGCTTCCCCTTTATCTCTGGTGGTATTATTTGAAGTCCACTTTGCATGAATTTAATATAATAACAACTACTTTCTTATGCTTATTGCCTGCATGATCTACCTTTTCTCCTTCTTTTACTTTGAACTGTGTTTAATTTGAAAGTTCATTCTCCCATAGACAGGGGCATCTCTCTCTCTCTCTTCTTTTTAATCCATTCTGATCATCTTATTCTTCTAATTGGAGTATGTAATCCACTTACAGTGAATATAATTATTGATATCATCGGGACTGGGTTTACAGTCTTGCTTTTAGTTTTCTATATATCCCATCTATTATTTCTTCTCTCCCTCCTTTCTTTTTTCTTTTGGTTTAATCAGTTATTTTTAATATTACTTTTCAATTCTTCTATTTCTTTTTAGCAACACATCTTTACATTATTTTTAGTGGTTGCTCTAGGAATTACAATATGTAACTTTAACTTACTACAGTTTAATTAGGGTTAATATCGAACACATAAAATTAAAAGAGTATACTGTACAATTTCATCCCTGGTCCTCCATAATTTGTGCCTTTTTTGTGATTTATTTTATTGTTACTTATGTTATAAATCCCACTATGAAATGTTACTATTTTTGTTTTAAATAATGTTTTTAAAAGAAATTAAACAGTCCAGTGTTTATAATTAGGATCACAGAAGGAAAGAAACGAGTGAATGGAGCAGAAAACACATTTCTTAAAGAAATAATAACTAAAAATTTTAAATTTTCTAAATTTTGTGAAAAAATGTACTTAGACACATATTTATTCAAGAAGCTTAGTGAACCCCAAGTTTGACAAAGACAAGTACACACACACATACACACACACACACACACACACACAAGCTGGAGAAAAAGACATACATTACATACAGAGGANCAATGATAAGAATGCCAGCTAAATTCTCATTAGAAACAATGGAGGCGGGTGCCTGGGTGGCTCAGTGGGTTAAAGCCTCTGCCTTCGGCTCAGGTCATGATCTCAGGGTCCTGGGATCGAGCCCCACATCGGGCTCTCTGCTCAGCGGGGAGCCTGCTTCCTCCTCTCTCTCTGCCTGCCTCTCTGCCTACTTGTGATCTGATCTCTCTGTGTCAAATGAATAAATAAAAACTTAAAAAAAAAAGAAAGAAACAGTGGAGGCCAGAATACAATGAATACTTCTTAAAGAACTGAACAGAAACAAGGACAAGCTTTTAGCACAGAACTCTAAGTGCAGCAAAAATATATTTCAAAAATAAGAGTGAAAGTCCAGTTTCCCATATTTACGGGGTGAAGTATTCAAGCAAATTTGTCCACAGATAACAATTATGAAATCTGGACAAAATGTTTTTCAAAAACAACTATTTAAAAACATTCAAAAGAAACCAAGAGAGAGTTTCCACTTGAAAATCCACAACTGAAATAGGTAAGAATTGTGTCTATGATGGTTTTGTCTTAAAATATTCTCCTAAACTCCATATATCCAGAAACAGAACACTAAAGTCTTACTCTTTTAGTGTGACAGGGGACAGGGTTCAAGACTGAAGGCGCAGCTAGAAATTTAGAAATGTAATCCTAAGAGGACAAAAGTGTCAAAACCTGAGTATAAATCTGCCCATATCCCTGGCCAGCCACTAGCTTATAATCACATGGGACATATCAATGGAATGTTTTAAACAGTTTTAGTCATGTCAAGTTAACTACTTATTAAAATAAAAAACCAGCCATCCTTAGAAGAATATAAGAATATCCAGTGTTGGGTGCCAGTGTCAGTTGATCATCCAACTCTTGGCTTCGGCTCAGGTCATGATCTCATGGGTCATGAGATAGAGCTCCATGTCAGCCTCTGCACTCGGTGGAGAGTCTGCCTGAGATTCTCTCCCTCTGCCTTTCCCTTGGCTTGTGCTCACTCACTCTCTCTCTCAAAAATAAATAAATAAATCTTTAAAAAAAAAGAATATCCAGTGTTGATACAATGCATTATCTATAATATTCAGTTTTCAATCAAAAATTACTAGCCTTGGGCACCTGAGTGGCTCAGTTGGTTAGGCTGCTGCCTTTGGCTCAGGTCATGATCCCAGGGTTCTGGGATCAAGTCCCACATCGGGCTCCCTGCTTGGCGGAGAGCCTGCTTCTCCTTCTCCCTCTGCCTGTCGCTCTGCCTACTTGTGCTCTCTATCTGTCTGTCAAATAAATAAATAAAATCTTAAAAAAAAAATTACTAGCCTTACAAAAAAACAAGAAAGCATGACACACTCAGGGAGAAAGGAAGTCAATATATAGTTACTGTCAATGAGCCCAATGTTGTATATAGAAGTCAAAGATAGCGGGTGCCTGGGTGGCTCAGTGGGTTAAAGCCGCTGCCTTCGGCTCAGGTCATGATCCCAGGGTCCTGGGATCGAGGCCCACATCAGGCTCTCCGCTCAGCGGGGAGCCTGCTTCCTCCTCTCTCCTCTCTCTCTCTGCCTGCCTCTCTACCTACTTGTAATCTCTCTCTCTGTGTCAAATGAATAAATAAAATCTTAAAAAAAAAAAAAGAAGTCAAAGATAGCAATGCAGCTATTACAAACAATTAAAATGTGTTCAAAGAATGGAAACAGTAGTCCCCATGCTCAGATAAAGAATCTCAATAGACATGTGGAAAATATATTTTAATAAAGAACAAATACAAATTCTAGAGTGAAAAGTAGAATAATAGAAATGGAAAGTTCACTACATAGACTCAGCTTCACATTTGATATGGCAGAAGGCAGAATCAGTGAACTTTAAAGAGATTTAAAAAATTATTCAGTATGAAGAACAATGAGAGAAAAGATGGAAGCATTTTCAAAAACCTGTTGGACGATGTAATTGGAGTCCCAAAATAAGAGAAGAGAGTGTGGGACAGGAAAGATATCTGATGAATGATGGCTGAACACTTCCCAAACTTGGAGGAAAATATTAATTTGCATATTCAATAAGCTCAACAAATCTCCAAAACAGGATAAAGACAATGAAAACCACAGCTAGTTAGCACACCAGGGTCAAACTGCTAAAAACCACTAACACCGTATGTTAAAAATACTGTTAATTAGTTAGTTAATTAATTAATAATGTTTAAAACTGCTGAAAACCAAAAATAAAGAAAAATCTCAAAAACATATATTTTATCTGGTATTTTTATTGTAGGTAGTAGGAGAGGAAATCCAAGACCAATTACTCTGGTAAGGAGAAGTCCTAAACATTCATTCTAAGTCTGGTTCTCCTAAGACCAGATGATTAATTTGTACCCATTCTACCTTTATTTTTGTTATGCTCTACATGTCTCTTAATTTCATGATTGTTTTGTACACCCTACCACTACTACTCTTTTTTTTTTTGGATTTATTTATTTATTTTAGAGAGGGAGAGAGCATGGGGAGGTACAGAGGGAGAGAATCTCAAGCAGACACCGTGCAGAGCACAGAGCCCAATGACACGGGGCTCAATCTCATGACCCTGGGACCACCACATGAGTCAAAATCAAGAGTCAGACACTTAACTAACTGAGTCACCTAGGCATTCCACTACTACTCCTTTTGAACCTATCTCTGTTAGTCAGCTCACATTGCTGTAACAAAATACCATAGACTGGGTGGTTTAGGCGACAACCCATTATTTCTCACAGTTCTGGAGGCTGGGAAGTCTAAGATCAAGGTGCTAGCAGATTTAGTTCCCAGCAAGAGCTCTCTTCCTGGTTTGTAGATGTCTGTCTGCTTGCTGTGTCCTCATATGATGGAGAGAAAAAGAACTCTAGAGTATCTTCCTCTTTATAGAGACATCAATCCCATCATGAGGGCCTGCTCTCATGACCCCATCTAAACCTAATTACCTCCCAAATATCACCATATTGGGGACTTTGGAGGGACACAAACATTCAATCCCTAACACCATCTTTGGTCCACCTAAAGCAATCAAAACAATTAATCACTCTGCTACTTTTGATAAAGTTTTGGTTAAGTCTTCAGCATTTAAAAAATAAACTCCTTGGACTTCTCTTAAGGCAAACTACTAAGTTTAATCTGTTTCTTTGTTTACTTGAGAAACAAAATGAATTTGAAGACTTGAATTTAGGAACAGTGGTAAGAAGGTTGACATCTAACTCAAGACTTTTAGACAGCTGTCAAACATTCCAGAATGGTTCTTTGACTAAATATTTCTTTTCCTTCTTTTATCTCTTTCTCGGTCACTATCTTGGGAGTTAGAATAAGAATATGGTTTAACATATTGTTAAAATGATCATGGAAGGAGAGGGAAAGTCTTCATATAAAACATTCTGCTTGGGGCACCTGGGTGGCTCATTCTGTTGAGTGTCTGCGTTCTGTTCAGGTCATAATCCTAGGGTCCTGGGATCGAGCCCCACACCAGGCTCCCTGCTCAGTGTGGAGCCTGCTTCTCCTTCTCTCTCTGCCATTTCCCCTCTTCCCCCACTTCTGCTCTCTGGCTCTCTCTATCTCTCTGTCAAATAAATAAATAAAATCTTTAAAAACTTCTTAAAATAATAAAACATTCTGCTTCTCCCTGTCCCCCCCTTCAAGTCCTCAGATGATAGGCTGTATTAATATATTTTAAGAATCATTGACATGGTAATTCCCAATCTTCTCTTCCTTTATTTAGAAGAAAAAAATTCTTCTCTTATCAAGGGCCAAAATTAATATTAAAAATTATTTAACTGGACTCCTTTTATTTCCAGGACTGATTTAACAGTGGTAGCCTAGGCTGATACTGGAACAAAACTGAAAGAATTACATCTGAAAACAAATTATATCCACACAATAAATTTGAGTACTGTATTCTAGCTGTACTTCAAGTAAATTTTAAAGTTTTTGAAAGCATATTACCAGTTCAAATTGAAGGGAATGTGAACCATGTGTTTCTTTTTTAATAAAACTATTGAGTAAATCTGGTCCACAAAAATATTCTCCAAAACAACCTAAAGTAATAGCCATTCGGTTAAATTCTACCCCTTGAGAAGGGAAGGCAGTGGTTTACCCTGAGCACTGTATGGAATATCTTTAGGAGAACTGGAAGTTTTGTTTGGTTTTGGTGTTTTACAGACATCACGACCTTTAATATAGTGGTGAACAGCATGCTGGGAGGGGGAGAAATAATGGATGGAAAAACTGAGTGAGAGAAAGAGCCATGTTGGAATTTCTTAGGACTAGCCACAGTGTGATGGCATTCCCCCAGACCAGAGTCAGCACATTTCAACAGAACCAAATTCTGAATTTGGTGACTTGTGTTTTCATTTATAATTCTAATCACATTTTTATTTGTTCTGCATTTTCTCCTTGGCAATCCTAATTAGTGACACGACAGACATATTGGTCACATTTGTGGCTATAATCTGGATGCCTTGTACCTCACAGGACTTGGTGTTTACCTTTTAGACCCTGGAGTACAAGACTCCATCCAAAATCAAAGCAAGCGAGAAATTTAAGATGCAACGGGGAGAGACGGAATTTTCTAGCCCTTGAGATAAGTAAGAGAACAAGAAATATGTATTCTTGTACATTTAGTGTAGGTTTATTTATTTTTCTTAGCACATTTTACCAGCATGAAATATGAAGGGAAAATTACTTTGGATCTCTGTAAATTCCAAATTCTATAATTTATATAATTCTATAATTCTCTGCTATAATGCAGAGAAATTTTGAAAACAGGTCCAGATTAGTAATTGCTTGTCAATTTGATTTTGCTCTCCACATTGAGACAAACTTGACAAGCTTGTCAGAAAACCTATAGCCTCCTTGATTTTCATCTACTTACTTTCTCAAAGAGTTCCCTTCCTACATACCCAAACATTTAAAATCTTTTCTAACTTTCCTAGCCCCCCAAATTCTGGACACTGGAGTTTTGTTTGTTTTTGTTTTTTCTGTTTTCTTAGCCAGAGTGCTGAGAAGAGGCTTTGGTTTTGGTGAGCTCTGCCCACTTGCGGGGTAAAGTACCCTCAAAGCCTGCCTATTAAGTACAAAGCATAAAAGGAACCAAATGATGTTTAAAAATTAAACCTCGGGAAATTATTCTATACCCTTTCTAGGGCATGTATTTCCAGGTTCACTGAGCCAGTACCTGGGTGTCTGAGGAAAAACTTGCATTTTTAGGTTAAGGAAGAGTACTTCTAGTTATATGGAGGTTTTTCAACCCTATGAGAAAATCCTCTGCATGGAAATCACACTAACCAAGAATTTCTGTCGAACTGTTAAATTTCACTTAAAAAGTAAATCCGCCTCCCCAGCAAGTATATAAATTAACCCTAGGATCAAGTTCATCTATCTCATGGCTACTTATAATGAGTCTACACAGTCAAGCAACATGGAGGGTATGGCAAATGTGGTTTGGACTAGTAATGTGGGAGCATATAAACAACTAGTCTGAATGGTCAGGACACCTGAAAGACCCATAGAAAATCACATAATTAAGTCAATCAGAGAAAGACAATTATCATATGATCTCTCTGATATGAGGAACTTGA